>CM044552.2:27745756-28252372 GCA_024416835.2 Perccottus glenii | reverse complement strand
GGACCGGAGGCCCACTCTGGTCCATTGTGTACACGAGAAAGGGTGCCTGTCCTCGGTAACTGAGGGACCACAGTGGGCCTCCGGTCCTGGTTCTCAAAAAACTTTCTTTAATCTTTTTGAAACTTGGCACCCCGTTAGAGGGCCCAAGGGTGAATACAGAGCCCAAGTTTGAAGGCCCTAACCCTTAAGATGGCCGAGATCCAGCGATCCCACTTTAGATTTATTCAATGTATCAAAATAGTGTGTTCGTGGACAGTAGAATTTAGAGTCAGGACTTGAATTGCTGTACTCAGGGGGGCTTGCTGACACCAGATAAATAGTTTTTATCACAATAATTTAAACATAAATGTACAAAACACCCTGTCCACGAACCCACTATCTAGATCATTGAATAAGCCTGAAGTGGGATCATGGAAAACGAATGGTGAAAAAATTGAGAAAACGGGCACGTGGGGATCCCAAATTTTTCACCCTGGCTTCTGGAGTACCCCTGAATAACATATCCGAAGCGCACAGCTCTAGAGCAAAGGGGAAAAAAAATATGATCAAAAAGACACTTTTCTTTTCACGGCCTAAAGTTAGTACCCTTAGTTGACTTTTTGACCCCTTAACAATGTCGTAGCCTCTCCAAACTTTACCACAGGATTCCACGTACTGTGACTAGAAAAAGGAGTCCACTCCCGAGTCGATCGGACCTTCCTAAGCGCCGTCCGTGAACGCACTATACAAACACATTGAAATAATGGGCAAGTGGGATTTGTTCAGAAAGGTCCCAGGGGCCCCAAATTTTGCACGCTGGTTCCAGTGGCCCCCCAGAACAACATATCAAAGGCGGCTGGCTCTAGAGCAAAAGGAAAAAATGTCAGCCTCCAAAATACTCAGCCTATAACGGGTTCTGACCCATTGACCCTACACATTATTTGACCCCTTAACAATGTCGTAGCCTCTCCAAACTTTACCACCCGCTTCCATGCACTGAGAAAAATGAGTCCACTCCGAGTCGATTGGACCTTCCTAAGCGCCGTCCGTGAACGCACTACACAAACACATTGAAATAATGGGCAAGTGGGATTTGTTCAGAAAGGTCCCAGGGGCCCCAAATTTTGCACGCTGGTTCCAGTGGCCCCCCAGAACAACATATCAAAGGCGGCTGGCTCTAGAGCAAAAGGAAAAAATGTCAGCCTCCAAAATACTCAGCCTATAACGGGTTCTGACCCATTGACCCTACACATTATTTGACCCCTTAACAATGTCGTAGCCTCTCCAAACTTTACCACAAGATTCCACGTACTGTGACGAGAAAAAAGAGACCACATTTGAGTCGATCGGACCTCGGGAAGTGGCCGCCAGCGCCGCCACTAGGGCGAAAAAATAGAGAAAACGGGCATGTGGGAATCCCAAATTTTTCACCCTGGCTCCTGGAGTACCCCTGAATAACATATCCGAAGCGCACAGCTCTAGAGCAAAGGGGGAAAAAAATATGATCAAAAAGACACCTTTCTTTTCAGGGCCTATAGTTAGTACCCTTAGCTGACCTTTTGACCCCTTAACAATGTTGTAGCCCCACCAAACTTTACCACAGGATTCCAGGTACTGTGACGAGTAAAAAGAGACCACATTTGAGTCGGTCGGACCTCGGGAAGTGGCCGCTAGCGCCCCCTTTAAGGCGAAAAAATAGAGAAAACGGGCATGTGGGAATCCCAAATTTTTCACCCTGGCTCCTGGAGTACCCCTGAATAACATATCCGAAGCGCACAGCTCTAGAGCAAAGGAGAAAAAAAATATGCTCAAAAAGACACTTTTCTTTTCACGGCCTAATGTTAGTAACCTTAGTTAACCTTTTGACCCCTTAACAATGTTGTAGCCTCTCCAAACCTTATCGACCGCTTCCACGTACTGTGACGAGAAAAAGGAGTCCACTCCCGAGTCGATCGGACCTTTCTAAGCGCCGTCCACAAACACACTACAGACAAACACATTGAAATAATGGGCAAGTGGGATTTGTTCAGAAAGGTCCCAGGGGCCCCAAATTTTGCACGCTGGTTCCAGTGGCCCCCCAGAACAACATATCAAAGGCGGCTGGCTCTAGAGCAAAAGGAAAAAATGTCAGCCTCCAAAATACACAGCCTATAACGGGTTCTGACCCATTGACCCTACACATTATTTGACCCCTTAACAATGTCGTAGCCTCTCCAAACTTTACCACAGGATTCCACGTACTGTGACTAGAAAAAGGAGTCCACTCCCGAGTCGATCGGACCTTCCTAAGCGCCGTCCGTGAACGCACTATACAAACACATTGAAATAATGGGCAAGTGGGATTTGTTCAGAAAGGTCCCAGGGGCCCCAAATTTTGCACGCTGGTTCCAGTGGCCCCCCAGAACAACATATCAAAGGCGGCTGGCTCTAGAGCAAAAGGAAAAAATGTCAGCCTCCAAAATACTCAGCCTATAACGGGTTCTGACCCATTGACCCTACACATTATTTGACCCCTTAACAATGTCGTAGCCTCTCCAAACTTTACCACCCGCTTCCATGCACTGTGGCGAGAAAAATGAGTCCACTCCCGAGTCGATTGGACCTTCCTAAGCGCCGTCCGTGAACGCACTACACAAACACATTGAAATAATGGGCAAGTGGGATTTGTTCAGAAAGGTCCCATGGGCCCCAAATTTTGCACGCTGGTTCCAGTGGCCCCCCAGAACAACATATCAAAGGCGGCTGGCTCTAGAGCAAAGGGAAAAAATGTCAGCCTCCAAAATACACAGCCTATAACGGGTTCTGACCCATTGACCCTACACATTATTTGACCCCTTAACAATGTTGTAGCCTCTCCAAACTTTACCACCCGCTTCCACGCCCTGTGGCAAGAAAAAGTAGTCCACTCCCGAGTCGATCGGACCTTCCTAAGCGCCGTCATGAGCACTATTTCATTACATTGAATAAATCTAATGTGGGATCGCTGGATCTCGGCCATCTTAAGGGTTAGGGCCACCAAACCTGGGTTCCTGTACTCACCTCAGAGCCCTCTAACAGGATGCAGAGTTTCAAAAAGATTAAAGAATTTTTTTGGAGAACCAGGACCGGAGGCCCACTCTGGTCCATTGTGTACGCGAGAAAGGGTGCCTGTCCTCGGGTAACTGAGGGACCACAGTGGGCCTCCGGTCCTGGTTCTCAAAAAACTTTCTTTAATCTTTTTGAAACTTTGCACCCTGTTAGAGGGCATGAGGATGAATACAGAGCCCAAGTTTGAAGGCCCTAACCATTTCAGGGGCCGAGAACCAGCGATCCCACTTTAGATTTATTCAATGTATCAAAATAGTGTGTTCGTGGACAGTGGAATTTTGAGTCAGGACTTGATTTGCTGTACTCAGGGGGGCTTGGTGACACCAGCAAAATAGTTTTTATCACAATAATTTAAACATAAATGTACAAAACACCCTGTCCACGAACCTACTATGTATATCATTGAATAAGCCTGAAGTGGGATTACCATTTGCATTATATTCATATGACACATGATGAATGTTGGCATACTAATTAAAGTTCAAATGATTATACAAACTATATTACTGCACTCAGTAGGTCACCCTGAGTCTGTAACACCAAGTCCCGTCGTCAAATTCCACTGTCCACGAACCCACTATGTGTCCACTTCCCCACTATTTTTGAGAAAAGTGTCAGTGACCACTGCTGACCAACCCTAAGCCCCGCCCACATCCCACTGCACTCAGTAGGTCACCCTGAGTCTGTAACACCAAGTCCCGTTGTCAAATTCCATTGTCCACGAACCCACTATGTGTCCACTTCCCCATTATTTTTGAGAAAAGTGTCAGTGACCACTGCTGACCACCCCTAAGCCCCGCCCACATCCCACTGCACTCAGTAGGTCACCCTGAGTCTGTAACACCAAGTCCGTCGTCAAATTCCACTGTCCACGAACCCACTATGTGTCCACTTCCCCACTATTTTTGAGAAAAGTGTCAGTGACCACTGCTGACCACCCCTAAGCCCCGCCCACATCCCACTGCACTCAGTAGGTCACCCTGAGTCTGTAACACCAAGTCCCGTTGTCAAATTCCACTGTCCACGAACCCACTATGTGTCCACTTCCCCATTATTTTTGAGAAAAGTGTCAGTGACCACTGCTGACCACCCCTAAGCCCCGCCCACATCCCACTGCACTCAGTAGGTCACCCTGAGTCTGTAACACCAAGTCCCGTCGTCAAATTCCACTGTCCACGAACCCACTATGTGTCCACTTCCCCATTATTTTTGAGAAAAGTGTCAGTGACCACTGCTGACCACCTCTAAGCCCCGCCCACATCCCAATGCACTCAGTAGGTCACCCTGAGTCTGTAACACCAAGTCCCGTCGTCAAATTCCACTGTCCACGAACCCACTATGTGTCCACTTCCCCACTATTTTTGAGAAAAGTGTCAGTGACCACTGCTGACCACCCCTAAGCCCCGCCCACATCCCACTGCACTCAGTAGGTCACCCTGAGTCTGTAACACCAAGTCCCGTCGTCAAATTCCACTGTCCACGAACCCACTATGTGTCCACTTCCCCATTATTTTTGAGAAAAGTGTCAGTGACCACTGCTGACCACCTCTAAGCCCCGCCCACATCCCAATGCACTCAGTAGGTCACCCTGAGTCTGTAACACCAAGTCCCGTTGTCAAATTCCATTGTCCACGAACCCACTATGTGTCCACTTCCCCATTATTTTTGAGAAAAGTGTCAGTGACTGCTGCTGACCACCCCTAAGCCCCGCCCATCCCACTGCACTCAGTAGGTCACCCTGAGTCTGTAACACCAAGTCCCGTCGTCAAATTCCACTGTCCACGAACCCACTATGTGTCCACTTCCCCATTATTTTTGAGAAAAGTGTCAGTGACCACTGCTGACCACCTCTAAGCCCCGCCCACATCCCAATGCACTCAGTAGGTCACCCTGAGTCTGTAACACCAAGTCCCGTCCAAATTCCACTGTCCACGAACCCACTATGTGTCCACTTCCCCACTATTTTTGAGAAAAGTGTCAGTGACCACTGCTGACCACCCCTAAGCCCCGCCCACATCCCACTGCACTCAGTAGGTCACCCTGAGTCTGTAACACCAAGTCCCGTCGTCAAATTCCACTGTCCACGAACCCACTATGTGTCCACTTCCCCACTATTTTTGAGAAAAGTGTCAGTGACCACTGCTGACCACCCCTAAGCCCGCCCACATCCCACTGCACTCAGTAGGTCACCCTGAGTCTGTAACACCAAGTCCCGTCAAATTCCACTGTCCACGAACCCACTATGTGTCCACTTCCCATTATTTTTGAGAAAAGTGTCAGTGACCACTGCTGACCACCCCTAAGCCCGCTCACATCCCACTGCACTCAGTAGGTCACCCTGAGTCTGTAACACCAAGTCCCGTTGTCAAATTCCATTGTCCACGAACCCACTATGTGTCCACTTCCCCATTATTTTTGAGAAAAGTGTCAGTGACCACTGCTGACCACCCCTAAGCCCCGCCCACATCCCACTGCACTCAGTAGGTCACCCTGAGTCTGTAACACCAAGTCCCGTGTCAAATTCCACTGTCCACGAACCCACTATGTGTCCACTTCCCATTATTTTTGAGAAAAGTGTCAGTGACCACTGCTGACCACCTCTAAGCCCCGCCCACATCCCAATGCACTCAGTAGGTCACCCTGAGTCTGTAACACCAAGTCCCGTCGTCAAATTCCACTGTCCACGAACCCACTATGTGTCCACTTCCCCACTATTTTTGAGAAAAGTGTCAGTGACCACTGCTGACCACCCCTAAGCCCTGCCCACATCCCACTGCACTCAGTAGGTCACCCTGAGTCTGTAACACCAAGTCCCGTCATCAAATTCCATTGTCCACGAACACACTATTTCATAACATTGAAGAAGTCTAATGTGGGATCGCTGGATCTCGGCCATCTTAAGGGTTAGGACCACCAAACCTGGGTTCCTGTACTCACCTCAGAGCCCTCTAACAGGATGCAGAGTTTCAAAAAGATTAAAGAATTTTTTGGAGAACCAGGACAGGAGGCCCACTATGGTCCATCCTTTACCCGAAAAAGGGTGCCTGTCCTCGTGTAAACGAGGGACCAGAGTGGGCCCGTCCTGGTTCTCAAAAAAACTTTCTTTAATCTCTTTCAAATTTTGCACCCTGTTAGAGGGCATGAGGATGAATACAGAGCCCAAGTTTGAAGGCCCTAACCCTTTCAGGGGCCGAGATCCAGCGATCCCACTTTAGATTTATTCAATGTAACGAAATAGTGAGTTCGTGGACAGTGGAATTTGACAATGAGTTGATTATTCCGACTCAGGGGTCTTGCTGAGTACAGATAAATAGTTTTTATCCAAATAATTTGAGGGAAAATGTTAAAAACACCCTGTCCACGAACCTACTATCTAGATTATTGAATAAACCTAATGTGGGATCGCTGGATCTCGGCCATCTTAAGAGTTAGGGCCACCAAACCTGGGTTCCTGTACTCACCTCAGAGCCCTCTAACAGGATGCAGAGTTTCAAAAAGATTAAAGAATTTTTTTGAGAACCAGGACCGGAGGCCCACTCTGGTCCATTGTGTACCGAGAAGGGTGCCTGTCCTCGGGTAACTGAGGGACCACAGTGGGCCTCCGGTCCTGGTTCTCAAAAAACTTTCTTTAATCTTTTTGAAACTTGGCACCCCGTTAGAGGGCCCAAGGGTGAATACAGAGCCCAAGTTTGAAGGCCCTAACCCTTAAGATGGCCGAGATCCAGCGATCCCACTTCAGATTTATTCAATGTATCAAAATAGTGTGTTCGTGGACAGTGGAATTTTGAGTCAGGACTTGAATTGCTGTACTCAGGGGGGCTTGCTGACACCAGATAAATAGTTTTTATCACAATAATTTAAACATAAATGTACAAAACACCCTGTCCACGAACCCACTATCTAGATCATTGAATAAGCCTGAAGTGGGATCATGGAAAACGAATGGTGAAAAAATTGAGAAGCAGACGTGGGAATCCCAAATTTTTCACCCTGGCTCCTGGAGTACCCCTGAATAACATATCCGAAGCGCACAGCTCTAGAGCAAAGGGGAAAAAAATATGATCAAAAAGACACTTTTCTTTTCACGGCCTAAAGTTAGTACCCTTAGTTGACTTTTTGACCCCTTAACAATGTCGTAGCCTCTCCAAACTTTACCACAGGATTCCACGTACTGTGGCTAGAAAAAGGAGTCCACTCCTGAGTCGATCGGACCTTTCTAAGCGCCGTCCGTGAGCGCACTATACAAACACATTGAAATAATGGGCAAGTGGGATTTGTTCAGAAAGGTCCCAGGGGCCCCAAATTTTGCACGCTGGTTCCAGTGGCCCCCCAGAACAACATATCAAAGGCGGCTGGCTCTAGAGCAAAAGGAAAAAATGTCAGCCTCCAAAATACACAGCCTATAACGGGTTCTGACCCATTGACCCTACACATTATTTGACCCCTTAACAATGTCGTAGCCTCTCCAAACTTTACCACCCGCTTCCACGCACTGTGACGAGAAAAAAGAGACCACATTTGAGTCGATCGGACCTCGGGAAGTGGCCGCCAGCGCCGCCACTAGGGCGAAAAAAATAGAGAAGCGGGCATGTGGGAATCCCAAATTTTTCACCCTGGCTCCTGGAGTACCCTGAATAACATATCCAGCGCACAGCTCTAGAGCAAAGGGAAAAAATATGATCAAAAAGACACCTTTCTTTTCAGGGCCTATAGTTAGTACCCTTAGCTGACCTTTTGACCCCTTAACAATGTTGTAGCCCCACCAAACTTTACCACAGGATTCCAGGTACTGTGACGAGTAAAAAGAGACCACATTTGAGTCGGCCGGACCTCGGGAAGTGGCCGCTAGCGCCCCCTTTAAGGCGAAAAAATAGAGAAAACGGGCATGTGGGAATCCCAAATTTTTCACCCTGGCTCCTGGAGTACCCCTGAATAACATATCCGAAGCGCACAGCTCTAGAGCAAAGGGGAAAAAAAATATGATCAAAAAGACACCTTTCTTTTCAGGGCCTATAGTTAGTACCCTTAGCTGACCTTTTGACCCCTTAACAATGTTGTAGCCCCACCAAACTTTACCACAGGATTCCAGGTACTGTGACGAGTAAAAAGAGACCACATTTGAGTCGGTCGGACCTCGGGAAGTGGCCGCTAGCGCCCCCTTTAAGGCGAAAAAATAGAGAAAACGGGCATGTGGGAATCCCAAATTTTTCACCCTGGCTCCTGGAGTACCCCTGAATAACATATCCGAAGCGCACAGCTATAGAGCAAAGGAGAAAAAAAATATGCTCAAAAAGACACTTTTCTTTTCACGGCCTAAAGTTAGTAACCTTAGTTAACCTTTTGACCCCTTAACAATGTTGTAGCCTCTCCAAACGCTTCCACGTACTGTGACGAGAAAAAGGAGTCCACTCCCGAGTCGATCGGACCTTTCTAAGCGCCGTCCACAAACACACTACAGACAAACACATTGAAATAATGGGCAAGTGGGATTTGTTCAGAAAGGTCCCAGGGGCCCCTAATTTTGCACGCTGGTTCCAGTGGCCCCCCAGAACAACATATCAAAGGTGGCTGGCTCTAGAGCAAAGGGAAAAAATGTCAGCCTCCAAAAGACACAGCCTATAACGGGTTCTGACCCATTGACCCTACACATTATTTGACCCCTTAACAATGTCGTAGCCTCTCCAAACTTCACCACCCTCTTCCACGTACTGTGACGATAAAAAGGAGTCCACTCCGAGTCGATCGGACCTTCCTAAGCGCCGCGAACGCACTATACAAAATACATTGAAATAATGGGCAAGTGGGAGTTTTATCCAAAGGTCCCAGGGGCCCCAAATTTCACACGCTGGCTCCAGGCCCCCCCCTGAATAACATATTGAAGGCTGCTGTATCTAGAGCCAAGGGGAAAAATTTCAGCCTCCAAGACAGATTTTCTCAAGAAGGCCTCTAAAAGGCGATGGCGCAGAGGGCCTTCTTTTTTTGTTGGAGAGTGGGGATGCAAACTGGTTCAGGGGGTCCTAGAGTGTTGCCCTTCGGGATTCCACTTCAGGGGCCCCTAGAGAGTACCGATCGAAAATTTCAAGATCCCGAGACCTTCCGTCCCCGAACGGGAGTCATCCCACTTCACATTTATGCGCATAGTAACTTCGCGGACGACCGTAGCTCTTTTGCCAATTAATCCCCTTAAAGATGTCGTAGCCTCTCCAAACTTTACGGACCGCTTCCGCGCACTGTGGCGAGAAAAAGGAGTCCACTCCCGAGTCGATCGGACCTTCCTAAGCGCCGTCCGCGAACGCACTACACAAAATACATTGAAATAATGGGCAACTGGGATTTGTTCAGAAAGGTCCGTCGTGGTCCAAAATCAAACTGGGAGCTCAGGGGGGGCCCTGGTATGCCATATCCACAGGGCAAGTCTCCCAGAGCAACTTTGGGCCAAACGTCAAAATTGGCCAGAGGGGGCGCTACCGCGCGCATCCACATGTGGCACATAACCACCTGACCACTTCTGGGCCCATTCCGGTACATAGTGGGGAAGTGGACAAATAGTGGGTTCGTGGGATGTGGGCGGGGCTTAGGAGTGGTCAGCAGTGGTCAGGGGGTGTTTCTGACACATTTCCCAAAAATAGTGGGGAAGTGGACAAATAGTGGGTTCGTGGGATGTGGGCGGGGCTTAGGAGTGGTCAGCAGTTGTCAGGGGGTGTTTCTGACACATTTCCCAAAAATAGTGGGGAAGTGGACAAATAGTGGGTTCGTGGGATGTGGGCGGGGCTTAGGAGTGGTGGGCGTGGCTTACGAGGGTCTGCAGTGGTCTGGGGGGGTCCCGGGAACATTTCCCAAAAATAGTGGGGAAGTGGACAAATAGTGGGTTCGTGGGATGTGGGCGGGGCTTAGGAGTGGTCAGTGGGACGTGGCCGTGGCTTCAGAGAGGTCTGCAGAGGTCTTGGGGTCCCGGGCACATTTCCCAAAAATAGTGGGGAAGTGGACAAATAGTGGGTTCGTGGGATGTGGGCGGGGCTTAGGAGTGGTCAGTGGGACGTGGCCGTGGCTTCAGAGAGGTCTGCAGTGGTCTTGGGGGGGGTCCCGGGCACATTTCCTAAAAATAGTGGGGAAGTGGACAAATAGTGGGTTCGTGGGATGTGGGCGGGGCTTAGGAGTGGTCAGTGGGACGTGGGCTGGGCGTCAGAGAGGTCTGCAGTGGTCTTGGGGGGGTCCCGGGCACATTTCCCAAAAATAGTGGGGAAGTGGACAAATAGTGGGTTCGTGGGATGTGGCGGGCTTAGGAGTGGTCAGTGGACGTGGCCGTGGCTTCAGAGAGGTCTGCATTGGTCTTGGGGGGGGTCCCGGGCACATTTCCCAAAAATAGTGGGGAATTGGACAAATAGTGGGTTCGTGGGATGTGGGCGGGGCTTAGGAGTGGTCAGCTGTGGTCACCTGGTGAAGGAATCGCAAAGTGTCCAATGCCCTGTTAATCGAATAGGGGCAGAGGCCCATTGAAATAAGCCTGAAGTGGGACTGTCCATTATGCCACACTGTGGACGTATCCATTATTACAAGCCTGGGTTCAAAAACTTTGGGGCCCCTCCTATCGGCCCCCAGTGGGGTCAGGGCCTCAAACGAGGGTCCACGCGTACCAGCGTACCCGGGGGGTCGGATCTGGCCCGTCGCCGGACCCACGAAAAATTTCGTGCGTCCGGCGCGCACGTCCCAAAAGCCCTGTCCAAATGGCCGCTCGCTATGGGCCATTTGGACACTTTTTGGAGTTCGGGACTTTGTGGAGGAAGCGAAATAGTAATAGTGCGCACGTTTTAGTAAATCAGTCTGGGGGAAACACAGTAATGTTAAATCAGGCACAATAGTTTTTTTCTTGCATGCGATGTTGCAGGGCTCTGAACATCCACACAGTTATGGACACTTCCCTCTACTTAGCTGATTTAGAGCGTTGTATGCGGTGATCCTTTCGGTTTCTGTGGCTTCCCTTTGCCTTTCGCTGGTCCGTTACTCCGTGCTGTTCAGTATTCTTTCCTTTTTTCCGTTCCTTCCTCCGTCTCTTTCTCTCCGTCTCCTTTCGTTCTCCGTCTCTCTTCCTGTTCTCTCCTTCCGGGTTTTCTCCCTGACTGTCTTTCCATTGGGCCTTTTAAACCAGACCCGGGCACATCCTATTGGTCTCGGTGATTGCGCAGGTGTGGTGGGCGTTCCCCATCACGAGTTTGTCCGTGCGTCACCAAAGATTTAAAGGGGCCGTGCGCTCGCACAGAACACACAAAACAAATATGAAGGAGAAGTAAGGCACCCCGTGACATTTTCCCCCCACCTTTAACATTGGTCGTCCCGGCCAACTAGACCCGGTACCTTCTGGGCTGGGTGCCAAGAGTGGTATGCTGTGAGCGCCTTAGGGGTGGAGGGGGCGCAGGAGGGTCAGGTGGGGCAGGCGGTGGTACAGGTCTGGGTTGTCCCGCCAGAGGGATCATCGGGGGAACAACGAGCCTCGGTAACCAGAAGGTCGGCGGGGGGGGCTCCTCGGGGCAGTTTGGCTGTATGGCAGGCTCTTCTTCCTGTAACACAGTCATGGGGCAAGAACGAAGGTTATTGCCCATGCGAGTGGGGCCTTCCTTACCCTCTGGCGGAATAACGTAGACTGGGTGGTCCGTCCTGAGCTGGTGCATCACCACATACGGGTCGGGCCCCCATCTTGCGGCCAGTTTACCTCGTTCCCTCCTGCGGAAGTTTCGCACCAGCACCCGTTCTCCTGGGAGCAGGGGGACGAGTCGAGCACGGTTGTTGTAGCGGGCTTGGTCCCGGCCCTGGCATCGCTGGATTCGTTCGGCGGCCATCTGGTATGCGTGGCTCAGGGCCCGTTGGTGGTGCTTGACCCATCCTTCCAGACCCTGCGTCTCGAGGGGGGGGTCCAATTGGGCCACCCAATCAACTGGCAACCGCGCGTGCCTACCGAATACGACGTAATGTGGAGTTAGGCCAGTACTATGGTGGATAGTGTTATTGTAGGCCTGGATTAGGGCGGGCAGTTTGTCTGGCCACTGTCTCTGTTCCGTGTCGGTCAAGGAGTTCAATAGTTGTAGCAAGGTCTGATTAAACCGCTCGCACGCTCCATTCCCTTGGGGGTGATAGGCGGTGGTCCGGTCCTTCCTGCTACCGTAAAGCTGTCAAAGCTGTTTCATCAGAGACGATTCAAAGGCCGCACCCCGGTCCGACAGGATCCTCTCAGGACAGCCAAAGGTCAGGATCAGGTGCGGTATAGGGCCTTGGCGGTGGTCTCTGCAGATTGGTCCAGCGTGGGTACTGCAAAGGCATATTTAGAGAATAAGTCAGTCATAACAAGAATATACTGGTAGTAGTCCCCTGGCCTCCCCAGAGAGGTAGTCGACTCCTACAAGTTCGAACGGGGGCGTGTGGATGGGCATCAGCGGGCTCTGCCATCGGGGCCGGCCTTATGGCGGACGCAGTGGAGGCAGCCCCTACTCCACTCTTTACAATCTTTGTCCATCCCGGGCCAGTAGCAGCGCTGCTTCAGGGCATTTGCGGTCCGGTCTCGACTGGGGTGACCCATTCCTTCGTGGTAGGACTTCCACACCACCTGGGTCTCCTGCCTGGGTACAATGGTCTGTAAGATCTTCAGCCCCGTCCCCGGTTCTTCCCACCGCCTCTTCAGGGTGCCCCCTTCCACTTTAATTCTGTCCCACTCCCTCAGCAGCGCTTTCAGGTATAGGGAGTCCCCTTCACGTACCTCCGGGCGGGCCCTCCGTTGGTCCTTCTGTTGTCGGAGATAGTGTAGGTCGGGGTCCGTCCCCTGGCGCTGCTCCCATGGGGTCTCGTCCCCCGCCGTTATCTGTAAGGCTTGCGTCGGGCCCCCGTCTACCTCAGGCAGTCTAGACAGGGCGTCCGCGTTCCTGTTTTGGGTCCCGGGCCGATACTTCAAGGTGTATTTAAAATTGGCCAACTGGACCACCCACCTCTGTTCCACTGCCCCCAATCGGGCTGTATCCAGATGCACCAGGGAGTTAATGTCGGTGAAGGCGGTGAATTCGGCCCCATACAGGTAGTCCTTAAACTTCTCGGTAACCGCCCATTTCAAGGCCAACAGCTCCAACTTAAAGGAGCTGTAGTTCTGGTCGTTCGCTCGGCTGGAGACTGCGACTCGCGTATGCCACGACCCGCTCCTGGCCGTCCTGTACCTGGGCTAGCACCGCCCCTAGACCCTCCAGGCTGGCATCTGTGTAGAGACGGAAGGGTATTGTAAAATCGGCATATGCTAAGACCGGAGCATTTACCAATGCTTCCTTCAGATGGTCGAAGGCCGTTGACATTCTGGGGACCAAGTGATGGGGACTGGCTTCCTGGGCGGTGCCGTGAGTCAATGCATGTAAAGATGAGGCAATTTTTGAAAATCCAGCTATGAACCGCCGATAATACCCGCAAATCCAAGGAACGATCTCACCTGCTTCACTGTCTGGGGTACAGGCCAGTCCTTCACTGCTGCAGTCTTAGCTGGGTCCGTGGCCACCCCTTCCTCGCTAATCACGTGTCCCAGGTAAGTCACTCTCCTCTGGAACAAGCAGCACTTCCGAGGCTGGAGTTTGAGGCCGTGTTCCTCTAGTCTCCGAACACCTCCTCCAGATGGGCCAGGTGGCTGTCAAAGTCTGCGGAAAACACAACTACATCGTCTAAATAAATGAGTAGGAAGTCATTCACCAGGTTACCCAGGCAGCGTTGCATCAGTCTCTGGAAGGTTGCGGGGGCATTACAGAGGCCAAAGGGCATCCTCTCGGATTCGTAAAGGCCAACTGGAGTGGTGAAAGCTGTCTTCTCTCGATCCGCCGGGTCCACTTCCACCTGCCAATACCCACTCGCCAGGTCCAAAGTGGAGTACCACTTGGCAGTTCGCAACCCTGTCAGGGATTCTTCGATGCGTGGGAGGGGGTAAGCATCTTTGTGCGTGAGGGCGTTCAACCTGCGGTAGTCCACGCAAAACCTCCAGGAGCCGTCCTTCTTGCGCACCAACACGATAGGCGCGGCCCAGAGGCTCGAGCTCTCTCGAACCACCCCACTTTTGAGCATGTTAGCAAGCAGGGACCTCAGTTCGGGGTATAAGCTCGGCGGCACCGGTCTGTAGCGCTCCCGGCTGGGTGGGGCCGTGCCCGTGGGGATTTGATGTTTAACCACCCCCGTGTGGCCGAAATCCTCGTCGTGGCGGGAGAAGACCCGTTTCCATCGTTGTAGCAGGTCGGTCATCTTCCTCTGTTGGGCTTCGTCCAGACCATCCCCCAGCAGTGCCATCACCGGGTGTGAGCCCTCCTCCGCATCAGTCCTGTGGGCCACTCGCCTCACTGCCACCTCGATGACGTCCGGTTCTACGCTGTTCAACACCAGCTCCTGCTCGTCCTGGGCGCCCACGGCATCCACCCGGTGACCCAGGCCAGTGGTTCCCGCTGGGAACCTCACGGGTAGGGATTTGGGTTGCAGAATCGACACGGCGCCTTTCCACTCCGTACGGTGGCCAGAGTCCTCCCGACCCGCCACTCATAGTCACTGTTGGGGAGAGGTTCAATAGTCACAGTTCCATCTACATTTGGATTGTTTACCTGCAGCCACAGAACCATCTCTGTGTGTGGGGGAATGATGACCGGGGGCTGCCGTGGGAGCCTTGCAGTTCCTTCTATTACCGGTGGGGGACCACTGTCGGCAACTCGCTGGCACTCGACAAAAGCTTTGCTCCAGACTTCTCCCTCCGCTGAAGTCAATGTAGTCTTGAACGCCGCCACCCCCGGGTGACTGCCTTGGGACCACAATCCTTTAATAATGTTCATGCCCAGAATGCCCTTACCTGGGCCCAGACAACTGTCATCCACTATTATTATCCCTTTCTCTTGGACACTCACTCCCCCTACCCGGCAGTCCGCGATTACGTAGCCAATGTAGGGTATCCGTAGTCCATTGGCCGCGCGTAGGGTCAGCCACGGGATTTCGGTAGCCGTGTTCATTTGTGTTGTTCCCAGGTATTTGCGGAACAGGCTCTGGCTCATCATGGTAACCTGGGATCCTGTATCAAGCACAAAAGGGATAGCACAGTCATTTATATTTACCACTACATCGGGGCACTCACCAACAAGAGCTGCCTTTCGTTGCCTGTGTAAGGCCTCTGTAGACTGGCGATCAGTGTCCGACGAGGTCTGTAGTCTAGGCCCTTGAATAACTGCCCCCACCGTGTGGGCCTCCTCTGTAGGGGCAGCTAAAAATCCTGTGATCTCTGCGGGCAGTAGCGTTGCATATGTCCAGGTCGGCCACAGCGGTGGCAGACCGGCCTCCTGTTCATCCCAGCGGAAAGCAGAGTTACCCGGGAACTGGGGTCCGGTTCGTGAGGGCCGGGCCGGGGACTGGCTATGATGACTCAGTTGTTGTTTCAGGTCCTCCACTAGGGTGGCCGAGAGTGTCTTCATCTGTGCTGTGAGCTCGTCCTTCATTTCCTTTAATAATTCGGTCCTTAATTCCGAACGAATTTGGTCTCTCAGCTGCTCCGACCTTACCCCTGCAGGCTTTGGCTGTCCCCCCATAGCCACGTAGCTGGCGAAGGCCGGCTCGTTGTCCTCCTGCAGCTCTCGCTCCAACGCCCGTGCCTCCTTACATGCCACTTTAAGACACAATCGTCCGCCGGCGCATCTGGCGACCGAGTTCTTGTTTAATTGGTCCTCTCCTCAGGCCCACCATCAGCTGATCCAGGAGGAGGTCTTCGGCGTCCTCAGTCCCGTCCTCGTCCCTCTCCTGCCACCTGCAGAACGCCTCCCGCAGGCGTAGAGAAAAGGCGTTAATGGATTCTTCGGCCTTTTGTTTGCAATTAAAAAAGTCTATGCGAGACTGGGTTTTAGACGCTGGGTGTACAGAGTCTGTAACAAGTCCAGGATTTTGGTGCTAGTGGCTTTCTCCTCTGGCTCAACTAGTCTTAATTCCCTCTTCGCGTCTCCCTCCAGTGCCCCCAAGACAAAATCGGCCTGCTGCTGTGGATTCAGTTCTTGTGCCCTCAGCATCGCCCCCACCTGCGCCCTCCATTCCCCAAATTTAGCCGGTTCGCCTCCAAACTTTGGCACCCATGCGGCCCCCATAAACCAAGGTACCATAAAATTTGCGTTAATAGCTGGACTGTTACTCAGCCCCTCTTGTTCCATTTCTTTGTGGTACTGGTGATCCTGTCAACTACGCCAAAAATGTCGCCGCCCTTCGGCCTCAGGTTCGTTTGATCACCAAAAAAGTATACCACAAAGAATACAAGGGGACTAAAACAAAAGTCAGTTTATTAAAACACGCAAGATAAAAGAAAAAAAACAGTAATATATAATAAGAAGCCCAGTAAAAGGATTTGGAAGCTAATCCACGGTTTACAGGTAAAAGTCCGGGGATTGTGGGAAGAGCAGTCTTTGAGGGGAGTAGTTTGGTTGTGGGCCTCGGCCTCCAGTCCGTGCCGCAGGGCCGGCTAGTATGAGTGCTGGCGCCCTCCCAGCGGTCCCAGTGGACTTCAAGGTCCTAGTACGCCGCCACAGAACTATTGATAACACACAAGAATGTCGGCTTAGCGACCACACTAATACAATTCAACAAAACCACACAACATGCAGGTTATACGGGACACGTCCCTTCACTTAGCGTTTAAAGGCGTTGTACAGGTTCCTTTTCCTGGTCCCCTCTTGGTCCGCGGAGATACGGCCAGTCGTTCCTAAAGTCCTGACTCGGTCCCTTTTCCAAAGGGGGAGACGGCGCTGTGGACAGGGAAAGGCGGTCTTAGACACACAGTCAAAACAGCTCGGGTAAGTATAACCTCCACACAGTTATGGACACTTCCCTCTACTTAGCTGATTTAGAGCGTTGTATGCGGTGATCCTTTCGGTTTCTGTGGCTTCCCTTTGCCTTTGGTCCGTTACTCCGTGCTGTTCGGTATTCTTTCCTTTTTTCCGTTCCTTCCTCCGTCTCTTTCTCTCCGTCTCCTTTGGTTCTCCGTCTCTTATCCTGTTCTCTCCTTCCGGGTTTTCTCCCTGACTGTCTTTCCATTGGGCCTTTTAAACCAGACCCGGGCACATCCTATTGGTCTCGGTGATTGCGCAGGTGTGGTGGGCGTTCCCCATCACGAGTTTGTCCGTGCGTCACCAAAGATTTAAAGGGGCCGTGCGCTCGCACAGAACACACAAAACAAATATGAAGGAGAAGTAAGGCACCCCGTGACAATAACAAATCTGAAGTTTTAAAGTGCAAGCCTCGGTTACTAATTCGCAACATTCTGTAGTGCCGCTGTACCTGGACACTCTGCGCTGTACCTTTTCATCGCTGTGGGTTGATTGTTGGCCTTCCTTGAACACGGAAGTGGACCGCTTTCTTACTGCAATCGCCGGTACCGTGAGTTGGACAAGAGCCTACGCAATTGTGCACGTCAAAGCGGTAGGTCTTACGCAGCGGATAGATTGTTTAGATGATTTGTATGGGTTTTGGGGCCGAACCATAACTCAGTGATATTTTATATAGGCCTAGGACTTGAAGCGGGCCGGCCTGGTACACTTAATTGCCCAGCTGAAACAGCGGCACTGTGACGTCAACCCTGCTGCTCTGCTCTGCCCTGCTTTGCTGCTCTGCTCTGCCCTGCTTTGCTGCTCGGCTTTGCTGCTCTGCTCTGCCCTACTCTGCTGCTCTGCTGAGTTAATCTGCTGCTCTGCTCGGCTTTGCTGCTCGGCTTGGCTGCTCGGCTTTGCTGCTCTGCTCGGCTGCTCGGCTTTGCTGCTCTGCTTTGCTGCTCTGCTCTGCCCTACTCTGCTGCTCTGCTGAGTTAATCTGCTGCTCTGCTCGGCTTTGCTGCTCATCTTGGCTGCTCGGCTTTGCTGCTCTGCTCGGCTTGGCTGCTTGGCTTGGCTGCTCGGCTTTGCTGCTCTGTTTTGCTACTCTGCTTATTGACTCTGCGGCTCTGCTCTGCTGCTTTGCTCTTTTTTTCTTTTATTTCTATTGTGTATGGTCGGGGTCAGCCTGCACCTTTCGTTTGTGTTTTTGTATTGAAACAACCGCTGCTATTGGACTATAATGTATTGGCAACGGGTTGTGAGGTACTTTTAATGATTAATGGTTGCTATTGGTGTGTGTGTGTGTGTGTGTGTGTGTGCGTGCGTGTGTGTGGTTTTGGTAAATGTTTTATTGGTGTAGAGCTAACAATTTAAGTATTGTCATTGTAAAATAAAGGTTGACTCAATGTAACGTGGCTGTCGCATGTTCAGTGGGGAACCTATGCGTGCCTTAAAGGGGGGGGTAAACAATCTGATTCTTCAGGTGAAATTCTGAGGTGGCGTAGTTGACCTAAGTAACTTGGTATAGCCTATTTGACCAAATTGTAGGCCTAGACGAGCACGTGCTCCCGCGCAAGAGCAACCCTCCTAACCTACCGCTCCGCGTCCCCGCCACATTTGGCGTAGTTGACAGCATCTACTGAATTCTGCAAAAGCCCGTTTCATTTGGAGTCGACTGGTTATATGGCAATGGAATTTTTGTAGGTGTAGAAGTAGCTTCTTACCCACTCCTCGAGCAAGCTTGTATATTAACCAGCCTTGTGTTTGAGTTTGGTGTGTTTTTGTTTAAGAGTAGCTACGTATTATATGTATTTTCTGCATGTTTTGTATTGCTTGATGCATGTATTTCCTTTTTTTTTTGCTGTGTATATATACTTTGTGTGTGTAGTGAAACAATCTGAAACAACAAAACAAATTAGGTGGTTCTGTTTATTGTATTGGGGCAGATAAATTAAGAACGCATATTTATTTGATTTATATTTATATGTATACTTTTTTTCTTTTTTTGTTTTGTGTGAGGGTTTATTTGAACACTGTTAATTCGTTTTGAGGGCAGGGCAGCAGTGGTCGACGTGTAAATCTCTTGCGTGTGTGTAGCTATGGCAGAAGAGCTACAGGACCTTCGGGAGTTGGTCAATCAATTAAGAGTAGAGAATGAGAGGCTGCGCGCAGAGAGGATGCCTCCGACCCCTAGTTCTAGCGCCGCAGGGCCCTCCATTTCTGCTGTCTCGGCTGCCCCAGTAGCTGATAGATTGGTGTTTATACCACGGGACAGAAAATGCCCAATGTTTAGGGGGCGTACTGGTATTGGTTTAAGTGAATGGGTTGAGGAAGTTCAGGCCTGCATGCGTGCAAGGCATTTGTCTCTTTCGGACCAGGCGTTTTTCCTGTTTGATCATTTGGAGGGTGAAGCTCGGGATGAGATTAAATATCGATCTGGTGAGGAGAGGGGGGACCCAGCCAAAGTAATCTCTATTCTCCAGGATCTGTATGGTTGCGCTGAGTCATATGTAGCATTGCAGGAGGCCTTTTTCTCCAGGAAGCAACAAGAGGGGGAGACTCTACAGGAGTTCTCCCTCGTCTTGATGGGCCTCATGGAGAAAGTGAAAGACCGGGCCCCTGGGAACATGATTTGCCTCAACACGTGTCAAACATGTGGCTGTGCATCTGTGGAAACAGATTCTTATCAGAACAATCAGACAGAACCTGGGTGACTACTGCTGCTGTTGTTCCTTTCCCCGGTGGAGCCTTTCCATCGTTGGTTTTTAAAAGCCACTGGAAACATCTTTCTGTTGCTTGGCAAATAGAAATAATGCTCAGTGATGGCTTTTGAAGACCGCCCCGTTCCTTCAGTGCCGTAAATTGATGCACTGAGTCTTCTGAAGTGAGAGCATTTGTGCACGCCATGCAGGTAAGCCTGTGTTTTAATTTTATTACAATAAATCCAGAGATGTAAGCTATGGCTGCTTCCTTGTACTCAGACAGTCAGTCTACATCAGGCAGGTCAGAGGTGTCATCATCTGGTACAAGCACTTCAACAGGTTCTATATCCATCCTGCGTGCAATGTTAACAGTTGCAGGTGTTGAATCAAGGATGGCTGTGTTATCAAGTAGAAGACAGTTACCTGAGCCCTTTTCTACTTGATGCCTGACAAGAAGCCGCTTGTGCGCTGCTCTGAACTGCATTGAATTGGGGTTGTTGTTGTAACCTCCACATGCTCTTACTGCAGAGAAGAAAAGCTCTAAATGATCCTGGCTGAGTTTGTATGTGAGAAGGTAACGGCATGGAGCTGGTGTCTGCTCTACAAGGTCTTCATAGATGCCCATTACACTTCTGCAACAAGCAATGAAACCATAGATCGGTGTCCTTTTTTGTGTGTTATGCAAATGCACAAGTGCGTTATTTTTTTCCTTTCATTTTTAGTCCACGCAGAAGTGACTCTGTTTCATCTAGTATAGCCTTGACACGGATTTTGGTGTGTGGTTTTATTGGCGCTTTGGATCCTTTGCCAAGTGGGTTGCGGCTGTTTAAAACATCAAAGGCTGCATCAATTGTCCGTAGGAAATGGACAGTCGCTGCACAACCACTGAACTGTGGATATTTTAAGTGCTGATCGCAATACTCAAGAGCATCAGCTATGCTCCTACTAAAAAGCTGGGCAGCAAGATGTACTTTCATTTTCTGATTACGCCACTGAATATGAGCCATTTTAAGCTTGTTCCCCAGACGTAGGCCTTCTTTATCTTGAAGTTTGTGGAGTTCATCTATGTACTTCTACTTTATTTCCTGTCCATCCTCTTTTACAAGAATTTCAACTGAAGAAAATACATTCCGAAGAAGCTTGAGCATGTGACATGCATCCAAGAGAACATAGACTTTTTAAGTGTCATCTTCTGGATGGAAAAAGAAAGATCTTATATCCATTATGTCTAATGTCTTATGTCTTGCCACCTAGCTCTCGGAGCATAGCAAAGTTTTGGGATGGCCCATCACAGTTCAAAGACACAACCCTCACACCGATTGTATGGAGCCTAATAAGGCTCTCACGAATTATGCTCGCTCTTTCTGCCCCATTCATAGAGTTTATGAGAAAATATGCAATTGGGATCTTCCAAGACTCATTAATTGCAACAACCATGAGGACAAGTGCTTGTGTGGCAACAACATCTTGTAACTCCCCTGCACATATGTCCACATAGCCATGAATCTGATTACCATCAAAATGTGTTTGCTTATGAATGTACATCTCATCCACCATCAAGGAGCAAACAGTTTCCTTACCAACCTTTTTCTGCTCAGATACATGACTTTTTAATGCTGTGAATGAAGCAACTGTAAAACCTGGATCTGCAGAAACACTACCATACCATGTATGTATGGTCCCAGGATGAGGCAATGACAAGTAGAATCTTTCTCTCACATAGTTGTAGGCCTTTGGTGAGTAAAAGTGCAGTGTAGTGGCAAACTGTTTCAAATCCTCTGAAAACACTGACTTTTTTTTATTTGTGATTCTCTTAAAGATCTCACGGGCCTTGAAGGAGAGAAGCACATTCAGACGAAATAAGCATTTTCTTCTGAAGTACTTTTGTCACTTTCATTGCCTTTTGAAAAAAAAAATTGGTGGGCACAGCTGTGCTGGTCAAGCAAGTCCTGCCCTGTTAAAAAGGATATAAAGAAAAGAAATTATATGGCATTGTAGCTACTTTATTTAATTGATTTATTGTAGAATCAGTCGTACACATGGGCAGATGCCTGTCTTGTGCTTTGAAAAAAAAAAAATACAGAATTCATATTTTCTCATTTTATTTGTCCTATCTTATAATTTCTGTGGATATAATGAGTAAGTTTAGAATTAATAATTTTTAATTTAATTAGATGGTATGATATAAAATATGGTAGCCCATAAAAAAATCTGAGCTTGTGGTCTGCTGGTAGGTGCCCCCCCATGCACAAAAGTGAAACTCCGCCTATGGTCGTACATATATTTTATCTAGAGCATTCCTGAATCAATGAGGAATAATAATTCCAAATAATGGAATATTATTCCGACTACCATCAGAAAAATTTATTTAACTGGATTATTTTACTCTATTTTAGATAGACATCTACAGTCTGTTCTACTGCACATCTACAGTGTTCTACTGCACAACTACAGCAACTACAGTCTGTTCTACTGCACGTCTACAGTCTGTTCTAGTGCACATCCACAGTCTGTTCTACTGCACATCTACAATATGTTCTAATGCACATCTACAGTCGTCCTACTGCACATCTACAGTCTGTTCTACTGCGCATCTGCAATGTTCTACTGCACATCTACAGTCTGTTCTACTGCACATCTACAGTATTCTACTGCACATCTAGAGTCTGTTCTACTGCTAATCTATAGTCTGTTCTACTGCACATCTACAGTGTTCTACTGCACGTCTACAGTCTGTTCTAGTGCACATCCACAGTCTGTTC
Organism: Perccottus glenii; assembly: GCA_024416835.2. Lineage (NCBI taxonomy): Eukaryota > Metazoa > Chordata > Actinopteri > Gobiiformes > Odontobutidae > Perccottus > Perccottus glenii. The sequence continues at coordinate 28,230,013 of CM044552.2, read as the reverse complement.
TACTGCACATCTACAATATGTTCTACTGCACATCTACAGTGTTCTACTGCACATCTACAGTCGTCCTACTGCACATCTACAGTCTGTTCTACAACACATCTGCAGTGTTCTACTGCACATCTACAGTCTGTTATACTGCACATATACAGTCTGTTCTACTGCACCTCTACAGTGTTCTACTGCTCATCTACAATCTCAGGGTCTGCTCTCCCCTCTCTGCAGGTCATCTACCACAAACGCTGCAGAAGCAGAGCTGCAAAAATCACCAAAGACTCCACCCACCCCAGTAATCATATTTTCACTCTGCTGCCATCTGGTAAGCGCTACCGTAGCCTGATGGCAAAAACTGAGAGACTCAGGAGGAGTTTTTTCCCACAGGCCATCAGGCTCTTGAACTCAAAACCAGCTACCTCACATTGACACACTGACAGTGTCACTCTGTTTGGCTACAAACTGTTTTGCACATTTGCTTCCTGCACCTTCCTGTGTATCTTAATATTTAAGACCACAGCTAAATGCATATATGCACACTGTACATCCCTGTATATTTTTTAATATTTTAAGTCTACAGTTTACATTCATGTACATTATTCTGCGATCTAGATTTATTCCCACATTACACATTTTTTATATTTTTTATATTTTATTCTTATATTTTTTATTGTTTACTTTTATCTCATTCTTACATAGCTACATTTATGTATATTTTCATCTGTGTGTTTTCCTAATAATTGCACTGTCCATGGAGCGGACCTGACTCACATTTCACTGCTGGTTATATATGCTGTATATAATTTTGTATGTGACGAATAAAAATCTTGAAATCTTGAAATCTTTTCTACTGCATATCTACAGTGTTCTATTGCACATCTACAGCCTGTTCTACTGCACAGCTACAGTCTGTTCTACTGTATATCTACAGTCTGTTCTACTGCATGTCTACAGTGTTCTACTGCACATCTACAATCTGTTCTACTGCACATTTACAGTCTGTTCTATTGCACGTCTACAGTGTTCTACTGCACATTTACAGTCTGTTCTACTGCACCTCTACAGCTTTCTACTGTACGTCTACAGTCTATTCTACTAGACATCTACAGTCTGTTCTACTGCACATCTACAGTGTTCTACTGCACATCTACAGTGTTCTACTGCACATCTACAGACACTTCTACTGCACATCAACAGTCTGTTCTACTGCACATTTACAGTCTGTTCTATTGCACGTCTACAGTGTTCTACTGCACATTTACAGTGTGTTCTACTGCCCCTCTACAGCTTTCTACTGCACGTCAACAGTCTGTTCTATTGCACATCTACAGTCTGTTCTACTGCACGTCTACGGTCTATGGTACTGCACATCTACAGTTTGTTCTACTGCACATCTACAATCTATTTTACTGCATGTCTACAGCTTTCTACTGCAAATCTACAGTCTGTTCTAATGCACATCCACAGTCTATGCTACTGCACATCTACAGTTTGTTCTACTGCACATCTCCAGTCAGTTCTACTGCACATCTACAGTGTTCTACTGCACATCTTCAAACTGTTCTACTGCTAATCTTTAGTCTGATCTACTGCACGTCTACAGTGTTCTACTGCAAATCGTCAGTCTGTTCTACTGCACATCTACGGTCTTTTCTACTGCACATTTACAGTCTGTTCTACTGCTCATCTACAGTCTTTTCTACTGCACATCTGCAGTGTTCTACTACACATCTACAGTCGTCCTACTGCACATTTACAGTCTGTTCTACTGCACATCTGCAGTCTTTTCTTCTGTATATCTACAGTCTGTTCTACTGCACGTCTATAGTGTTCTACTGCACATCTACAGTCTGTTCTACTGCACATCTACAGTCTGTTCTACTGCTCATCTACAGTCTTTTCTACTGCACATCTGCAGTGTTCCACTACACATCTACAGTCGTCCTACTGCACATCTACAGTCTGTTCTACTGCACATCTACAGTCTGCTCTACTGCTCATGTATAGTCTGTTCTACTGCACGTCTTCAGTGTTCTACTGCACATCTACAGTCTGTTCTACTGCACATCTACAGTGTTCTACTGCTCATCTACAGTATTTTCTACTGCACATCTGCAGTGTTCTACTGCTCATCTACAGTCTGTTCTTCTGTATATCTACAGTCTGTTCTACTGCACATCTACAGTCTGTTCTACTGCTCATCTACAGTCTTTTCTACTGACCATCTGCAGTATTCTTCTGCATATCTACAGTGTTCTACTGCTCATCTACAGTCTGTTCTTCTGTATATCTACAGTCTGTTCTTCTGTATATCTACAGTCTGTTCTACTGCACATCTACAGTCTGTTCTACTGCTCATCTTCAGTCTTTTCTACTGACCATCTGCAGTGTTCTACTGCACATCTACAGTGTTCTACTGCACATCTACAGTGTTCTACTGCACATCTACAGACTGTTCTACTGCACATCAACAGTCTGTTCTACTGCACATTTACAGTCTGTTCTATTGCACGTCTACAGTGTTTTACTGCACATCTACAGTCTGTTCTACTGCACGTCTACGGTCTATGCTACTGCACATCTACAGTATGTTCTACTGCACATCTCCAGTCAGTTCTACTGCACAACAACAGTCTTTTCTACTGCTTATTTACAGTGTGTTCTACTGCACGTCAACAGTGTTTTACTGCACATCTACAGTCTGTTCTACTGCACGTCTACGGTCTATGCTACTGCACATCTACAGTTTGTTCTACTGCACATCTCCAGTCAGTTCTACTGCACATCAACAGTTTGTTCTACTGCACTTCTCCAGTCAGTTCTACTGCACATCAACAGTCTGTTCTACTGCACGTCTACAGTTTTCTACTGCAAATCGTCAGTCTGTTCTACTGCACATCTACAGTGTTCTACTGCTCATCTACAGTCTGTTCTACTGCACATCTGCAGTCTGTTCTACTTCACGTCTATAGTGTTCCACTGCACATCTACAGTCTGTTCTACTGCTCATCTACAGTCTTTTCTACTGACCATCTGCAGTGTTCTACTGCTCATCTACAGTCTTTTCTACTGACCATCTGCAGTGTTCTACTGCACATCTACAGTGTTCTACTGCACATCTACAGACTGTTCTACTGCACATCAACAGTCTGTTCTACTGCACATTTACAGTCTGTTATATTGCATGTCTACAATGTTCTACTGCTTATTTACAGTGTCTTCTACTGCACGTCAACAGTGTTTTACTGCACATCCACAGTCTGTTCTACTGCACGTCTACGGTCTATGCTACTGCACATCTACAGTTTGTTCTACTGCACATCTACAGTGTTCTACTGCACGTCTACAGTTTTCTGCTGTAAATCGACAGTCTGTTCTACTGCACATCTACAGTGTTCTACTACACATCTTTAGTCTTTTCTACTGCACATCTGCAGTGTTCTACTGCACATCTACAGTCGTCCTATTGCACATCTACAGTCTGTTCTACTGCACATCTGCAGTCTGTTCTTCTGTATTTCTACAGTGTTTTACTGCACATCTACAGTCTGTTCTACTGCACGTCTACGGTCTATGCTACTGCACAGCTACAGTTTGTTCTACTGCACATCTCCAGTCAGTTCTACTGCACATCTACAGTGTTCTACTGCACATCTACAGTTTTTTCTACTGCTCATCTTCAAGTCTGTTCTACTGCACGTCTACAGTTTTCTACTGCTCATCTTCAAGTCTGTTCTACTGCACGTCTACAGTTTTCTACTGCAAATCGTCAGTCTGTTTTACTGCACATCTACAGTGTTCTACTGCACATCTACAGTGTTCTACTGCTCATCTACAGTCTGTTCTACTGCACATCTGCAGTCTGTTCTTCTGTATATCTACAGTCTGTTCTACTGCACGTCTATAGTGTTCCACTGCACATCTACTGCACATTTAAAGTCTGTTCTATTGCATGTCTACAGTGTTCTACTGCTTATTTACAGTGTGTTCTACTGCACGTCAACAGTGTTTTACTGCACATCCACAGTCTGTTCTACTGCACGTCTACGGTCTATGCTACTGCACATCTACAGTTTGTTCTACTGCACATCTCCAGTCAGTTCTACTGCACATCTACAGTGTTCTACTGCACATCTACAGTCTGTTCTACTGCACGTCTACGGTCTATGCTACTGCACATCTACAGTTTGTTCTACTGCACATCTACAGTCTGTTCTACTGCACATCTACAGTGTTCTACTGCTCATCTACAGTCTTTTCTACTGCACATCTGCAGTGTTCTACTGCACATCTACAGTCTGTTCTACTGCACATCTGCAGTCTGTTCTACTGCACATCTACGGTCTATTCTACTGCAAATCTACAGTGTCCTACTGCACGTCTACAGTGTTCTACTGCACATCTACAATCTATTCTACGGCACATCTACAGTATTCTACTGAACACCTCCAGTCTGTTCTACTGCACACCTACAGTGTTCTACTGCACATCTACAGTGTTCTACTGCACATCTACAGTCTGTTCTACTGCACATATACAGTGTTCTACTGCTCATCTACAGTCTGTTCTACTGCACATCTGCAGTCTGTTCTTCTGTATATCTACAGTCTGTTCTACTGCACATCTCCAGTACGTTCTACTGCACATCTACAGTGTTCTACTGCACAACTACAGTCGGTTCTACTGCACATCCACAGTCTGTTCTACTGCACATCTACAATATGTTCTACTGCACATCTACAGTGTTCTACTGCACATCTACAGTCGTCCTACTGCACATCTACAGCCTGTTACACTGCACATTTACAGTCTGTACTATTGCACGTCTACAGTGTTCTACTGCACATTTACAGTCTGTTCTACTGCACCTCTACAGCTTTCTACTGCACGTCAACAGTCTGTTCTACTGCACATCTACAGTCGTCCTACTGCACATCTACAGTCTGTTCTACAACACATCTGCAGTGTTCTACTGCACATCTACAGTCTGTTATACTGCACATATACAGTCTGTTCTACTGCACCTCTACAGTGTTCTACTGCTCATCTACAATCTCAGGGTCTGCTCTCCCCTCTCTGCAGGTCATCTACCACAAACGCTGCAGAAGCAGAGCTGCAAAAATCACCAAAGACTCCACCCACCCCAGTAATCATATTTTCACTCTGCTGCCATCTGGTGCGCTACCGTAGCCTGATGGCAAAACTGAGAGACTCAGGAGGAGTTTTTCCCACAGGCCATCAGGCTCTTGAACTCAAAACCAGCTACCTCACATTGACACACTGACAGTGTCACTCTGTTTGCTACAAACTGTTTTGCACATTTGCTTCCTGCACCTTCCTGTGTATCTTAATATTTAAGACCACAGCTAAATGCATATATGCACACTGTACATCCCTGTACGTTTTTTAATATTTTAAGTCTACAGTTTACATTCATGTACATTATTCTGCGATCTAGATTTATTCCCACATTACACATTTTTTATATTTTTTATATTTTATTCTTATATTTTTTATTGTTTACTTTTATCTCATTCTTACATAGCTACATTTATGTATATTTTCATCTGTGTGTTTTCCTAATAATTGCACTGTCCATGGAGCGGACCTGACTCACATTTCACTGCTGGTTATATATGCTGTATATAATTTTGTATGTGACGAATAAAAATCTTGAAATCTTGAAATCTTTTCTACTGCACACCTACAGTGTTCTACTGCACATCTACAGTGTTCTACTGCACATCTACAGTCTGTTCTACTGCACATATACAGTGTTCTACTGCTCATCTACAGTCTGTTCTACTGCACATCTGCAGTCTGTTCTTCTGTATATCTACAGTCTGTTCTACTGCACATCTCCAGTACGTTCTACTGCACATCTACAGTGTTCTACTGCACATCTACAGTCTGTTCTACTGCATGTCTACGGTCTATGCTACTGCACATCTACAGTTTGTTCTACTGCACATCTCCAGTCTGTTCTACTGCACATCTACAGTGTTCTACTGCACATCCACAGTCTGTTCTACTGCACGTCTACGGTCTATGCTACTGCACATCTACAGTGTTCTACTCCTCATCTACAGTCTTTTCTACTGCAATCTGCAGTGTTCTACTGCACATCTACAGTCGTCCTATTGCACATCTACAGTCTGTTCTACTGCACATCTGCAGTCTGTTCGTCTGTATTTCTACAGTCTGTTCTACTGTACATCTACAGTGTTCTACTGCACATCTACAGTCTGTTCTACTGCGCATCTACAATATGTTCTAGTGCACATCTCCAGTCAGTTCTACTGCACATCTACAGTGTTCTACTGCACATCTACAGTTTTTTCTACTGCTCATCTTCAAGTCTGTTCTACTGCACGTCTACAGTTTTCTACTGCTCATCTTCAAGTCTGTTCTACTGCACGTCCACAGTTTTCTACTGCAAATCGTCAGTCTGTTCTACTGCACATCTACAGTGTTCTACTGCACATCTACAGTGTTCTACTGCTCATCTACAGTCTGTTCTACTGCACATCTGCAGTCTGTTCTTCTGTATATCTACAGTCTGTTCTACTGCACGTCTATAGTGTTCCACTGCACATCTACAGTCTGTTCTACTGCACATCTACAGTCTGTTCTACTGCTCATCTACAGTCTTTTCTACTGACCATCTGCAGTGTTCTATTGCTCATCTACAGTCTTTTCTACTGACCATCTGCAGTGTTCTACTGCACATCTACAGTGTTCTACTGCACATCTACAGTGTTCTACTGCACATCTACGGACTGTTCTACTGCACATCAACAGTCTGTTCTACTGCACATTTAAAGTCTGTTCTATTGCATGTCTACAGTGTTCTACTGCTTATTTACAGTGTGTTCTACTGCACGTCAACAGTGTTTTACTGCACATCCACAGTCTGTTCTACTGCACGTCTACAGGTTCTATGCTACTGCAAATCTACAGTTTGTTCTACTGCACATCTCCAGTCAGTTCTACTGCACATCTACAGTCTGTTCTACTGCACATCTACAGTCTGTTCTACTGCACGTCTACGGTCTATGCTACTGCACATCTACAGTTTGTTCTACTGCACATCTCCAGTCTGTTCTACTGCACATCTACAGTGTTCTACTGCTCATCTACAGTCTTTTCTACTGCACATCTGCAGTGTTCTACTGCACATCTACAGTCTGTTCTACTGCACATCTGCAGTCTGTTCTACTGCACATCTACGGTCTATTCTACTGCAAATCTACAGTGTTCTACTGCACGTCTACAGTGTTCTACTGCACATCTACAATCTATTCTACGGCACATCCACAGTATTCTACTGCACCTCCAGTCTGTTCTACTGCACACCTACAGTGTTCTACTGCACATCTACAGTGTTCTACTGCACATCTACAATCTGTTCTACTGCACATATACAGTGTTCTACTGCTCATCTACAGTCTGTTCTACTGCACATCTGCAGTCTGTTCTTCTGTATATCTACAGTCTGTTCTACTGCACATCTCCAGTACGTTCTACTGCACATCTACAGTGTTCTACTGCACATCTACAGTCTGTTCTACTGCACGTCTACGGTCTATGCTACTGCACATCTACAGTTTGTTCTACTGCACATCTCCAGTCTGTTCTACTGCACATCTACAGTGTTCTACTGCTCATCTACAGTCTTTTCTACTGCACATCTGCAGTGTTCTACTGCACATCTACAGTCTGTTCTACTGCACATCTGCAGTCTGTTCTACTGCACATCTACGGTCTATTCTACTGCAAATCTACAGTGTTCTACTGCACGTCTACAGTGTTCTACTGCACATCTACAATCTATTCTACGGCACATCCACAGTATTCTACTGAACACCTCCAGTCTGTTCTACTGCACACCTACAGTGTTCTACTGCACATCTACAGTGTTCTACTGCACATCTACAATCTGTTCTACTGCACATATACAGTGTTCTACTGCTCATCTACAGTCTGTTCTACTGCACATCTGCAGTCTGTTCTTCTGTATATCTACAGTCTGTTCTACTGCACATCTCCAGTACGTTCTACTGCACATCTACAGTGTTCTACTGCACATCTACAGTCTGTTCTACTGCACGTCTACGGTCTATGCTACTGCACATCTACAGTTTGTTCTACTGCACATCTCCAGTCTGTTCTACTGCACATCTACAGTGTTCTACTGCACATCCACAGTCTGTTCTACTGCACGTCTACGGTCTATGCTACTGCACATCTACAGTGTTCTACTGCTCATCTACAGTCTTTTCTACTGCAATCTGCAGTGTTCTACTGCACATCTACAGTCGTCCTATTGCACATCTACAGTCTGTTCTACTGCACATCTGCAGTCTGTTCTACTGCGCATCTACAATATGTTCTAGTGCACATCTACAGTGTTCTACTGCACGTCTACAGTGTTCTACTGCACATCTACAGTCTATTCTACTGCAAATCTACAGTGTTCTACTGCACGTCTATAGTGTTCTACTGCACATCTACAATCTATTCTACGGCACATCTACAGTATTCTACTGAACGTCTCTAGTCTGTTCTACTGCACACCTACAGTGTTCTACTGCACATCTACAGTCTGTTCTACTGCACATCTGCAGTCTGTTCTTCTGTATATCTACAGTCTGTTCTACTGCACGTCTATAGTGTTCTACTGCACATCTACAGTCTGTTCTACTGCACATCTACAGTCTGTTCTACTGCTTATCTACAGTCTTTTCTACTGCAATCTGCAGTGTTCTACTGCACATCTACAGTCGTCCTATTGCACATCTACAGTCTGTTCTACTGCACATCTGCAGTCTGTTCTTCTGTATTTCTACAGTCTGTTCTACTGCACGTCTATAGTGTTCCACTGCACATATACAGTCTGTTCTACTGCTCATCTACAGTCTTTTCTACTGACCATCTGCAGTGTTCTACTATTCATCTACAGTCTTTTCTACTGACCATCTGCAGTGTTCTACTGTACAACTACAGTCTGTTCTACTGCAGGTCTACAATCTATTCTACAGCACATCTACAGTATTCTACTGAACGTCTCCAGTCTGCTCTACTGCAAACCTACAGTGTTCTACTGCACATCTACAGTCTGTTCTACTGCACATCTACAGTGTTCTACTGCTCATCTACAGTCCTTTCTACTGCACATCTGCAGTGTTCTACTGCACAACTACAGTCTCTTCTACTGCACTACTACAGTCTGTTCTACTGCACGTCTACATTCTCATCTACTGCACATCCACAGTCCGTTCTACTGCGCTTCTACAATATGTTCTAGTGCACATCTAAAGTGTTCTACTGCACATCTACAGTCGTCCTACTGCACATCTACAGTTTATTCTACTGCACATCTGCAGTCTGTTTTTCTGTGTATCTACAGTCTGTTCTACTGCACGTTTACAGTGTTCTACTGCACATCTACAGTCTGTTCTACTGCACATCTACAGTGTTCTACTGCTCATCTACACTCTTTTCTACTGACCATCTGCAGTGTTCTACAACACAACTACAGTCTGTTCTACTGCACGTCTACAATCTATTCTACGGCACATCTACAGCATTCTACTGAACGTCTCCAGTCTGTTCTACTGCACATCTACAGTCTGTTCTACTGCTCATCTATAGTCTGTTCTACTGCACGTCTTCAGTGTTCTACTGCACATCTAAAGTCTGTTCTACTGCACATCTACAGTGTTCTACTGCACAACTACAGGCTCTTCTACTGCACTACTACAGTCTGTTCTACTGCACATCCACAGTCCGTTCTACTGCGCTTCTACAATATGTTCTAGTGCACATCTATAGTGTTCTACTGCACATCTACAGTCGTCCTACTGCACATCTACAGTTTGTTCTACTGCACATCTCCAGTCAGTTCTTCTGCACATCTACAGTGTTCTACTGCACATCTACAGTTTTTTCTACTGCTCATCTTTAGTCTGTTCTACTGCACGTATACAGTGGTCTACTGCACATCTACAGTCTGTTCTACTGCTCATCTACAGTCTTTTCTACTGACCATCTGCAGTGTTCTACTGCACATCTAAAGTCTGTTCTACTGCACATCTACAGTGTTCTACTGCTCATCTACAGTTTTTTCTACTGCACATCTGCAGTGTTCTACTGCACAACTACAGTCTCTTCTACTGCACGTCTACAGTCTCATCTACTGCACATCCACAGTCCGTTCTACTGCGCGTCTACAATATGTTCTAGTGCACATCTACAGTGTTCTACTGCACATCTACAGTCGTCCTACTGCACATCTACAGTCTGTTCTACTGCACATCTGCAGTCTGTTTTTCTGTGTATCTACAGTCTGTTTAATGCCAGTTAAGACTTAAGCCTTGATCACTGGTTCAGAGGGGGCTCAACCTCTTCTTCTTCTTCTGTTTAATGCCAGTTTAGACTTAAGTAATGATCAGTGGTCCAAAGGGGGCTCGACGTCTTCTTCTTCTGTTTAATGCTAGAGTAGACTTTTGCCTTTCCACGGACAACTCACGGACTACCTAGTGGTACGTGGACCAGTTTGGGAATGACTGCAGTAGAACACACTGTAGATAAGCAGTCGAACAGACTGTAGACGTGCAGTAGAACAGACTGTAGAAGTGCAGTAGAACAGACTGTAGACGTGCAGTAGAACAGACTGTAGATATACAGTACAACAGACTTAATTTAAACTGTAGAACAGACCGTAGATGTACAGTAGAACAGACTGTAGACGTGCAGTAGAAAAGACTGTAGATGTGCAGTAGAGCACTGTAGACGTGCTGTAGAACAGACTGTAGATGTGCAGCAAAACAGACTGTAGATGTGCAGTAGAGCAGACTGTAGATGTGCATTAGAACAGACTGTAGATGTGCAATAGAACACTGTAGATGTGCAGTAGAACAGATTGTAGACGTGCAGTAGAATAGACTGTAGATGTGCAGTAGAACAGACTAAAGACATGCAGTAGAACAGACTGTACAAATACAGTAGAATACACTGTAGATGTGCAGTAGAACAGACTGTAGACATGCAGTAGAACAGATCGTAGATGTGCAGTAGAACACTGAAGACGTTTTGTAGAAGACTATAGACGTGCAGTAGAACAGACTGCAGATGTGCAGTAGAACACTGTAGACTTGCGGCTGAACAGACTGCAGATATTCAGTAGAACAGACTGAAAATATACAATGGAACAGACTGTAGATGTGCAGTAAAACAGACTGTAAATGTGCAGTAGAACAGACTGTCGATGTGCCGTAGAACACTGTAGACGTGAAGAAGAACAGACTAGATGTGCAGTAGAACAGACTGTAGATGTGCAGTACAACACTGTAGATGAGCAGTAGAAAAGACTAAAGACGTGCAGTAGAACAGACTGTCGACATGCAGTAACACACTGTAGATGAGCAGTAGAAGAGACTGTAGACGTGCAGTAGAACAGAATGTAGATTTGCAAAGGAACACTGTAGAGGTGCAGTAGACCAGACTGTAGATGTGCAGTAGAACACTGTAGATGTGCGGTAGAACAAACTATAGATATACAGTAGAACAGACTGAAAATATATAATAAAAAGACTGTAGACGTGCGGTAGAACAGACTGTAGATGTGCAGTAGAACACTGTAGATGTGCGGTAGAACAAACTATAGATATACAGTAGAACAGACTGAAAATATATAATAAAAAGACTGTAGATGTGCAGTAGAACAGACTGTAGACTTGCAGTAGAAAACTGTAGACGTGCAGTATAACAGAATGTAGACATGCAGTAGAACAGACTGCAGATGTGCAGTAGAACACTGTGGATGTGCAGTAGAACAGATTGTAGATATGTAGTACAACAAACTGGAGATGTGCAGTAGAAAAGACTGTAGATTTACAGTTAAACACTGTGGATGTGCAGTAGAACAGACTGTGGACGTGCAGAAAAACAGACTGTATACGTGCAGTAGAACAGATTGTAGATGTGCAGTAGAACAGACTGTAGATGTGCAGTAGAACAGACTGTAGATGTGCAGTAGAACACTGTAGACGTGCAGTAGAACATAGAACAGATTGTAGACATGCAGTAGAACAGAATGTAGATGTGCAGTAGAACAAAGTGTAGATATACAGTAGAACAGACTGTAGATGTGCAGTAGTACAGACTGTAGACGTGCAGTAGAACAGACTGTAGATTAGCAGTAGAACACTGTAGACGTGCAGTAGAACAGACTGTAGATATACAGTACAACAGACTGAAGATATGCAGTAGAACATAATGTAGATGTGCAGTAGAACAGACTGTAAATGTCCAGTAGAACGCAGAATAGATTGTAGACATGCAGTAGAACAGAATGTAGATGTGCAGTAGAACAATGTAGACGTGCAGTATAACAGACTGTATATGTAGAGTAGGAAAGACTGTAGACGTGCAGTAGAACAAAGTGTAGATATACAGTAGAACAGACTGTAGATGTGCAGTAGTACAGACTGTAGACGTGCAGTAGAACAGACTGTAGATTAGCAGTAGAACACTGTAGACGTGCAGTAGAACAGACTGTAGATATACAGTACAACAGACTGAAGATATGCAGTAGAACATAATGTAGATGTGCAGTAGAACAGACTGTAGACGTGCAGCAGAACAGACTGTATATGTGCAGTAGAGCACTGTAAACGTGCAGTAGAACAGACTGTAGATGTGCAGTAGAACAGACTGTAGATGTGCAGTAGAACAGACTGTAGAATACAGTACAACAGACTGAATATATACTGTAGAACAGACTGCAGAAGTGCAGAAGAAAAGACTAGATTTGCAGTTAAACACTGTAGATATGCAGTAAAACAGACTGTAGACGTGCAGTAGAACACTGTAGACGTGCAGTAGAACAGACTGTAAATGTGCAGTAGAATAGACTGTAGACGGCAGTAGAACAGAGTGTAGATGTGCAGTAGAACACTGTAGACGGCAGTAGAACGCAGAACAGCTTGTAGACATGCAGTAGAACAGAATGTAGATGTGCAGTAGAACAATGTAGACGTGCAGTAGAACAGACTGTAAATGTGCAGTAGAATAGACTGTAGACGTGCAGTAGAACAGAGTGTAGATATACAGTAGAACAGACTGTAGATGTGCAGTAGAAAAGACTGTAGATGTGCAGTAGCACACTGTAAACGTGCAGTAGGACAGACTGTCGATGTGCAGTAGAACACTGAAGACATGCAGTAGAACATTGCAGATGTGAAGTTGAACAGACTGTAGATGTGCTTTAGAACAGACTGTAGATGTGAAGTAGAAGACTGTAAATGTGCAGTAGAACAGACTGTAGATGTGCAGTAGAACACAGTAGACGTGAAGTAGAAAAGACTGTAGACGTGCAGTAGAACAGACTCTAGATGTGTAGTAGAACAGACTGTAGATGTGCAGTAGAACAGACTGTAGATGTGAAGTAGAACAGACTCTAGATGTGCTTTAGAACAGACTGTAGATGTGAAGTAGAAGACTGTAAATGTGCAGTAGAACAGACTGTAGATGTGCAGTAGAACACAGTAGACGTGAAGTAGAAAAGACTGTAGACGTGCAGTAGAACAGACTGTAGATGTGCCGTATAGAGATGTAATTGTGAAGTAGAACAGACTGTAGATGTGCAGTAGAACAAACTGTTGTAGGATTATGTCACCGGCTGCAGGTGCAGGTTTGTTTGATAACCAAAGCTTTACCACAAAGAAATACGAGGGGACTGAGTTTTCAATTTAAAAGCAAAGTAATTTATTAAGATACGCCAGATAAAAAAAAATAAAAATAAAACAATACTAAGAAGCCCGGTGGAAGGCTGTGAAAGCTGGTCCACGGTTTGGAAAAAAGTCCGAGAACTGTGGGAAGGCAGTCTTTGAGGGAAGCGAGTCGGTTGCGGCCCCGGCCTCCAGTCTGTGCCACAAGGCCGGTTAGTATGAGTGCTGGCGTCCTCTCAGCGGTCCCAATGGGCTTCAAGGTCCCCACAACGCCGCCCCAAAACTAGTGACAACACACACCAAAATGTCGGATTACCGACCACACAATAAAACTTCAATAAAACTACACAGCAAGCAGGGTATACGGGACACGTCCCTTTACTTAGCGTATTACAGGCGTTGTACAGGTCCCTTGTCTCTGTCCTCTCTGGGTCCGCGGAGGTCCGGCCGGTCACTCCTCAAGTCCTGCCTCGAAAGGGAAGACGGCACTGTGGACAGGGAAAGGCGGTCTTAGACACACAAACAAACCAGCTCGGGTAAGTATAGCCTCTGCACAGTTATGGGCACTTCCCTTCACTTAGCTGTTTTGGAGCGTTGTATGCAATGATCCCTTCGGTTTGCGTGGCTTTCCGTTGCCGGTCAGTGGGCTGATGCTCCGTAGTGTTGGGTGTTCTTTCCTCTATCTCGTTCCGTTCCTTCTTCCGTCTCTTTCTCTCCGTTTCTCCGTCTTCCTGTCCTCTCCTTCCCGCTTTTCCTCTCCCCTTTCCGTCTCTCTATTGGGTCTTTTAATCCGGACCCGGGCGCATCCTATTGGTCCCAGTGATTGCGCAGGTGTGGTGGGCGCTCCCCATCACGAGTTGGTCTGCGCGTCACCAGACATTTAAAGGGGCCGTGCGCTCTCACAGAACACACCACCCGAATACGAAGGGGAAGTACGGCACCCCGTGACAATTAGTGTACTGTAGATGATTATAGAAATATTAATTTATTAATTTGGATAAATTATCAACTAATATTTTTTATTATCGAAATTGTCACGTTGAGGGGCACCACCCAGATAAGTTCTGGGAAACTGATTATATTTACTAAGTCTCAATGAATCTGAAGGAATAGAATTCTACCCGTTTTCGTAATACGTCTGATATAACATAAAAACACCAAATCAAGATCTTTAACGTTTTATGGGGTTTATTAAAGATTATACACAGTTAACATATTTGATGGGAAATGACACAAAGGGTAAATTATTGACATAATGGGAATAATGATTAACACAGAACAATAAACAATAACCTTTACTGACTAGAACTTTGTGGAGGAAGCGAAATAGTAATAGTGCGCACGTTTTAGTAAATCAGTCTGGGGGAAACACAGTAATGTTAAATCAGGCACAATAGTTTTTTTCTTGCATGCGATGTTGCAGGGCTCTGAACATCCACACAGTTATGGACACTTCCCTCTACTTAGCTGATTTAGAGCGTTGTATGCGGTGATCCTTTCGGTTTCTGTGGCTTCCCTTTGCCTTTCGCTGGTCCGTTACTCCGTGCTGTTCAGTATTCTTTCCTTTTTTCCGTTCCTTCCTCCGTCTCTTTCTCTCCGTCTCCTTTCGTTCTCCGTCTCTCTTCCTGTTCTCTCCTTCCGGGTTTTCTCCCTGACTGTCTTTCCATTGGGCCTTTTAAACCAGACCCGGGCACATCCTATTGGTCTCGGTGATTGCGCAGGTGTGGTGGGCGTTCCCCATCACGAGTTTGTCCGTGCGTCACCAAAGATTTAAAGGGCCGTGCGCCGCACAGAACACACAAAACAAATATGAAGGAGAAGTAAGGCACCCCGTGACATTTTCCCCACCTTTAACATTGGTCGTCCCGGCCAACTAGACCCGTACCTTCTGGGCTGGGTGCCAAGAGTGGTATGCTGTGAGCGCCTTAGGGGTGGAGGGGCGCAGGAGGGTCAGGTGGGGCAGGCGGTGGTACAGGTCTGGGTTGTCCCGCCAGAGGGATCATCGGGGGAACAACGAGCCTCGGTAACCAGAAGGTCGGCGGGGGGGGCTCCTCGGGGCAGTTTGGCTGTATGGCAGGCTCTTCTTCCTGTAACACAGTCATGGGGCAAGAACGAAGGTTATTGCCCATGCGAGTGGGGCCTTCCTTACCCTCTGGCGGAATAACGAGACTGGGTGGTCCGTCCTGAGCTGGTGCATCACCACATACGGTCGGGCCCCATCTTGCGGCCAGTTTACCTCGTTCCCTCCTGCGGAAGTTTCGCACCAGCACCCGTTCTCCTGGGAGCAGGGGGACGAGTCGAGCACGGTTGTTGTAGCGGGCTTGGTCCCGGCCCTGGCATCGCTGGATTCGTTCGGCGGCCATCTGGTATGCGTGGCTCAGGGCCCGTTGGTGGTGCTTGACCCATCCTTCCAGACCCTGCGTCTCGAGGGGGGGGTCCAATTGGGCCACCCAATCAACTGGCAACCGCGCGTGCCTACCGAATACGACGTAATGTGGAGTTAGGCCAGTACTATGGTGGATAGTGTTATTGTAGGCCTGGATTAGGGCGGGCAGTTTGTCTGGCCACTGTCTCTGTTCCGTGTCGGTCAAGGAGTTCAATAGTTGTAGCAAGGTCTGATTAAACCGCTCGCACGCTCCATTCCCTTGGGGGTGATAGGCGGTGGTCCGGTCCTTCCTGCTACCGTAAAGCTGTCAAAGCTGTTTCATCAGAGACGATTCAAAGGCCGCACCCCGGTCCGACAGGATCCTCTCAGGACAGCCAAAGGTCAGGATCAGGTGCCGGTATAGGGCCTTGGCGGTGGTCTCTGCAGATTGGTCCCGCGTGGGTACTGCAAAGGCATATTTAGAGAATAAGTCAGTCATAACAAGAATATACTGGTAGTAGTCCCCTGGCCTCCCAGAGAGGTAGTCGACTCCTACAAGTTCGAACGGGTAGGACGTGTGGATGGGCATCAGCGGGGCTCTGCCATCGGGGCCGGCCTTATGGCGGACGCAGTGGAGGCAGCCCCTACTCCACTCTTCACAATCTTTGTCCATCCCGGGCCAGTAGCAGCGCTGCTTCAGGGCATTTGCGGTCCGGTCTCGACTGGGGTGACCCATTCCTTCGTGGTAGGACTTCCACACCACCTGGGTCTCCTGCCTGGGTACAATGGTCTGTAAGATCTTCAGCCCCGCCCCGGTTCTTCCCACCGCCTCTTCAGGGTGCCCCTTCCACTTTAATTCTGTCCCACTCCTCAGCAGCGCTTTCAGGTATAGGAGTCCCTTCAAGTACCTCCGGGCGGGCCCTCCGTTGGTCCTTCTGTTGTCGGAGATAGTGTAGGTCGGGGTCCGTCCCTGGCGCTGCTCCCATGGGGTCGTCCCCCCGCCGTTATCTGTAAGGCTTGCGTCGGGCCCCCGTCTACCTCAGGCAGTCTAGGCAGGCGTCCGGCGTTCCTGTTTTGGGTCCCAGGCCGATACTTCAAGGTGTATTTAAAATTGGCCAACTGGACCACCCACCTCTGTTCCACTGCCCCCAATCGGGCTGTATCCAGATGCACCAGGAGTTAATGTCGGTGAAGGCGGTGAATTCGGCCCCATACAGGTAGTCCTTAAACTTCTCGGTAACCGCCCATTTCAAGGCCAACAGCTCCAACTTAAAGGAGCTGTAGTTCTGGTCGTTCCTCGGCCGGCTGGAGACTGCGACTCGCGTATGCCACGACCCGCTCCTGGCCGTCCCTGTACCTGGGCTAGCACCGCCCCTAGACCCTCCAGGCTGGCATCTGTGTAGAGACGGAAGGGTATTGTAAAATCGGCATATGCTAAGACCGGAGCATTTACCAATGCTTTCTTCAGATGGTCGAAGGCCCGTTGACATTCTGGGGACCAAGTGATGGGGACTGGCTTCCCCTGGGCGGTGCTGTGAGTCAATGCATGTAAAGGTGAGGCAATTTTTGAAAATCCAGCTATGAACCGCCGATAATACCCGGCAAATCCAAGGAACGATCTCACCTGCTTCACTGTCTGGGGTACAGGCCAGTCCTTCACTGCTGCAGTCTTAGCTGGGTCCGTGACCACCCCTTCCTCGCTAATCACGTGTCCCAGGTAAGTCACTCTCCTCTGGAACAAGCAGCACTTCCGAGGCTGGAGTTTGAGGCCGTGTTCCTCTAGTCTCCGGAACACCTCCTCCAGATGGGCCAGGTGGCTGTCAAAGTCTGCGGAAAACACAACTACATCGTCTAAATAAATGAGTAGGAAGTCATTCACCAGGTTACCCAGGCAGCGTTGCATCAGTCTCTGGAAGGTTGCGGGGGCATTACAGAGGCCAAAGGGCATCCTCTCGAATTCGTAAAGGCCAACTGGAGTGGTGAAAGCTGTCTTCTCTCGATCCGCCGGGTCCACTTCCACCTGCCAATACCCACTCGCCAGGTCCAAAGTGGAGTACCACTTGGCAGTTCGCAACCCTGTCAGGGATTCTTCGATGCGTGGGAGGGGGTAAGCATCTTTGTGCGTGAGGGCGTTCAACCTGCGGTAGTCCACGCAAAACCTCCAGGAGCCGTCCTTCTTGCGCACCAACACGATAGGCGCGGCCCAGGGGCTCGAGCTCTCTCGAACCACCCCACTTTTGAGCATGTTAGCAAGCAGGGACCTCAGTTCGGGGTATAAGCTCGGCGGCACCGGTCTGTAGCGCTCCCGGCTGGGTGGGGCCGTGCCCGTGGGGATTTGATGTTTAACCACCCCCGTGTGGCCGAAATCCTCGTCGTGGCGGGAGAAGACCCGTTTCCATCGTTGTAGCAGGTCGGTCATCTTCCTCTGTTGGGCTTCGTCCAGACCATCCCCCAGCAGTGCCATCACCGGGTGTGAGCCCTCCTCCGCATCAGTCCTGTGGGCCACTCGCCTCACTGCCACCTCGATGACGTCCGGTTCTACGCTGTTCAACACCAGCTCCTGCTCGTCCTGGACGTCCACGGCATCCACCCCGGTGACCCAGGCCAGTGGTTCCCGCTGGGGAACCTCTACGGGGTAGGGATTTGGGTTGCAGAATCGACACGGCGCCTTTCCACTCCGTCACTGTTGGGGAGAGGTTCAATAGTCACAGTTCCATCTACATTTGGATTGTTTACCTGCAGCCACAGAACCATCTCTGTGTGTGGGGGAATGATGACCGGGGGCTGCCGTGGGAGCCTTGCAGTTCCTTCTATTACCGGTGGGGGACCACTGTCGGCAACTCGCTGGCACTCGACAAAAGCTTTGCTCCAGACTTCTCCCTCCGCTGAAGTCAATGTAGTCTTGAACGCCGCCACCCCCGGGTGACTGCCTTGGGACCACAATCCTTTAATAATGTTCATGCCCAGAATGCCCTTACCTGGGCCCAGACAACTGTCATCCACTATCATTATCCCTTTCTCTTGGACACTCACTCCCCCTACCCGGCAGTCCGCGATTACGTAGCCAATGTAGGGTATCCGTAGTCCATTGGCCGCGCGTAGGGTCAGCCACGGGATTTCGGTAGCCGTGTTCATTTGTGTTGTTCCCAGGTATTTGCGGAACAGGCTCTGGCTCATCATGGTAACCTGGGATCCTGTATCAAGCACAAAAGGGATAGCACAGTCATTTATATTTACCACTACATCGGGGCACTCACCAACAAGAGCTGCCTTTCGTTGCCTGTGTAAGGCCTCTGTAGACTGGCGATCAGTGTCCGACGAGGTCTGTAGTCTAGGCCCTTGAATAACTGCCCCCACCTTGTGGGCCTCCTCTGTAGGGGCAGCTAAAAATCCTGTGATCTCTGCGGGCAGTAGCGTTGCATATGTCCAGGTCGGCCACAGCGGTGGCAGACCGGCCTCCCCTGTTCATCCCAGCGGAAAGCAGAGTTACCCGGGAACTGGGGTCCGGTTCGTGAGGGCCGGGCCGGGGACTGGCTATGATGACTCAGTTGTTGTTTCAGGTCCTCCACTAGGGTGGCCGAGAGTGTCTTCATCTGTGCTGTGAGCTCGTCCTTCATTTCCTTTAATAATTCGGTCCTTAATTCCGAACGAATTTGGTCTCTCAGCTGCTCCGACCTTACCCCTGCAGGCTTTGGCTGTCCCCCCATAGCCACGTAGCTGGCGAAGGCCGGCTCGTTGTCCTCCTGCAGCTCTCGCTCCAACGCCCGTGCCTCCTTACATGCCGCTTTAAACGACAAATCGTCCCGCCGGCGCATCTGGCGACCGAGTTCTTGTTTAATTGGTCCTCTCCTCAGGCCCACCATCAGCTGATCCAGGAGGAGGTCTTCGGCGTCCTCAGTCCCGTCCTCGTCCCTCTCCTGCCACCTGCAGAACGCCTCCCGCAGGCGTAGAGAAAAGGCGTTAATGGATTCTTCGGCCTTTTGTTTGCAATTAAAAAAGTCTATGCGAGACTGGGTTTTAGACGCTGGGTGTACAGAGTCTGTAACAAGTCCAGGATTTTGGTGCTAGTGGCTTTCTCCTCTGGCTCAACTAGTCTTAATTCCCTCTTCGCGTCTCCCTCCAGTGCCCCCAAGACAAAATCGGCCTGCTGCTGTGGATTCAGTTCTTGTGCCCTCAGCATCGCCTCACCTGCGCGCCTCCATTCCCCAAATTTAGCCGGTTCGCCTCCAAACTTTGGCACCCATGCGGCCCCCATAAACCAAGGTACCATAAAATTTGCGTTAATAGCTGGACTGTTACTCAGCCCCTCTTGTTCCATTTCTTTGTGGTACTGGTGATCCTGTCAACTACGCCAAAATGTCACGCCCTTCGGCCTCAGGTTCTGCTTTGATCACCAAAAAAGTATACCACAAAGAATACAAGGGGACTGAGTTTACAATTTTAAAACAAAAGTCAGTTTATTAAAACACGCAAGATAAAAGAAAAAAAACAGTAATATATAATAAGAAGCCCAGTAAAAGGGTTTGGAAGCTAATCCACTGTTTACAGGTAAAAGTCCGGGGATTGTGGGAAGAGCAGTCTTTGAGGGGAGTAGTTTGGTTGTGGGCCTCGGCCTCCAGTCCGTGCCGCAGGGCCGGCTAGTATGAGTGCTGGCGCCCTCCCAGCGGTCCCAGTGGACTTAAAGGTCCTAGTACGCCGCCACAGAACTATTGATAACACACAAGAATGTCGGCTTAGCGACCACACTAATACAATTCAACAAAACCACACAACATGCAGGTTATACGGGACACGTCCCTTCACTTAGCGTTTAAAGGCGTTGTACAGGTTCCTTTTCCTGGTCCCCTCTTGGTCCGCGGAGATACGGCCAGTCGTTCCTAAAGTCCAGACTCGGTCCCTTTTCCAAAGGGGGAGACGGCGCTGTGGACAGGGAAAGGCGGTCTTAGACACACAGTCAAAACAGCTCG
Source organism: Perccottus glenii (assembly GCA_024416835.2). NCBI lineage: Eukaryota > Metazoa > Chordata > Actinopteri > Gobiiformes > Odontobutidae > Perccottus > Perccottus glenii. Next base: position 28,208,957 of record CM044552.2, on the reverse strand, counting down.
GGTAGGTATAACCTCCACACAGTTATGGACACTTCCCTCTACTTAGCTGATTTAGAGCGTTGTATGTGGTGATCCTTTCGGTTTCTGTGGCTTCCCTTTGCCTTTCGCTGGTCCGTTACTCCGTGCTGTTCGGTATTCTTTCCTTTTTTCCGTTCCTCTTTCTCTCCGTCTCCTTTGGTTCTCCGTCTCTCTTCCTGTTCTCTCCTTCCGGGTTTTCTCCCTGACTGTCTTTCCATTGGGCCTTTTAAACCAGACCCGGGCACATCCTATTGGTCTCGGTGATTGCGCAGGTGTGGTGGGCGCTTCCTCATCACGAGTTTGTCCGCAAGGCCACCAAAGATTTAGGGCGGCGCCGCACAGAACACACAAAACAAATATGAAGGAGAAGTAAGGCACCCCGTGACAATAACAAATCTGAAGTTTTAAAGTGCAAGCCTCGGTTACTAATTCGCAACATTCTGTAGTGCCGCTGTACCTGGAGACTCTGCGCTGTACCTTTTCATCGCTGTGGGTTGATTGTTGGCCTTCCTTGAACACGGTAAGCGGCGCGTTGTTGCCGGTTTGTTACGAGGGTGAAAACATTAACGGGGATTCTTATTTTAGTTTCGCTGTGTGGCTGTGCTCTCGCCCCCTCTCTCATCGCTGTTGACGGGTCTCCGCGTCCCGTGAAGTGGACCGCTTTCTTACTGCAATCGCCGGTACCGTGAGTTGGACAAGAGCCTACGCAATTGTGCACATCAAAGCGGTAGGTCTTACGCAGCGGATAGATTGTTTAGATGATTTGTATGGGTTTTGGGGCCGAACCATAACTCAGTGATATTTTATATAGGCCTAGGACTTGAAGCGGGTCGGCCTGGTACACTTAATTGCCCAGCTGGAACAGCGGCACTGTGACGTCGACCCTGCTGCTCTGCTCTGCCCTACTCTGCTGCTCTGCTGAGTTAATCTGCTGCTCTGCTCTGCCCTGCTTTGCTGCTCTGCTCTGCCCTGCTTTGCTGCTCGGCTTTGCTGCTCTGCTCTGCCCTACTCTGCTGCTCTGCTGAGTTAATCTGCTGCTCTGCTCGGCTTTGCTGCTCGGCTTGGCTGCTCGGCTTTGCTGCTCTGCTCGGCTGCTCGGCTTTGCTGCTCTGCTTTGCTACTCTGCTTATTGACTCTGCTGATTTACTCTGCGGCTCTGCTCTGCTGCTTTGCTCTTTTTTTCTTTTATTTCTATTGTGTATGGTCGGGGTCAGCCTGCACCTTTCGTTTGTGTTTTTGTATTGAAACAACCGCTGCTATTGGACTATAATGTATTGGCAACGGGTTGTGAGGTACTTTTAATGATTAATGGTTGCTATTGGTGTGTGTGTGTGTGTGTGCGCGTGTGTGTGGTTTTGGTAAATGTTTTATTGGTGTAGAGCTAACAATTTAAGTATTGTCATTGTAAAATAAAGGTTGACTCAATGTAACGTGGCTGTCGCATGTTCAGTGGGGAACCTATGCGTGCCTTAAAGGGGGGGATAAGCAATCTGATTCTTCAGGTGAAATTCCTGAGGTGGCGTAGTTGACCTAAGTAACTTGGTATAGCCTATTTGACCAAATTGTAGGCCTAGACGAGCACGTGCTCCCGCGCACGAGCAACCCTCCTAACCTACCGCTCCGCGTCCCCGCCACACCATGTTAAAATAAATGTCTCTGCCAAAGCATTATGATGGTCCTCTAGGGTTAATGGTAGTTTGTAGCTGTTCCATTTCTTCAGGACTAAATGGGCTGGAAATCTCTGGTACTTCAATTCCATAATGAGACCCATACGGGATCCCTACATTTTCCCAGTCAATGGTGTTGTCCTCAGCAGGCTGCAACAACACAAATGCATACATTCATAGGAAGCTGTTCTGAACTGGCTCTTTTTTTTTTTTAAACCATAAAGTGTTTTTTACAAGAATTTGAATGTTAAATTTATTCTGTTATTGTATGTTATTGCTATAATATACCTGCTCAACATGTTCTGGTTCAGTGGTGGAATTTTGAATATGGCCCATGACCCACAGCTGGTTTGGAGTCAGGTTTTGCTCCGTGTGTAGTGAGTGGTTGTCCCAACCATCACTGAATTTTGCCAGGTCGTCGTTCAGCCGAGGTAGGAAGACGTAGTGAACGCAAAACATGTGAATGTTATTGGAAGTATCAAGTAGGCCATCTTCTTCCAGACCATGCAGGGCCTCATAGTAGATCTGGGTCACAGCCATCCATATACAAACGCTCAATTCTGAAATTGTTAATATTCTAGAGTAATTTATTTGTATTTTAAATTTCTCATGATTGATTACAAATTACACATTACAATTTTCCTGTGTACTTACACTTTTTCCACAAAGCTGGCTCGTCCAATCCCCCGCACTGCAAACATGCAGCGTGCTATGCCCAGGTTCTCAACCCCTAGATCACCTCTTACTCTGCATTTAGAGACAAAGAAAACTGTTTGTCTTTTGAATTAAATGGGATTCTGTGCTATCGTGAGTCAAGGAAAATGTCTATAGGGATACCACCCAGGTAAAAAAGTACACTTCAATATATAAAAAAGTCCTAAAAAGTATATAGTTACCACTTGTAGTGAACTTGAACCTATCAAGATGGGTTCAAATTTACTACAAGTGGTTCCTAAACATTTTTGCCACATTTTGGTTCATATTGATGGTCTCAAAATAGCACAGAAAAGTACACTTAGATGTTCTTAAGATTCCTAAAGTACTAAAGAATAATGTTTAATATTTTAAATACAAAATTTGTAAAAGGAGCACTTTAACTGCATTATGGAAATGTACTTTAAAAAACGCCATAAAACATCTCTTCCGTCAGCACCTCACTGACAATTCCTAATCTCTAATTTATATCTCATCTCGCTTTAAAAAAAAAAATACCGTGCTTTAACAGACTAGTTTTTGGTGCACTTTTACTTACTTACACTTTTTCCACAAAGCTGGCTCGTCCAATCCCCCGCACTGCAAACATGCAGCATGCTATGCCCAGGTTCTGGAAGAGTAAGAAGCATACCTTGAGGGCCAACCGAACCGCTGCACAGATTCCAGGAAAAAAACAAGAGCAGTGCTTGACTTGTTATTATTTGCAGCATTAAGGTACATCACCTAACAACAAAATAATGCTATCCTGTCTGAGTGCCTATCAGGAACACACAAACTGACTGGTCAATGCACACATATCTACCTTTCTTGAGTAGCCATCCACATTGTCGAATATCACAATGTTGTACCTTACACAAGTAAAAGACAATTAAACAATTAAAAAAAATAAGTTGGGAAGATATTTTAACCACCCTAACCCACAGAAATATGAAATCATGTTTCAAAATACACAATTAAAAAAAATTGTTATGTTAATCATTGGCTTTAAAAGGGAAGCAGGCACTTTGGATAAAACACAATGAGCATATACTGTAACTACTCGTACTAGTAGTGCCATATCATACAAACCTTATTAGTTTGTGATTTGTGTCGATGTGGACAAGTGACAGTGGACCACGGACAGAATGAGTTCATCTCACTGTGCTTCCCATGCGTGTCACTTGGGACAGAACTCCAGCAGAGTCTATTCTGTGCATGGAACCTTTAATTCTGTGCCACTGAATGCGATAGCCCTCAGATTGTAACAGTCCTTTAACAAATCTGTAACCAGCATAAGGAACTCTTGCTTTAACAGCAGAAACTTTGTTGTCCAGTTCTTGATCAGACATAGAGCTGTATGAAGTCTTTGTTGAAATGCCAAGTTCTTTCATTAGTCTGAAAATTGTACTCTGACTAAGACCGAGTAGATTGGCCACACAATTTACAGGTAATGGTATTTCAAAAAGATAGGTCAGGAAATCAGCAGAGAGCTCGTTGCTCTTCCTCTATGCCAGCATGCACAAGTCTGCCCAATTGTTTCAGACCCTCTGTTATGGGGGACGGTATATCAAAGATTCAGGATGCTGCATTGATTGAGATGTATTCTTGATTGCAAACATACTCCAAATAATCAAGGTCAACAGAAGACTGTTCAATGATCCACTGAAGTCTTGTCTTCAGACGCTCCAATATGCTATGTGGGATTTCCTAAAAGACCAAGGAAAACTGCGTTAGCTAATTCTTTAAGCTACAATAGACTAGCTTTACTTTAAACTGTGTAATTTAAATGCATTGTATTAAAATGTGACTTACAAGTGACAATTTCTGTAATTAATGTGAAAACCGTTTTGTTTATATGATTGAAATGCTTCAGTTCATAAACTAGCCAACTTAGCTGGCTAGGGCTGTTGCTAGTTTTTCCTGCTCCTGGCTGTTGGTTATTTGCCTAGGTTGGTAGTTTTAGACAAATGTCTTTTTAAAATTGCAGCTTTGGTCATTACAATTAGACACAAAATACTAAACTCATTACCTATTCAGTCGCGTATGCGTCAACATGTGCTATTTGAAATATTTTAAACTTACATTTTCTCCTGACTCCATGGCTTCAGTAAATCTGAAACAGGTGATTCCAGATGAGTCGCAATTCTTCTTCTTTCTGTTATTGGCAATTAACTCCAAAGTCGCAATTCTGATCTCTAGTGGCAGTTCTTAGTAAAGCAGTTCAATCGATCAGTGATCGTCTTGTCAAGCCTTAATCCATGACGTGTTTTCGGTTGGAAAAAAATCATCGAGAGCGAGGAGAATTTTCAAACCAAGGGAGCACTGATGAAAATGCGAGCGAGCTGCAGATTCTAAAATGAACGATCACACTGACACATCGCTGCCATCTTCAAACCTGTGCTGATTCATAACTTTTACGCTCGTGATGACAGCTTTATTTGCCACAAGATTATTTTTCACCTGTTCAGTTTCTGTTTTTACGCTCTCGATTTTTGTTCTTGTGCTTGCTTCTATTGTGTGTGCACTCTCATAATTAAGATAGCTATCTGACGCCATACATTTTCTGTTTCAGTTTTTAGTGCCACAAATATTAGCCCATACAAGATTCACAACAGCAGTTTCCTTAAAAGGCTTTTTAGACTGTACAAGACAACTTCTGTCCTCAGACCTTCCATCAGGCTGAGGAAAAACTAGAAAAAAATAAAAACATCCATGGGAAAAAGAGGACACTCGGGGAGAATCCACTCCCAGGACAGACAGAGGGACACATGTGTCCAAAGTAGTTATATATAGAACATTCACAAATATTCCATCTAGTATCATCCGGAACAGTTCCAACTAAGTCAGAGGAACATGGGTCCATGGGCTGGGACAGGGGACCCTCCCCCAGTGGGACAGAGCAGAAATGTAAACTAATATTGTTAAGACAGTTAAATAATAGACAGAGGAGGACAGACAGATTGAAGGACCTGTGAGGTCCTAAAGGCAGAGCCTGTTATCCATCCAGGAGGCTTCTCACTGGACAGCAGGATACACAAGTTAATAATATAAGTATTTGTTTTTACACAGTTTTGTAGTCAACTGATCTACATATGAGAGTCTCACTGAAATGAATGTGGTTAAAAAAGATAAACTTGTTTTTTTCTCTGGGCATTTTTGCCCCAGGACAAGGAAGCGTCTGGAAATGGCTTTCATAAGCAGCTACAAATACAACTTGGAAAGTGGTATCTTAATACAAAGATACATGCAAAAGAGTGGACTTAAAGGTTTTAGTATCATCTGGGGAGCATGCAAAGATTGGCACATGCATTTATCACTGCAAACCTTTAAAACAAATCCAGGCCTATTTTGATTAAAAGGTTGTGTGGCAAAAGAAAGCCTTCTAAGAAAATAACTTGTCTGCTCAACAATGACTTGTTTAACGCAAATGAAATACTTTCATCTGAAGAGGAACAATGAGGTGCAATCCCAGAATCTTCAGTGATAGACGAAAGTAAAGCCATGTACACACTATATTGTTGTCAATACTACATGTGACAAAGTCTGATGACTTTATGACTGTCTTGAAATGAAATGTCACATGGATTAACCACTGTTTTAATTGAATTGAGGAAACCCTGCCTTTCATTACGTCACACACATAACCATCATAGCCACAAGAGCACACAGTGAGCATTTAACACTGTCAAAAGTTCTCGAGAAAAAAAAACTCTAAAACCTTTTAATGCTGATTAAAAAGCCCAGGACAAAACCCTGCCAAGATATTTAACCACTTTCAGATTTACTTAAAATGAAAAGTAAAAGCAGCCAGGGGCCGGAGGGAGCCTGGTTTAGGGACCACAGGATCTAGTCTCTGCTTTTTGCAGACGATGTTGTCCTGTTGGTTCCATCAAGCCAGGACCTTCAGTGTGCACTGGGATGGTTTGCAGCCGACTGTGAAGCGGCTGGGATGAGAATCAGCATCAGGGCATGGTTCTCATGCAAAGCTCTCAATTTACCGGTCAATCTACGTTCCTACACTCACCGAAAGGACAAGGTTCCGGTTACAGGTGGCCGAAATTAGCTTTCTCCGTGGGGTGGCTGGGCGCTCCCTTAGAGATAGGGTGAGGAGCTTGATCACTCAGGAGGAGCTCAGACTAGAGCCGCTGCTCCTCTGAAATTAGCTTTCTCCAGCTGAGGTGGCTCAGGCATCTGTTTTAGGTGCCTCCTGGACACATGTCCCACCAGGAGGATGCCCTGGGGAAGACCTAGGACATGCTGGAGGGACTTTGTCTTCTTGCTGGCCTGGGAACGCCTCTCTGTTTTCCTGGAAGAGCTGGAAGAAGTGTCTGGGAAGTGTCTATGTGGAAGTCTGGCTCGATGGATGAACAGTAAAAGGAAGATGCAAGCATGAGCTACATCTTTTAAAACAGGGGTGCTCACACTTTTTCAGCTAGCGAGCTACTTTTGAAATTACCAAGTCAAAATGATCTACCCATATTTATATACACTATAACCACAAAATGCCTCAATAACTACATCAAGTTTTTCTAAGACAAAAGCACTGCAAAAAATTACTTCATAAAGCCTATATCGAATGTTAGTCAAGATGGTCAGTGCTTGTTGCCATGGGAGACACAATAGTTTAAACTCTTTTCTTTTCCCTGTGAAGTCACATTTTGTTAAACTGAACTGTGAACCTAAAATATCAACAGAGGAGAGGCATAATTAAATTTCCTCTGTTCATATGTTGACTTGTTTGTAATGTTACCTTCACAGATCTACCTTCATTTAACAAACCATGTTTTGGGTTATAGTCTACTATGTGTTTAATTTGAATGAATAAAACTCTATAGTAATTCAACAGCAGCTAATTATGAAAGAATACTGGGTCACTATTAGGGATGCACCGAATGTTCGGCCACCGAAATTATTCGGCCGAAAATAGCCAAAAAAAGCACTTTCGGCATTCGGCCGAATAAGTAAAAGGGCCGAATAAATTTTGCCGAATAATGACGTTTTTAATGACGCAATCAAATTACCCGCGCGGAGTGAGAGGCGCGGGCTTTATGCAGCAAACATGTCAGCAGTGTGGAAGCACTTTAAGGTGTCGGAGAAATAGGCAAAAACGGCCGTTTTCAGACATTGTTCTGCTGAACAAAACGAAAGTGAAACAGACCACGGAGTTCTTAGAAGCTGTCAGCACACGATTTAGTCAGGCGGACTCAGAACCATATCGTGCTTGATCCACGATATAAAGATCATTACTTGGATGTGGGGAGAAAGATGCGCACACGAGAACTGATCCAGGCCGAGTTGGATTTGGGAAAGCCGCTGGGTAATGGAGACGGTCAGGTGCACAGCCAGGAGATGAAAACAGCGCAGAGAGTAAACGGGCTCGTACTACAGATTAGCCGCGCACAGTCTCGCTGTCTGACTGGTAAGATTTTATTTATATTTTGGATTATGGTAACACTTTATAAGTAGTTTCTATTTTTAACATTAACTAACAATGAAAACCCCTTATTAACAGCATTTATTAATCTTAATGTTAACATTTACTAATACAGTATTAAAATTAAGTAGTTTGTAATTTTTGAATTTAAAAGTATCAAAAGTGGTAGGCCTATTTGTTAAAATTGTGAATGCACTCATACTAACATGAACTAAATATTTTTTTATTATCTTAAATTAAGGAAGATTAATAAATACCATGACAAATGTATTGCTCATTGTTAGTTAAATATTTTGAAATTGTATTTTTGTTATTTGATTTTTTTTTATCTGAAAAGCAACACAAAATAGTAAAAAGCAAATTTTTAATATTTAATTATTGTAATGGTGAAAAAATTGTCAAAATAAATGGAAAAATGTGAAACACCGCATTCGGTATTCGGTATTCGGCCTTCGGCCAAGCATTTCATTATTATTCGGCTTCGGCTTCGGCCAAGAATTTCATTTCGGTGCATCCCTAGTCACTATAATGCACAGAGGGAGGAGTTTGTGAAACTCTAAAAAAACTGTAGGCTACATAAATTAGCGCTCCTTTAGCTCACTAACAACAACCTACTTTTTGAACAACCTACTTTTTCAACAACAAACGGCTAAAGATATTAAGCTATATTTTCTAACTTCATTTGAGCTGACTCTGCCCTGTGTTAGTCAGCCCGCGCGTGAGCGCGCAGCTCTGTGTTCTCAGTCTGTGATTGACGTATTGGGCACTACTGTTTTAAAGGAAAAGGTGGTGTTCATGTCACGGGGTGTCTTATGTCCTGTGTTGAATTGTGTGTGTGAGGCCCCTCTAAGGCCATATGACTTTTAGAATTTAAATTGGGTAACACCCCATCCCAACTGAGCAGCGACGGGAACCAATAGGACAAGCCCGGACTCTGTTTAAAAGGGCCAATGGAGAGACAGAACAGAGAGGACAACAGGAAGGAACGAAGGACGACAGGAGGGAAGGAAGGAACGGGGACGAAAAGAAAGGATGGAACAGAGGCAAGAGGGAGAAGGAAACCAAGCCGGGAGGAGTCCGCGAGCGACCCGAGCCCAGTAAATCTGAAGGCGGGGACTGGTAGGTCAAGGAACGAAAGGCGGAGAAGGAAGCCCGGGGCGACCCGAGACCAGGGAGCCGGATGATGGAGACTGGTAAGGTCGAGGAACGACGGCGGAGAAGGAACGGGCTGGTGACGGAAGGAAGTGGAGAAGCTGAGAGAAGCCGGAGAGCGAGGAGAGGCGGGACGTGGAAGGACGGGGAAGACGTATGGATAAACAAAGACGAAGGAACTGTACAACGCTCACTAACAGCTAAGTGAAGGAATGTGTATATAACTGCCCAGCGGAGATTTAAGAGTTAGATGTGTCGAATTTGCTGCTGAGGCCGTGTGTGCGTGTATGTGTTTACAGCTCCGCCTCACCGCTACGAGGGAAGAGTGGACGGTGCCGAGACCAGCACCGGAGACCCTGCCACGCAGTACCGCTGCAGAACCGAGGTTGGAGGGAAGAAGCCGGGTACACCGCTGTAGAACTGATAAGTAAAGGGCCGTTAGCTTAACCACTGCATGTTGTGTGTTTTTAGTTTTGTGTGGTTAGCTGAGCTGGGGTTGTTTTGTGTGTGCTCTTAGCTCGTGCCTGCAACAGGGTGACCGGCGGGAGGACAGCTGGTGTCGTAGAGGCACAACAAAGGCCGAGGGTGGACTCGGAGAACTGGACTACTTATCCTACGTTTTGGGACATGAGAGGGTGCTAGGGCGTTGCCCAGTCCATCTGTGAACACAGGCCTGCCGATTAAGGCTTCTCTCACTCGGCCTAAATGGACTTTAGAGGACTTTCCATTCTTGTTCAGTAAACAGTGTTTTTTATTTGTCAGACTGCCTTCTCAGCAGTCTGCCTTTTTTAAGAAAACTTGTTTTTATGACCTAGTTATCCAAGATGTTTTTTTTTTTACCTTTTTTTTATCTAAAATCTTTGTAACCTGCTTGGTGTTTGTTCTCTGTGGTACATTTTGGTGATCAAAAAGAACCTCAGTTGTGACATTCAGTCTCTAAATAGTAATGGTGGAACAGTGTAATGGTATGGTAAATGCTTTAGCATTACCTAAAGATAAAAGTCATGTAAGCGAATCACCAAGGAAAAAGGCCTCCACTATCCAGTGAGATAGCCTCTGTCGGGACAGCGGCCTTCCTTTGTGAGGGGTGGCCCAAGCCACAAACAGTTGATCTCCTTTCCTGAGACCGGCTGTCCTGCTCACATACAAATGTAGGGCATGGACAGGGTATAATTTGTTCAGTTGCTGCTCTGCTCTTCCTTGCTCCTCTTAGGGCCTACTCACACTAGCCAGTTTGAACCGTGCCCGAGCGCGTTTGACCACCATAGCGCGGTTCGTTTGACCAGTGTGAGTGCTCCGAACCGTGCCCGGGCGCGGCTCGATTAGCCGCCCCTGGCCCGCTTGGAAGAGGTGGGCCAGAGCACGGTTAGTTGGGCTCGGGCGCGGTTCGCATGTAGTGTGAGCGCCAACCGTGCTGGAGCATGGAACAAGACGCGTGACGTCACGGTTTTGCGACGCTCCATCCGACGCTCCAAAACAACTTGAATCTGTACTTGAGTGGATTATTTATAGCTGTGCTGACATTTACACTAGTCTGGTGTGGAAAACTCAAGTCTACACTCTCTTTTGATTCTGGCAATACTAGTGTTTTTCACGACAGGGAAATGTCACTCTTTGGATTCTTAATGTACATACCTGTTATTTTCTCTAAATGCTAGTCTGCAGACCGTTCATTTTATGCATGTTGCAATGTGGTAATGCACTTAGACTTGATTTAGGCTTTACCTAAGTTGTAAATTTAACTTTTGCTTCCAAAGTGTAAATCATCTGTGCCTGTTCTCCTTGGTTTAAAAGTGTACTTTAATGACAACATATTACATCTTTATCATTGGGCTACAGTAAAGTCATTACAATACATTCATTCCCTTGGCATGTTAAAAGAATTGACAAAGTTGACAATTCAGTTCATGATTATTCTTTGCTATTATGTGTTGGAGAAAAGTGAAGTGAAAATGTAAATGAAAAATGTATTTTAATCATAACATTTCATCATGTAACACCCAGTCTTGCAGTGTCTATGCACCAGGGCAGGTTTCTCTCAGGCATATGGGACTGAGGTCTTGTCCAAACAAACTCATGAATCTAACGTCTTCTGTGCGGGGTATTTGAAGCCAGGATGAGGCTGTTGTTGTTGTTAATACTCTTATTTGCTTTCAGAAGTTGTTTAATATACCGTAGCATATATTTACTATGCACTTTAACCTAACACTACCTCAAACCTCTACACTTTATAATTCGACCTCGAACCTCTACAATATATACCACACACTTCCATAAATTATACACCACACACACAAGGTAGCCTATTTTGTTTCACCACTGCATATGGTTGTGTTATGTGAAATACTGTTTTTTTTTTTTTTTTTTTTTTTTTGTGAGAAGTGCTGACCAATCCCAAATAAATGGGAGATGGTTCTGAACTCTACATTTGTGGCCAGTCTCCATATGCATATTGCAACACGTTGGTCCAAGGGCACTGGTTTTCTGAATGAAGTGGTCTGTCTTTGAAGGTGCGGCTGCAGGCTGTTGCACAACTGCAAGAATGATGTCCTTCTCATTCTGAAATTAGCCTTCCACTCACAGTCTGCCCAGCTGCTGAGAACATGCTGCCACCACACAGCAGATCTCTGCCGAATCCATATGGTCCTGCAGCAGAATGGAAAATATTGTTAACTGTATATAGTTTATGCATACACAATTACCTTACAGCACTTTGAAGTGAAATTAAATAAACAACAAACTACTACTCCAGTGCATACATAACAGTTATGTGTCCCGTTGAATACGGGTGTCTTAATACAAGAATGTAGCTAATATTAACCAGCAAATTATATTAAGTTACATGATTATTACCTTTAGAACGCTACTGTCGTAATTACAAAAAAACATTATACACATATTGTATTTCAAATTTCACAATACACTTTTCAATTGTATTCAATGACATTTCATTATATTAATTCTTACCATGTCGATGTACGGAACTGTAGTCCATAATCAAAGCTGCAAAGTCCTTGCTGCACTTCAGCTGGTACCTTGCAAACCTCCTCATACGAGCAGCACGACATTGAAAATTATCGCGCCACTAAGGCGACAAATCTGTTTAACAACAGGCTGTGAGAGGGCTGTGGACCACCGTGTACCAAACGACACAAAATTATCCACAAATAAAACAGAGCGATGGACTCCGTTGTGTTCAGAGAGCGCCGCTCTTCCTGTTTATCCCGAAACCGTCGCACCATAATGACGTAAGCGTGCTCCGGCACGAATGCTGAAACCCTATGTGAGTGCAGGCCAGAGGGGGAGTGGGGAGGGGGGACAATCGTCCTCGGGCCCGGTTCATGGCAACCGTGCCTAGTGTGAGTACGCCCTTAGAAGCAAGGCGGTGGATAGAATGCCTTAAACTTCCCAGAGTCCATCACTAAAAGCTCAAACGCGGGATTAGGGTGCAAACAAGCCCATGGCAAGCCCACAAGCAAACTTTAAACAAGAGGGACAATTAGATAAAGCTTGAAGTTCACTCACATTTGCAGTTTTCAAAGTGAGAAGCAACACCGTCTTTAATAAGGGCCCACTTTAAGGCTGCAGCCTTAATGATGGCAAAGGGCTACTAACATGTGGCTTTCCAAAGTGAAACCAATGGTCTGACCTTCATAAAACGACACCCCAAAGGATGTTGCCCCATTCTGATCTGTCTCCAAAACCAACATGGCAGGCGGAGATGGCTGTATACCTTAACTTTTGAAAGCTCCCTGCGTTTGTCAACAAGCTCCTGTAGAAAATGCGGAAGCAGCGACTGAAGCAGCGCCAGAAGCAGCGCCGGAAGCACCCATGCCAACTTCACATCCAGCAATGGCAGCACCTTTAGTTTAAATGCTCCTAAACTATGGAACGCGTTGCCTCTTACTCTACGAAACATCTCATCTGTGGATGCATTTAAGTCTCAGTTAAAAACATATCTATTTAACAAGCATTTTGGGTAATTACAACTATATGTTTCATGTGATGTGTATATATAGATGTATATGTAAATGTTTGTCTGTACTGTATTTGTGAAATGTAAAGCGACCTTGAGCTACGGAAAGGCGCTATATAAATAAAACTTCTTCTTCTTCACCTACAGCAGTAACTTTTACCATCCAACCACCAGAACTTTTCGACTTTGCAAAACCCCAAGAGTGGGAAATGTGGAAACAACGCTTTGAACGGTTTAGACTAGCAAGTAACCTAAATAACTCCTCAGATGCCAATCAAGTTAACACATTTACATTACATTTACATTTATTCATTTAGCAGACGCTTTTATCCAAAGCGACTTACATTACATTACCAGTGTTACAGTCACTGGAGGCAAGGTGGGTTAAGTGTCTTGCCCAAGGACACAACGACAGTATGAACTGTGGGGAGAGTGGGAATCGAACCGAAGACGACCGCTCTACCCACTGAGCTACTGCCGCCCCACACAATTGTTTACTGTATAGGGGATGAGGCTGACTAATTGTTAAGAAGACGGGCGTTAACGAGCGAGCAGCACCAGCAATACAAAGCAGTACCGGGAGCATTCAATAATTTTTTGTCCCAAGGAAAATATGAACGGGCCAAGTTTAACAAAAGATTAAAGCAGCCTACAGTGGACTCCTTCATCATAGCACTATATGCGCTGGCAGAAAACTGTGAGTACAGAGAAATACATGATGAGCTTTTGAGAAACAGACTTGTAGAGGGACTTAAAGATTTATCACTGTCTGATAAATGGTTAAAAAATCTAATGCCAAGGCCTTCTCCTTTAAAGTGCCAAGGCATGTCCCGCTGCCACTCCTAGGCAAAGTAAAGTAAGAGTTGGAGAGTATAGAGAAGATGGGGGTTATTAGTTGGGTGGAAGAACTCACAGACTGGTGCTGTAGCATGATAGTAGCCCCTAGATAGAAAGAAAAAAAGTCTGTATTTGTGTGAAACCTTTAAATGAGTGTGTCGTAAAAGTTACATCCTCCCATCTGTAGACCAAACCTTAGGCATACTCACAGAAGCACAATTTTTTAATAATTTTTTTTTAAATAATAAGTATTTAAAAACTAATATTGGCTTTTGGCAAATCCCACTGTGTAAAGAGTTCACTCTACTTACCACATTCATTAAGCTATTTGGGCTCTACCACTTGCCATTTAGTATTTTCTCTGTGCCGAAGCATTTTCAGAACATCATGGTGACAGAGGTCACAGCAGGCCTCGAAGGAGTAGTTTGTCATATGGATGACATTCTTGTTTGGGGCACTACTAGGGAGCAGCATGACAGGAGGTTGCATGCCATTCTGGGTTAGGATTAGGCTGAATATTTCAAAATGTGAATTAAAAAAAGAGAGGAGTCAAGTTTCTGGGCTTTATCATCACAGCAGACGGCATTAGACCAGATTCAGATAAAAGCCAAGCTGTTCAGGATATGGAGGAGCCAGAAAACATAACTGAGCTTAGGAGTTTACTCGGGATGGTGAACAAATTAGGGATGTTCATACCAAATTTGTCAGAAAAGGACAAACCATTAAGAGATTAACTTTCAACAAAGAACTACTGGTGCTGGGGGCACATGCAACAAAGGGCATTTTGTTTTCTGAATTGTGAACTTTCCTCAGCTCTTGTGCTGTAGCTCTATGATGCGAACAAACCACAGAAGTTATCTGCTAATGCCTCATCATATGGACAGGGGGCAATAATGCTACAGAAGGATGGGGAAATGTGGTCACCAGTTGCATACGCTTCAAGATCACTGACTGTTACAGAACAGCGCTATGCTCAACTGGGGATAGAGGCGCAAGCACTCACCTGGGCCTGCGAGAGGTTCAATGACTTTATCCTTGATTTACACTTCAACTTGGAGACTCTTGTGAGTCTTTTAGGAGGACAGGCTCTGGAATCATTACCAATAAAGCATATCCCTGGTATGCTTCTGGCACAACACACACTGATACAGATGGCACAACACACTGATACAGACCTGATGGAAGACATGGAGCCGTCTGTGCAGTCATAAAGTACTGTACAGACAGCCGGCCTGACTTTAAACCAGCTGCAAGGAGCAGTCAAGCACTACTGGCCAGAGAGAGCTGTCTTGAGCATGCACAATGTACTTCTGCTACAGGGCACAAGGTTAGTAATTCCTGCAAATATGAGGAATGAAGTGACATAAAATTCATGAAGGTCACCGAGGTGTGGTGAAAGGCAGCGTGATGGCCAGGCCTAAGGGAACTTGTCCTTAAATGTGCATCGAAAAAGAGTCATCGTTAAAGAACCTCTGATGCCAACTGATTTTTAACCTGATTTCATTTTAAATTTTAACTAACCCTAACCCAAAGAGGCCATGGCAAAAATTAGGTGCTGATTTATTTTCTCTAAAGGACAACGACTACCTCTCTAGGTAAATATAGGTACAGTAGCTCTGCTCAGTCCAACACGCTCTGCAGATGTTATTGTGCATTTAAAGTAAATTTTTGCACACCCTGGCATACCTTGTAATGGCCCACAGTTTTCTGGCCATGACATTATAATAATTTGCAGGAGATTATGGTTTTGTTCATGTGACCAGTAGCCCTAGTTACACCAGAGTAATGGAGAGAGCAGAAAGAGCTGTCCAGACAATTAAGAACCTGCTTCAAAAGCTAAAGATCTCTATCGTGCCCTGTTTGCGTACAGAACAACAGCTCTCTCTAATGGCTACAGCCCAGCCCAGCTACTTATTCGCGTCACCTCCGTGCTAAACTGCCAATACTACCAGAGGCCCTGCAGCTTTGTCTACCGAAACATGCCACAACTCCATCATACAGAAAGGAAAAGTAGGTGGAAAGAAACACAAAGTTTCAATAACAGACACAGAACTAGAACCTTGACCAAGCTTTCACCAGGAGACTGTTTGAATTACTGATGCAAAAGCACAATGTACTGTGACATCTGTACACCCAACCCCGCGGTCTTACCTGTTCAGATGACCTCAAGGCACAATCAGAAAAAAAAAATGCAGTCACCTGGTACCTATCCCTTCACCATCAACAGGAGCAGTCACATGAGATGGATGCTTCTACAGGGACAGTCTGAGTGACAAAACCGCTACATACACCTGACATTGTGAGAACCAGGTCAGGCAGAGACGTTATCTATTCATACAACAACAATTATTACAATAAAGGACTCGGGGAAGCCCACACATTCTCCCGAACAGATAAAGTTTTTAAAGATTTTTATGCCATTCTATATTTATCAACAAAGAAAATGTCACGGGGTGCCCGACTCCTCCTCACCAAGCATTTTATGTGTCTGGGTGAACACACGGCCCTTTTAAAAATTGGTGACGCACGGGGGAAACTCGTGAGGAGAAGCGCCCATCGCACCTGAATAATCAGGGAAGGCCAATAGAGCGTGGCCCTGCCCGGCTTAAAAGGCCCAATGGCGAGACAGAAAGGGAGGAAGAACCAGGAAGGAGTGAGAACCGGGAAGGAACAGAGAGACAGAAAGAACGGACAGCGACGGAGAGAAAGGAACGGAGAAGGAAAGGATATCGAGCAGCACGGAGGGCTGGACCCACTGAAGGCAACGGAAAGCCAGAGAAACCGCAGGAATCCACCACATACAACGCTCACTAACCAGCTAAGTAGAGGGGAGTGCCCATAACTGTGTGGAGGCTACGCCTATCTGAGCTGTTTTTATTACTGTTTGCCTAAGACCGCCTTCCCCTGTCCACAGTGCCCGCTTCCCCCTTTGGAGGAGAGACCGGACTCGGAGGAGCGCCGGCCGGATCTACGCGACCAGGAAGGGATCCGGGACCTGTACAACGCCATCTAAACGCTAAGTCAAGGGACGTGTCCCGTATTTCTTTGTTGCATGCTGTGTGGGTTTATTTAATTGAGTAGTATATTAGTGTGGTCGCTAAGCCGACGTTTCGTGTGTGTTGTAGTCTTGTGGCGGCGTATTGGGACCTCGGAAATCCCCGAGACCGCTGAGGGAACGCCAGTATTCCCTGTCCGGCCCCGCGCGGACGAGAGGCCGAGGCCTACAACTCAGAGACTGCTCTCCCCAAACGACTGCTCTCCCCGCAGTTTTCCCGGGGCTTCCCCTGCAACCCCCGGATTGACTTTAGAAGCTGATACACTGGGCTTCTTATCATTGTTTAATTCTATTTTAATACTTTTAATAAAATTTAGACTTTTAAAACTTGAACTCAGTCCCCTCTTGTCTCTCTGTGGTACAACTGCTGTGGTGATAAACGAATCTAGAGCTGAGGGCGGCGACAGAAGCATCACAGGAATAAACCGTCTCATTTCTCAATTGTATTTGTTTACCCCAACCAAGATCAAATTGATATACTCGAAGCTCCAATACAAGAGAAAGAACTTTTAGTGCAATAATAAAAATGACTAATAACAAATCACCTGGTCCAGATGCTGATTTCTACAAACATTTCTGGACACTGCTTGGCCCCCTCTTTCAAAGATTAACCACTGAAATAAAACGAAGAGAGCGCACGTAACTCCTCTCTTCATTAGGTTACACTGGCTCCCTGTTGACGAACGCAATAAGTTCAAAGCTATGCTCTTGGCCTACAAGACCACCACTGGCTCCGCACCCTCATATCTTCACTCACTAATACAGACCTACTGTATGTTCCTGCCAGATCCCTGCGCTCTGCAAAAGATCAACGTTTGTTGGTACCATCCCAAAAAGGAAAAAAAATCTGTCACACACCTTCACAGGTCGAATGATCTACCTGCTTCTACAAGATCAGCAGATTCTGTAGCCATTATTATGTCCTCAGTTGATGAAGACAAGGTTGTACAAGACAAACAGAGAGTCAAGGTCATAGAGTTTTGGTGTTTGGCTTTTATTGGTCCAAACACACACAAAAATAAAACAACCAACAAAAGTGGAGGGAGGAAGGCTGTATGGTTGAGCCAAATCAAAGAAACAATTATAACAAAACAGAGCCTAACTAACTAACTGAGCAAAGAACTAAACAAGAAACAAAAGTCCTGGTTTAAATTATCTAAACAAAGGTCTGTACTCCAAAACATACAGGGGTGGCAACAACCAATAAACCTAGTGGGCTAAACAGAAATTTTCTACGTGGTGCTAAAATGTATAGGGTACCCACTCACCTGCCAACCTCCCAACCAAGAACATTTGATTTACAAATACAAAGAACATTCAAACAATGCGAGAGAGAGCGAGAGAGGGCATGCAGCTCAAGGTGCTTCCTTTTTAAATCTTGAGCCAGGCCCTGATTGGCTGCTCCAGGTAGTGAATTATCCAACCAGGGTGTGGCGAACAGGTTCCACTCACAGCACCTGAGAGCAAATAAGGGAGGAGGAAAGACAGGAGCAGGGAGGCAGAAACAAATATCCCCTGCATGTAACACCATCTTTAAAAAAACGCCTGAAAACGCATCTCTTCCGTCAACACCTAATTGACCAACAATGAATTCTACTTCCTTTCAATCTCTTCCTTTATTTTATATATATGAAAAACACTTCCTATTCGTAGCTTTGTATACTGGGCTTTAACAGACTAGTTTTTGGTGTACTTGTTCTTTTTGCTACCTTGTGTTGTTAAAAATGCTTATATTGTTTTCCCAGTCGCTTTGGATAAAAGTATCTGCTAAATGACTAAATGTAAATGTAAATTTAATAGATTATTCAACTCAAAACCTGCCACACACCACAGTGATGCTCAGAGGCTGAGAAGGCTTTCGACAAAGTAAAATGGTCCTTCCTCATATCCCACATCCCAAAATTTGTAGTTGTTCATCAAATAGGTTAGACTTCTTTACACGACAGCTTCTGCCACAGTTATCCTTAGTGGGCGGAGGACTATCACAGCGTTTCAATCTACACAGGGGAACGAGGCAGGGATGCCCACTCTCTCCATACCTATTCACAATTTTTATTAGAACCTCTTGCCGCAGCCATCCGTCTAAGTAACCTCATAACCGGTACCCAAGCTTCCTACAACAACCATAAAATAAGTCCCATAAAATCACTAACTGTAGCCTAACCCCTTCAAAACGAACCCCCTCTTTGGAATAACCCCAATATCTTAATGAATAAAACCTCCCTCAAATTCCATTCATGGTCAAATAAAGGAATTACATATCTGCAGCTTAGACATCTCCATAAGATAAGACCGCACAAACACATGGACATGGAGGACCCAGATGCATTCAAGCTTTTGTCCTTCAAAGAGACGCCTCTACACAGGGCCACCAATGTGGAGATCCCCCGAGTTGAGTGCGCCCTGTCTCCAGCCTCAAGAGGCCTCCTGGATGCCCCCACAGATCCAGTGTACCAAATGTTGGGACAACAGCGGGACCTGCGCACTCCCTGGCCCCAAAACACACAAATAAACGGTCTGAAGCACAAAAGCTTGCTGTGTGCTCCGCATAACAGCGCAAGGCCCTTACACTAATCCTGATCACTCTAGACCGGAAAGTCGAGGTAATAACCTTCAGCTGAAAAGCTGGGTTGAGCCAAAGATGAACCAGGCACCCATCCTCGCTGAGCGACATGCGCAAAGGATGAACAGACAAAGTGCACAGGTTCCCTGCACTCTTGGCAGAGGATAGTTCTAACGGTCTTTAAGGAGACCAAACGGTCCTCCGCCCGCTCTAGGGGCTCAAAAGGAGCCCGACAAGCTATCTGAAACCATCTGGAAATCACGGGGAGGCACCACCTGCCTAAAGGGGGGCCTCCCCTTACGGCACCCCAAAGAAACCGCTTAACTACATGCCGCGAAGCATCCAAAGCCCTCATGGCCCGTTGGGATGGCCGCTGGAAAAACTCAAAACTGTGGAAAAGGTGTGGGTGTTGAACACTCTCACTGGTAAAATTGGGGGTGTTAAAACACCCACATACCTCACGGGTGCAACACCTATGGCTTCAGCACTGCCTCTGTCTCTGTTCTCCCTCAGCCCTCTTCTGTCCCTCAAACAGCACCAAAACTATCTCAGATCTGTCACTCATGTCTGATTGGCTGTGATTTGATGGAGACTGCGGCACTCGAATTAAATATTTAATTAATACAAATTATTTAATGTGTACAATTAACTGCTGTAAGAATGATTTAAAAACAAAGTGAAGACATGTGTTGGAAAGAAACTTTAGTGAAGTCTGAGTGTGGACAGACTTCAGCCTCAATGAAGAAACCATGGATTTAGCTTCATTTACAGCAGTAAGGTACGTTACTAAACAGTGCTTACAATAAAGCTAATACGGCTAATACTTAAATCGTTGAAGCATTGATAAAACTATTTTTTAGACTGAGAGCAGGCAGAGGAGGAGAGATAGGAGCTCTCTCACCTGTTAGAACCAAATGAACAGGTTACATCCACAGTCTGTGTAAATCTGACTCTCAAACATGAGGTTGGCTCATTTTCGCCGCAACGGCCTTGTTCCATAGTGTTTTGTAACGTTCCCACTCAGATTTTCACTAGGGATAAGAATTAGAAGTATTTTCGACAATATTCTAGAGAGCAATAATAAAAACAATACAATTTATTGGGAAGTAAAATATTAGATATTCACATCATTACTTAGTCAGTAAAATACTGTTCTCAGCATTGGAGATGTATGGAGAGGAATGGAGTGGGACTGGGACTTGCCACCATTGTGTCTCAACACAATATGTGACTTCCTTTATATGCCAGACAGCACAAACAGCCGTCCAAAGCCTGCTGTAGGAACACAGGGCTGAACGGCAGGCAGCGAGGCACCCAGCCACTTCCTCTGGAGATCTGCAGATGGAGGCGACACAGAGTGAAAAGAGCGAGTGGGAGTGAGGGGTGGGGTGCACTAACAACAGTAACGCACACAACTCACTTCAGTCCACGGGATACCGCACTCCATCAACCGACTTTTGTTTTTTGCTGGTTGACTGTTCAGCAGAGGTGGGTAGTAACTAGATTAACGTTTCCTTATAACTCATTTTTACTTAAGACATTTTTTGAGTAGGTCTTATTTCACAAACAACTCAGTATAGATACTTCCAACCTAGTTACTTATCAGACATAGTTTGTCAGTTCACCTTTTCTTTGCTTATGCTCTTGTAGATAATTTTTTTTTTATTAAAATAATAATAATTTATATGGGGATTTTTTCTGAAGCCATTTCTTTTTCAAAGTAACTGTTTCTTGAGCCACTTCTGCTGTTCATTCAATCTGTGGACACTCAAAGCTCTGGCTCTTATCAGCGAGGACAAGTGGAAGACGTCTGGTGTCCTGTCACACAAAGCTCTTGTGCTGAAGTTTAATTAGTGTGGTGGTGTCTGCTGAGGAACAGGGGGCACTGAGAGTCCTCACTCAGGTGAGGATCTGTCGTTTTCAACAGATTTCACACAGTCTAATAATAACAGTTATGTAAATGTGTGCAGTTAGTTACAACATTGTCCATCTTTATTTCTCTATAAATTTCTGAAAACATCATGCATCACTGTTATTGAATGTGTCATTGATTTATGTGACATTTATATCTGAACAATTTATGAATGATGAACGAGGCTTCTATCAATGCAATGATCTGGGTTATAGCAGTTATAAAAGAGCATTTCTGTTTTTTTTTATTATTTACTTAATTTGATTTGCTGCTGAACACATTAGACACATTGAGGTTAAGCGGCTCCCAATAGCAACATTTGGTCAATTCTTAGTAAATAAAATCCCATGACCAGGTGAGCCATAAAACACTTTTATTTATATTTTTTCCTCCATGAGCTGCACTGCAACTGGTGTATAACTTTGTGTGAGTGACTGTGTGAGTAACAGCAGGTACAAATGAATCAAATCAAGGTTTTCCATGGATGAATTATTAGACTAGGATGAGGAAGGGGTCAGGGCTCACATTGATTTTCAATCAAAGTTCATTGGTTTATTCACCAAAAATGTTACGCAGCCCATAGAGCGTAACACTACGTTATGTATGGTCTTCTGATTTTTCTTGCTGTCATATCGTCTGACCAATTGGCACGAGAGAGGGACACTTTGGTGTGTCATAAAGCATGCAAGATTTACACCAGAGTAAAAATAGGTAATAACTATAAAATCTGACCATTCAGGAAGTGTGTTAGACAAAGAATAGGCGTCTTTTTTTACACTGTGGTCTTTGGGGAAGGTTTTTTCTGGGCCGCAGGTTTTTTTGCTGCAATACAATCCACTGGTGGTACAGGACAGAGGGGCCAGGGTCTCAGTCGGTCTTTGGCATGGGTCACTAAATGCCTTGTGTCTGTGACATGCCCAATTAAATGTTCAGTTTTACTGAAGTCCACATTTTAGACTTGTGATTTCCTAACAATTTATTATTATTATTTATTTCAGAAGAGACAAATAATGTAGTAACTAGATCAGCTCCCTTCAGGCTCTGGACTCAGGCAACAACTAATAATAACACTATATCCAGCAACATGTAGAGCAGCTACTTGTTATGTTGGTCATTTTTAAACTGACTTGTCCGGACTGTGAGCACATGAATGCAGCATAAAGCCCATGACATTTGCACATCAGGAATCATCTTGTGCAGTATTTAGTAATAATTTTACTTTTACACAATCTCCAGGCATTTACTTTTAATTCAACCCTTTTAATTCAACCCATCCTTTTAATGTTTATTCTGTCCAACTGTCTGTCTGTACAACCCTCTTTTAAAATAAGATTTAATTTTCAAATTTGAGGAATCTAAAAAGTTAAAAGCTGACTGAACTTTTCTTGTTCTGGGATGTCTCTTCAGGACATAATCCTAATCTCTGTCTTTGTTTGTGTGTTTTCCCATGTGTCTCATAGACCTTTCTATCTGCTTCTTGAATGTGTGTACATCATTAATAACAATATTACTTCTGTGTATAGACTTTCTCTTTACCTTTGTCTTTGTGTGTGTGCCTCCTGTGTATTTGTCCTAATGTCATTGTGGGGACAGTGGTCTCCTGGTTGTAAATGGCACTGAAGGGTAAAGCAGCTTACGTGTGTGTGTGTGTGTGTGTGTGTGTGTGTGTGTGTGTGTGTGTGTGTGTGTGTGTGTGTGTGTGTGTGTGTGTGTGTGTGTGTGTGTGTGTGTGTGTGTGTGTGTGTGTGTGTGTGTGTGCGTGTGTGTGTTTAGAGTGACATCTTGTTCCCTTGTTCCCAGAGACAGGCGTGGCAGAGTGTGGGAACTGAGGCAGAAGCTAAATGGAGACACAGCCACAAAGCTTTTATTAATGGGGCCAGGGCTGAGGGAAGAGGGTCATAGGGTCAAGATAAATGTACGAACTCACATAGACTGTCCCTTTGACCAGACTGCTTCAGAACAGCTCACGGCACTGTGTCACAGTATTTAGCACTGTCACCTCACTGCAAGTGACTACTTGTAGTACTCTGCTTGGGTTTTCTCAGAGTACTCTGGTTTCCCTCACCATGACCAGAGTGCCTGGGGTCTCCCTGGTGGATGTTACTGACAACAAATTTCCCCATGGGGATAATAAAGGGATAATAATAAAAAAAAAAATTACTAATAAGTAATAATAATGACTGATTATGTTGATCATAATGTTAACTGCAATATACAAATCCCTCTATCTCACTCTCCCACTGGGGGAGTGTGTCCTCTCTGTCCCACTGGGGGAGTGTGTCCTCTCTGTCCCACTGGGGGAGTGTGTTCTCTCTGTCCGACTGGGGGAGTGTGTTCTCTTTGTTCCACTGGGGGAGTGTGTCCTCTCTGTCCCACTGGGGGAGTGTGTCCTCTCTGTCCCACTGGGGGAGTGTGTTCTCTTTGTTCCACTGGGGGAGTGTGTCCTCTCTGTCCCACTGGGGGAGTGTGTTCTCTCTATCCCACTGGGGGAGTGTGTTCTCTCTGTCCCACTGGGGGAGTGTGTCCTCTCCGTCCCACTGGGGGAGTGTGTCCTCTCTGTCCCACGGCTAACTTTAATGTAAATGTTTTATCTTTTTTCCGATGCCGTGATTGACGCATTTCAGGATTGGCATGTAATGTTTTCTACTGCCAAGTCAATCTTTATTAAATAAATCTCTAAATCTCTAAATCACTGGGAGAGTGTGTCCTCTTAGTGGATCCTCCTTCTGTGGTTCTACCTGTTATCCTCTGAAAGTTTCTTTTCAGGCCCTGACAAAACTAAATACAAGGCATTTACAAAGCAAGAGAGAAAATGAGACCCAAATTTGAACAGTACACAAAACTCATTGTACTTATTCATGGAAAAGAAAAATGGTCATTGAAGCTTTTTCCATGACTTTTCCATGATAAATTTCAGGTTTGCCGGGAAATGTAGCGTTCAAGCTCCACAAATTGAAGACATTAGTCAGAGAAACAGTACATCACTACAAATACAGCCTTGGCTGTGTTTGTTTTACCAGAATTCTTACCAGATCTCTTTAAAACATTTTCCATAATGTGCTGTATGACTGTAGCTGGTGTTATTGTGGTCTTCAGGACAATATCAAACCAAACCCATTCCTTAGCCTGATCCCGTAGGACCGGTAGTACATCTGAGCCCAGTGGAGATGGCTGACTGGAGCCTACTGGGGAATTTTCTGGAGGAAGTGCAGGAACATTCCACTTCTGTGGGAAAGGTACAAATGACAAATATAAATTTATCTGCAAATTATTATCTGTTGTTATGCCTTGTGGATCCAGAGGAAACAAGTTTATATTCCTCATCCATGGGCCTTATTGAAATAACCTCAGGATGTAACCAACTCTGCAGAGTAGATTTCCAAATATCTGAGTTATTGTCTGTGCACGCTGCTCAGGTATGGCTGACCATCCTGTTTATCTTCCGGATCTTGGTACTGGGCACAGCTGCTGAGTCGTCATGGGGCGATGAACAGGATGATTTTAACTGTGACACTGAACAACCTGGCTGTGAGAATGTCTGCTACGACCGGGCCTTCCCCATAGCACATATCAGATACTGGGTAAGAAACTATCTTTGTGTATCTTTCATATATTTCTATTTGTTAATTTTCAAACTTTTTTCAACAAGAAAAACACAAATGAAGAGAACACAAAGAACAAATGAACAAACAAACACAACTTAGCACAATAAAAGGAAAAAGAAAGAGAAAAAAAAGAAAATAAAAAATGTCCAATATTAATCCGTCACGGTGCTGCTCAGCACCGAGGCCACAACAGCGGCAGCAATACCTCCAGGAACTGACCCTTTTTGGAATGCACCAAAGAGGTCAAGTACTCCAATGGGAAATGCTCCATGTGCCAGTTTAATTTTGTAGGGGGCTTCCACCACAAGATCCAGATCCACTTCAAATATTATGTCTGTGAGTCTGTTAACGAGCCTGTCTGAGATCGGTCTGTTTTTGACAGGTTCTGCAGATTGTGTTTGTCTCCACACCCAGCCTGATCTACATGGGCCATGCCATGCACACCGTCCGCAGAGAGGAGAAGAGGAGAAGCCAACAGGAGGAGCTGGGGGATGGGGACGACCCTGGTGGAGGGGAGGGCGGAGGTGGGGCAGAGGTACAGGACACGAGGAGTGAAAAGGAGAACTGCAAGGACAAAAGAGAGGGACGGATCCGGCTGCGAGGAGCGCTGCTGCAGACATACGTCCTGAGCATCCTCATCAGGAGTGTCATGGAGGTACTTTATGAAGTTATTTCAAAAGCCACGTTGTATAACGTTATCATCACCAGAGAGTGAATCTGTGAGAATGGCAATCCCTAATCCCAGCACGTCCTCAGAACTCCGAGCCTTTATTGTGGTCTTGCACTGTCTGGACTCTGCCCTGCACACTTCCTCATCTCCCAAGTAAAGCTTCTAGGTGTAGGTGGAGATGAATAATGACCAAAATACTCTGAAAAACAGATTTTAACATATGACAGATGTAGAATGTAGATACATGCTGCTAAAATACATAATCACAAACATCCATTCCAGTCGCATGTGCAACACATACTGAACCAACCGAAACCTTATTCACCCTCAGTTTAACAGAGAAAATTATGATAATATTTGGATACAGTATACTCATTTACTAGTTGTTAACTTGCAGCTGCTGGTTTCATGTTGTCCTATTGGAAGTGTCTGTAAGTGAGCTATTGCCTACAGGTGGTGTTTCTGTGTCTGCAATACTTTCTCTACGGCATCTTCCTCAACCCGCTCTACGTGTGCAAGGTAAGACTGAATGACTCATGCTCACAGGTGATTTGTGGTTCCAGCCTCACCAAGTACAGCTCTGTCTTTGGTCCTAGGCCTGGCCATGTCCACATCCAGTCAACTGTTACGTGTCCAGGC
The DNA here is from genome assembly GCA_024416835.2 of Perccottus glenii. Lineage (NCBI taxonomy): Eukaryota > Metazoa > Chordata > Actinopteri > Gobiiformes > Odontobutidae > Perccottus > Perccottus glenii. The sequence continues at coordinate 28,182,736 of CM044552.2, read as the reverse complement.
CGACAGAAAAGAACGTCTTTATTGTCTTCATGCTGGCCGTGTCTGCTGTTTCTCTGGTCCTCAGTGTGCTCGAACTGCACCACCTGGCATGGAAGCACTACTGTCGGTACGCCTGGGAAATTCATTGATCTTCATGGACAAAAATAAGTCAAATAAGAAAAATTTACAACAGTATTTATCTTAAAGCATTTATTTGATAGCTAATATTTATGTAGTGCTTCATCAGTTCCATTTTCAGTTTTGTAAAGCTGGAACCAGGAGAAAAAGTTAAGTTATTGAGAGGCCATGCTTTTAATGTAGTGAATGTGAGAAGAATGCGTCTGAGTGAGATCTGAACAAAGCTGGTGCTGTGCTTTTCCTAAAGCAGGGAATTTTAGCCTGTGGACTTTCAGCTGTCACGGCCCTTATGGGTCATCTGAAACGCCAGAAGACACACGGGGTAACTTCTAATTATCTTGGTCAATATGCATTTTGAGAGGTTTTGCATAACAAACCATATGAATAAGTCAGATTAAATTTATTGAAAATACCACATAAAACAGTCAAAAAAAAAAAACAGTTAAGACCAAGACAGTCCTTACTTGATTATAAGTCATAAAGATACAAAAAGATGTCAGAAACCAGTTCTAAAAGTCCAGTCCATCTGTCAGTTAGTGCATGTGAAAGAACACTGACAGTAGAGTTTAACACTAAACTCTCTTGTCTGACGGCTGTGTTTGCAGGAGACGGTTCGGCTCTGTAAAGGCTGATAAACCTGCTGAGCCCTTATTGGCCCGACAGCTTTCTCTGTCTCCACCCCCTCCTTCAACTCCGCCCCCTGATTTCAGCCAGTGTGTGATAGACTCCACACACTTCCTGCCTCTGCCTTTCCCTCACCACCGCCTGGCCAATCAGCAGAACTCAGAGAATATGGCCACCGAGAAGAACAATATGGCTGTTGCGGTGGAGAAGGACAACTTCCTCCAGGTGAACTGCTACGGTCCTGGATGGCACAAGGCTGGGAGCAGTCAGATTCAAGATGGAGGCTATCTGAGAACTGAAGCTAACTGCTACAGTCCCGGAGCCAGTCCTCTCAACCAGTGCTGTCCTGAGAGGTTGCTACTGTGCACAAACGGAGCTGTGTGTCAGAAGGACAAGAGACGCTTCAGCAAAACCAGCGGCACAAGCAGCAGAACCCGGGCTGATGACCTCTCTGTTTAGACAGAAGACAATAACACAAGCAAATGCAAACAGTAAATTATCAGTTCAAGTCGTGCAGCAAGTTCTGACTACAAAAATAAATTTGCCTAAACCCAGTACTTGTTTCATAAATGCGGCTACAACACCATGGTACAACTTGGTCAGGAGCAGGTAATGTTAACCCTTAAATTTACCATAGCTCGAGTGGCTCACCTGGTGGGTGGCAGTGGCTCAGTGGTAGAGCGGTCGTTCTTCAACCGGAAGGTAGGCGGTTCGATTCCCGCTCTCTCCACAGTTCATACATCATCATTGTGTCCTTGGGCAAGACACTTAACCCACCTTGCCTCCAGTGGTGTTCCAGCTGTGACACTTGTGAATGGAACCTTAATGTAAGTCGCTTTGGATAAAAGTGTCTGCTAAAAGACTGTAAATGTATGTAAATGGGTTTGAATACTGCTCGGGTTGTATGTCAGTCCCCGTCTCTTACCCTGTTTCCTGTCAGTCTACACTGTTTCTGCAAGAGAAACCCCTAATAAGTTACCCCTAATAAATTACTGTAGCTAAGTGTCTATATGAGGTGAAGAAAGAGCACTTAAACTTAAACACTTTTCACAGATTCAATAAAAAATTCAAAAACGATCAAAGTCCCTTCTGTGTTGTGGGGCGCCGGACTTGTGTGTGTATAGCCACTTTCACACATCCACTTACTCCTTGTATGAACAAAATCCTCCCCAACTTTCACAACCGGATTTGATCCGTCAGGGACCCTAGTGAGGGCTTAAAGTTCTCTGTCACTACAACAGATTTCCAATTGGAATAATGAAGGAACAATTAAAGTTGCAAATGATTATCTTTTTTACGCAATCAAGCTAGCTCAAGCTGTGGTAGACTGTGGTAGATCAGCCAATCAGAAGTGTGTGTGGTTTTGTGGGAGGGAGTGTCAGTCTTGTTCTAAAACAAATATTCTTACCTTCTAAAATAACTGCTAACCTAGCATGACAGAAATAGCAGTATGGACGCGCTGTTTGTGGAAGAAGTTGCTGAAGTGGCACGTCTGTCAATAAGACAATCAATAAGACAGTTAAAAATAAATCGAGATGGGCTTGGCTTGAAGAAATGGGGGAGAATGAAATACTGCACCGTCCTTGTGTAAAAATTGAAACTACCAGGTGCGTGAATGTGTGCCATAAGAAAATTCAGTAATTCAGCCTCTTCCACAGCTGGACTCAGAGCCTGCATCAGTAGCTTGTTTCACTGGCAAAAAATAACCAGGCTTGTAGCATTTGGTTTCAGTGCTAAAAAGCTGTAGTCACCGAACTGTTCATGAGATGTATTAACATTAACAATGCGGCCGTTTTGCAAACTTAACCAGGTGCGTTGAGAAAACAACTTCTCAAGGCATATATTTGAAGAGATGAACAGGGTAATGGAACTAGGACTGGACCACAGGGCTTTTCTCTGTCCACCTCCAGTGATGAGTTTAGGCAGAACTCAGAACCCCCCATTATTTTTTTTAGCCCTAGCTGCCACTGTCGTAGCTTGCACTGTATGCGTTCACCACTGGACACCAGTGGTGGAGGAAGTACTTAAGTTTAGTACTTAAGTAAAAGTACAACTACCCTGCAAAATATATACTTAAGTAAAAGTATAATTACTACATCAACATCTTACTTAAGTAAAAGTCATAAGTACATACTTTTAAATTTACTTTAAAGTATTTTTTTAAGTAAAAGTACAATCAGTTGTATCAATGTCTGGGCTGTTCAATTGTAACAATCACAAACAATATCTATTGTGTACTGGAAAGAGTTGTTGTGCAATACTGACACTGTAAAAATCTGGTTATTCACTTATTAAATAATAATTAGGCAAAGCCAATTATGACATACAATTTATTTTATTTTTACTATACTATTAAGAGCAGTAAAAAAAAACCTCAAAAGTACACAGGTGAGTGTTATTATGAACACTTTAATCAAATTTGTATGACCAGTTTATTCTGCTCAACATCAGTTGCTTTAGTCCTTTACCTAGGCCTGCATGGGGAAAACGTAGCTAAAACTGCATTTGAGGCTTATACTCCATTGATTACAGAAAATCCAAAAGCATTAGGCTAATAATGTATAACACATTAGAAAAAAATAAGCACCAAACTAAATTTGATATAGCAGTAGTTTGCTCATCTCCAAAAATGTAACGTACTAGCAAGCTATCGTCCCTGCTGTGCTAATAACCAGCTAAAGAAGTTGCCCTGTTAGGGTACCACTAACTTACGTCAACAAATATACTGGTGTGATATTTTTGTTATGTTGACATCCGTTTTTCTATAACAGTCATAGCACCATGTCATAGCAAGTTTGTAACTTAAATATTAATAACTAGCATTGCATGTCTTAATTCTATATGTTTCTTCAAATTTGAAGGGGAGTTTTTAAACGCCAACAGTTCTTTGCATTGAGGTAGGCACTTGACACATTGAAAACGCCAGGAGTCATTCTTTGAACCTTTAAATTCAAATAACTTGCTTAAATAAGGCCAGGGATGTCTCTCAGAATCAGAGCTGCAGGGCACAGGCTCAAGCTCAGTCGCGTTGTTGGCTCTTGTCCATGTTTGATATTTGGTGTCCACCGTGTCCTTTCCTTCGATTTACATCAGTTCCGCTTGTGTTGTTTCAAAACGCGCGCTGAGCGCGTGAGTTCTTTGACCAATCAGATCTCTGATCTGTTTCAACGTGCATTGGCCAGCAACGCCAAAACGTCAGTCGACCAAAATTTTTTTTTATGCAAGATTCGGAAGGATGTAACGACACGCATTTTAATAATGTAGTGGAGTAAAAGTACAGATAATTGCTGAAAAATCTACTTGAGTAAAAGTATAAGTATGCATTATTTTTTTTACTTAAGTAAAGTATAGATACGTAAAAATTTACTTAAGTACAGTAACGAAGTACAAATACTTCGTTACATTCCACCACTGCTGGACACACAGCTCCAGTGAAGCAGAAAATGCACCTCTACATAGGCTAACCACAAATTGGCTATTCATGGGTTTCAAGTGATGAAAAACTAGGACTGTTGGCATAACAATTATCAATTCAAAACATTGCTATTTTATGTTTTGAATGGTCAAAAGTCCTCAAAATGGTGTCCATAACTGGAAAAAGTCATCTGACTGAAAAATGAATATTTTTCCTGCAGTTAGTGCCTCTGTCATCCTTCTGTTATCTTCAGGTAGCCTCATACTAACACACACAACGCCATATACCACAGCATAGACTAATGTCAAGGCACAGCAGTGTGTTTAACTTTGGATCACAACTGTCTGTTTCACGGCTTGGACTGTATTATAGAACAGTGGGAGTATTAAATATCTTGCATTAGGTTTTATTTCAGTCAGTTTCGAAATGAATGGAATATTATTATTGCTAATAACTTTATTTTGTTCAGGATATTGCATTCTTGGGGCAACTTATCATATATACATTACTGCTTGTTCTCACATATGAAGGACGTTTGGACCATGTGTTCATTGTAGATGGCTGTAAAACTGTGTTTTGCTCAGCGTGTCTTTTTGAGCTATAAAACCGTTGGGAAACGCAAATTGAAGCCTGAATGACACTGATACTCTTTAAAACCAATGCACAGGACAAACTGAAAATGCATATTTGTATTAAGACTGTCTGAGTTTGACTCTCTCTGTTTGAAAGTCAGGAACAATACTGTATTATTCATATGTAATCAATATTTATAAACAGATTTTGTATTTGTATTTTCTGTATTTTATAAACTATTTATGCACAACTGAACCTGAGCACTGTGGAGAAAAGAGTGTTACTCTAAATGTTTTCACTGTATGTATTAATTTATGAATGCACCCAAATGATGTTTATGTTCAGTATCAAAGTTTACATTGCAAATGAAGTTGTGTACTACTTAATATGACATTGTGCATTTGTCTTACACCCTGTCCACTGTCCAGACAAAAAAAATCAAAGAAGAGTGGCATTACCATTACCGTTTTATTTTATGGCCCCATTTTAACCGCTATTTACATATTTTCTATGTTTCAACAAGTTTTATTGAGTCCTTTTTTTATGTATTCATTTTTTCAGAGATGGAATTCAAAATGTTAAGTTTAAGTTAAGGTATATAATTATATATATATTTTTTATTATCAATTAATAATCACTGCTGGTAGCCGCCACCAGGTTGCGCCTAGCATGCTTTGATGTTGGTGAGGGAAACCAGAGTACCTGGAAGAAACCCACCCTAGAGTTGTAAATAATGTCTTTGTCGCCTTCTTTTAGTGAATATAGAGTAGTGTTTGAACCAAGTAGAGCAGTGTGTTTAAATACTATGCCATTAAAAAAATTATATTATAAAACTGCATGACTAAACTCAGTGGTGGACGAAGTACACAAACCAAGTACTTGAGTTAAAGTCTATGGTTAAAGTACAGATACACTAGGTAAAATATTACTTCAGTAAAATCCAAAGTACTCCCTTTTAACTTTCACTTGAGTAAAAGTACAAAAGTATTTGCCTTCAAATGTACTTAAGTATCCAAGTACTATAATTTATTATGGCTATAATGCCCTTATAATTTTTGTCAGTCTCTTGCCTCCTTTAGGCGCCAGGGTTTATTTTAAAAAATACAAATTTTTGAGATCCAAATTTCAAAAGGCTGTGGTTTGAAAATTATAAGAGATAGAGTCCTACTCTAAACTAGAAAAATGTCAGGTATGACCCAAAGTATATAAGTAAATAAATTTTAAGCATCTAATTTGCATATAATTTGCATACCATGACATTATATATTGGTGGTTATGTTATTTACAGTACATACACAGTAATGAACATATAATAGTTTTTTTTTCTTTTTCTGAAATAATTTTTTCTATAACAGTAATTTGTAAAAGCAACATTACTAAAATAAAGAATAACTGTCACCGGCTGCAGGTGCAGGTTCGTTTGATCACCAAAGCTTTACCACAAAGAAATACGAGGGGACTGAGTTTTCAATTTAAAAGCAAAGTAATTTATTAAGATACGCCAGATAAAAAAAAATAAAGATAAAACAATACTAAGAAGCCCGGTGAAAGGCTGTGAAAGCTGGTCCACGGTTTGGGAAAAAGTCTGAGAACTGTAGGAAGGCAGTCTTTGAGGGAAGCGAGTCGGTTGCGGCCCCGGCCTCCAGTCCGTGCCACAAGGCCGGTTAGTATGAGTGCTGGCGTCCTCTCAGCGGTCCCAATGGGCTTCAAGGTCCCCACAACGCCGCGCCAAAACTAGTGACAACACACACCAAAATGTCGGATTACCGACCACACAATAAAACTTCAATAAAACTACACAGCAAGCAGGGTATACGGGACACGTCCCTTTACTTAGCGTATTACAGGCGTTGTACAGGTCCCTTGTCTCGGTCCTCTCTGGGTCCGCGGAGGTCCGGCCGGTCACTCCTCAAGTCCTGCCTCGAAAGGGAAGACGGCGCTGTGGACAGGGAAAGGCGGTCTTAGACACACAAACAAACCAGCTCGGGTAAGTATAGCCTCTGCACAGTTATGGGCACTTCCCTTCACTTAGCTGTTTTGGAGCGTTGTATGCAATGATCCCTTCGGTTTGCGTGGCTTTCCGTTGCCGGTCAGTGGGCTGATGCTCCGTAGTGTTGGGTGTTCTTTCCTCTATCTCGTTCCGTTCCTTCTTCCATCTCTTTCTCTCCGTTTCTCCGTCTTCCTGTCCTCTCCTTCCCACTTTTCCTCTCTCCTTTCCTTTTTCGTTCCTTCACTTCCCCGCCGTAGTTCCTCTTGCCCGTACCAGTCCCTGGCTCTCTTCCTCTGGTCGCGGGTCGCCCCAGGCCTCCTCATCGGCCCCTCGCTTCCCGTCCTACCAGGCACGCCTCGCGGGTTCCCTGGCCTCAGGTCTGTTCAGGAATCCTCCCGGCTTCTTTCTCCTCTCACCGGCATCCGCCGGCCCGGTCTTCCTCCCGGTCCCGTCCGTTCGCCTTCTCACTTTCCCTCTGCTACCAAGCCTCTTTTCCTTTTCTGGTCCTTTCTCCTCTGCCCGGCGTCCGCCGGGCCGCTCCCTCCTCCGGTGCCGTCTCGTTGCCTTGTCTCTCTTTCCTCTGCTCGCAGTTTTTTTTCCGCTCTGTCTTTCCATTCCTCTTTTGAACTAGGCTGGGCCACATCCTATTGGTCTGGGTGATTGTGCAGGTGTGGTGGGCGTTCCCCATCACGAGTTCGTCCGTGTGCCTGCAAAATTTAAAGGGGCCGCGCACTCACACGACACCCAGTGAGAATAACACCAAGGAAAGGCAAAGGAGAAGCCGGCACCCTGTGACATAACTACAACTTCTAATATACCATAACTAGTAAAACGTATGCAAATAGTTATGAGAACTATACACATGTACTGTATGTGTGTGGTTGCAGTTGCTTTATCTTTTCTTATCCATCCATGTGGCATATTTAGTAGTTTTTTAGAGTGTCGGACCTCTCATAAAGCACAGCAAACAGCCATCACTTTTATTACGATCGCTGCTTTGATTAGCGCATTCTCGCTGACTATGTTTACCCCTGCCTCTCCCTCCTCTACTGGGTAAAGTGTCAGGATGACCAACACGTATTTGTCCCAAACAGCTGTCAATAGAAGCCGCATTATTCCCAAACTCCCTGTCACTACCGCGGCCACGGCGAGTACACGCGCCCCGGCTTCTATTACCTGTGCTAAAGGTAAAGCAGCAGGTGCTACGCGCTCACGGCTTCCCTTCCCAACATCCCCTTCACTTCTGCGGCCAGAGCGACTAGTTTCCTCCCGTTTCTTTCACTGATGTTTGGCAAAATGTGGGAAAAACAGCGTGTGCTTTATGAGAGACACTGAGAAAGGCACGAGCAGCTGTGCCGCTGTCCAAGTTACACACGCACTCTCACTCTCGCTCATTCTCACTTTCACTCGGCTGAAAAGACTCTAAAGGTAGATGTTCTCCCTCAGAATCAGAGTCAGCCATTACTAATACCAAAGCTTCATCACAGGTGATTTTTTTATTTGTTATTTTCATGTTTATCAGCTTGCGGGTAGAGAATGAGACTTCTATTGAGCCGGTCCTGACACTCCCACTGAGTCCCCAGGTCTTTAATGGCAACACAAGGAACGACTAATTTTGCAAAATGTAATTGAGTAAAAAGTAAGATATTTGACTTTGAAATGTAGTGAAGTTAAAGTAAAAATCCTGAATGGAAATACTTAGTAAAGTACAGATACTGGAAAAAACTACTTAAGTACAGTAATGAATTACATTTACTTTGTTACTGTCCACCACTGACTAAACTATAAGAAGCCAATATTGTCTTTTTGAATGTGACCTGACCTGTGATTAAACGACATAAAAAAGGAGGTGGCAATAAACAGAGACCCAGGGGCGTCGGACTGGGGGGGGTAAAGGGTACCAAGGGGCCAAGGCGGGGAGGGGGCTTCTAAACATATATATACATTGATATCACTATGGTATTTGGTACGGGGACCCAGCAAGATGGTTTGTACCCAGGGCCCAAAATTTGGTGCTACGCCGCTGCAGAGACCACAATAGAATCTTGTTTTTTACTTCATTATTTCTCCTAAAACGTGAATAGCATATTGTTTAAAAATGTACAAATTACTATATTAACATGAATGACAAATAAATGGTGGTTATTTGAATTCTAGCTCCAGCGTACTAACTATGCAATCAATTGGGTTTCCAAAAATCACTCGGGGCTCGATTTACTAGTCTGGCTATGTGGCTAGGCTAATAGTACGTTAAATAACTCAAAAACAGATTTATTGAAAACAACTTCCACTTCCTGTATGTGCGCACCAAGATGCCTGTCAGTGACACCTTTGGATATCTGGATTCTCTATACTGCAGGGCTTCCCGTGTCTTTGTCACCATAAACTCTCTGAGACCACTCATTGGTAGCTGTGGGATGTTACATGTGCCATAAAGGGCAGAACTGCACAGGCTGCGCAATAGTGATGGGAAGTTCAGTTCATTTTACTGACTCAGTTCTTTAAGTCTCGTTCAGCAAAATGAACGAATCTTTTTTCAAGTCATTTCGTTCATTTCAGCAGAATCTAATTAAAATGTTGCATATTACAATTTTTAATACATTTAGTACTTTTGGAATAAAAACTATAATAACTATAAACTAATGCATTTATGGCCAAACTTTGAAAAATAAATTAATTGCAGCTTACTTCAGGCAGAGAGTTCAACTCACCTCTTAATCCAAATAGTTGTTTTCCTTTGTCACTTCATATTTAGCTTAGCATTAATTCCGTCAACATGTCTGGTCTGGGCCGTGACAGCCTTATGTAGCTGTAGCTAATACATCCGTCCGTCCGGAAACAGAAAGGACTCATTCATCTCCCGAGTCGTTCGTTCGCTTAGCTTCGTTCACCAAGTCCCAGTCCCATAGAAAGAGTATGCAGTTACCGGAAACAGAAAGGAACTGTTCATCTCCCGAGTCGTTCGTTCGTTCGTTCACCGGAAACAGAAAGGAACGAACGAACGAACGACTCGGGAGATGAACAGTTCCTTTCTGTTTCCGGTAACTGCATACTTTTTCTCTATGGGACTGGGACTTGGTGAACGAACGAACGAACGAACGACTTGGGAGATGAATGAGTCCTTTCTGTTTCCTGTATGAGATGTGCTGCAATGCGCATGCGCGGTCTACAAAAATGAACGACTCGCTCTCTGAGATGACTAGTCGTTCCCGAGTCATATTAAAGACTCGTTCAAAAAGAACGAATCGTTCATGAACGACTCATCACTACTGCGCAATCTCCACAAATGGCCGCTGATCTTTCTTTCCCAGATCTCAACTGTTGTCATAGGCACTGCATATACCAGCAAGAGCTACAGGATCCGGGGGACAATAAAATGCTGGTAGATCCAAGCCTTAAATCTTCCTGGCAGACCAGACTTTCACCTTGTAGGGACAGTTTTCAAGTTCTTTGCATGTTTTTCTAACACAGTACATAGTCTTTCAGGCTACAGTCAAATATCTTCTCCAGGCTACTAACTGGCTGCTTTGTAATGGTTGAAATGGTGGCTCCAGCCAATGAAAACCGGAACTTATCTACTACTTTACCCCTCTTAAGCACTACTTAATTTGGCTGGTTTAAAGCTCATCCTTGCCCACGTGATGAGATTCTAGGCCTTGGAGAATCCACCTGCTGCCGGGGACAGATGTGCCTACTTGACAGTCATGTTCATGGCAACGGCAAAACGATGACTGAGATGGTGCAGCCTGGGATTATGCCCTTTTCAAGCCGATGCCTATCTGACCCAGCTGTGACTCTTAGACTAATATCTCCATAATAATCTTGGATGAGGTCCATGATTTTATAAGGAACATGATGTTGCTGGAGGGCAAAAGTGAAATATGTGGGATGGATCTATATGCATTAGCTACTGAGTATAGCACCACAGTTTTGATCTTAAATTGTAATTGTGAGGTGGTGCAAATGAGTCATATTTATATATTGAAAATGCTCCTATTTGTTATATTTGTATATGTTAAAAACACCAATGAAATGCTAAAATCTATTACCACTTCTCTGCTTCCCTTTCTCTGCTTCACTGCCAATATAAATGTTTTTATTTGTGAATATGTTTGTGTATTTCTATGTATTTTTCAACTGTCCTGGACACATTCCTGCACGCCCTGTCCGTCCTGGGAGTGGATCCCTCCTTCTGTGGTTCTCCCTGAGGTTTCTCTTTTTTCCCGGCTGGTTTTTTTTGGAGTTTTTCCTTACCCTGATGGAGGGTCTAAGGACAGGGGATGTTGTCTAGTGCAGTCTGTTAAGCCCTTTGAGGCGACTGTTGTTGTGATATTGGGCTATACAGTGGCGCAAAAAGGGGGTATGCAGCATATGCGGCGCATAGGGGCGCAGCACCTTGGGGTCACCTTGGGCCAAAGCATGGTACAAAAAAAAAAAAAAACTTTTTATTTATTTATTTATTTTTTTGTATTGCTTAGCTGCTGTTGTGTGTTTCTAAATCATTTCAGTATTTCCTCAATACTATAACATTTTATAGGACTAACAGGCTTCAATAGACGCCCTCATTAGATTCCATAAATAGAATTAATATAATATCACGAGTGGGCGTGGCCGGCGGGGCCGCCGTGAGCGCGCTGAGCGAGCAGGTAACGTTATGTGTTAGTTGTCACAGTATGCACACAGTTGTCTTTAAAAGATGGATAAAACAAAAAAAATAAAGAAAGAGGGAAAAGGAGATGGCAGGAGATGGTGTCAAGCTATGGGACAGCTGATAAACAAGTGGATAGTGAAAAGCAACAGGTAGGACTTAAAGTGAGACGTCTGTGCTTGGAGGCTTGCAATATTCATGTTAACAGACTTAGCGTTAGCGTTTGCTAACACTGGGAATGCAGCAGCCAAATGGGGTTTAAATTAAGGCTAGCCTTATATGCAAAACTGAGGTTACTGAGCTGAAAACTGGAAAATATAAGACAGCATGCCATGATCAATAAATTACAAAAACGTGGAAAACAACTAATATACATAGTGTCCCAAGGCAGATTTGAACCTAGGTACACTAAATGTAAAACCTACTGCTTACCAACTGAGCTATCCAGTTGCTATGTGTACAGGTAGTTAATATACACATGGATCATGATACAGGCTGGTATGAACTACAGACCGCTCTAAATTTTGTGGTAGCAAACATTTCGTAGGGGACGCCCCAGTGCAATATTCTTTGAATTATATCAAACTGCGTTCCCTCCTTCCCTTCTTTGCTTCAGGAGTAGAACCACCTGAAACAGGGGACAGGACTATGTCGACGTTCGTGGTATTCAGCCATTGTATCCTTTGAGGATGGTCCAGGAGCTACTTATTGAAGTTGCCTGTTGGTTGTATCAGTTCCTTGTCCCGTCCACGTTTTTTTTGCCATTCTTGCCCGACTTGGGTAGCTGAACGGTTTTGACTTGTGTGGTTTGCGTTGACCAACAGAAGTTTAAAGTTATTTTTTATCAACTGCCTTTAATGTTTGTCCAGGTTTGGTTAATCCAGCAAAAGTTTTATAGTCCAGTTAACGAGATAAAGGGCAGAAATTCTTCCCATTATTGCCTGCCATCTTGGCCTCAGATTACTAAAAATTGGTGTGGATTGTATTTACACATTCAGGTCAAGCAGGTAAGAATTAGGCAGCATACAGTTCAGATCTTAGTGCACTTGTGAAAAGGTCTCATGTTTGCTGTCTGTATACAATATAATATTAAAGCCCAAACATATCTTAAATAAATAGCAGTTGTTCGGGAGCCCTGTATTTCTCTATATATTTGACTCTTGCCCACAAAGATTATATCTCATGTTCCTCCCCTTGGTCCAGTTCAGACAGAGCAGGACAGTGAGGACACTGGACACTTTTTCAGGATGCTCAGTGCTTCTGCCTGGTTCCCATGACTTTAGTCTAGTTTGGGGAAAGTGGGATAATTCCCTCTGAGGTCACTGAAATTTATTAGGAATGTTTGGAAACACAGCAGCAGTGCCCCCTTGTCCCCATCAGATGTACTCATATCCTACTTCAAGAGATGTTGAGGCTGGGTGAGGTAAGCAGTTTATGGTCTCATCTGTAATGTAAACATGTATTTTTTTTATATGGAAAATCAATAATCAGCAATTGGTCTACCTCTAGCATCAACTTGTTTCTGCACAATATATTTACACGACCAAACGGAAACACTGTGCAACTCAGAAAATCAACTCAGTGAAAGTCATCTAGAGGCAAAAATGCTAATCTCTTCAATACTCGAGAACTAGAACTACTTACGTCTTCTGCTCTGTGAAATACCACATTGACACTGCTCAGTTTTGGAGGTTTTAATTGATTCGTTTAACCATCCCGTCCTCAGCCCACAACAGAGCAACTACATCAGGACACAGTGTACAGCCTCATTCAAAAACTTACATCATCACACTACAGTTAAATAAGTTAAATTCATCACATGTGGGGCCTGTGAAAACCAGGGAAATACACCTTTTCTGGTCGGTACCGTGAAGTTTATATTGTAGCCTGCAACACGGCTAAGTTGTGTGTGCCACTCTGCTCTAAGGTTGGTGGGATGTTCCAAAGCATTTGTGCATTCAAACTTTTTATACAATTTTTAGCTGCATTTATTTTAAAAGGCTTTAAGGAAAGAAGCAAAACAAGTTTAAGATGCCACTGCTATAACAAAAATCTAGGGACCAAGGTGGGTGTCACTTTGAGAAGGTCAGAAATGCTGTTTATCAGGTTAAAAAAAATAAAAGGTTGAAGTAAAAGCATCTGGACCCAGTTTTCAAAGTAAAGCCGTTTTGTCTCTAATTCCAAGAGACCTTATTAATTCTGGATCAATTCGGAATTTATAAAGTCTCTTGGAATTAGAGCCTGAACGTCTTCACCTTGAAAACTGAGTCCAGATGCTTTTACTTCAACCTTTATATCCCAAGATGTCCTGGATGACTGAGAACCTTCACAGACATGTTTATCAGGTTAAGCATCAGTTAGTCATCAAAACTATTCGACTGTGTAATCACTCTTACATTTGAAGTACTCTATTATGTTTAATGGAGACAGTACATAGCAGGTATGTTTGGTCATAAAATGCGTGACAAGTCACTAGCATGTGATCAGCCAACACACATATTTAAATACAGCAGGTTTACAAGTTTAGTTTTTAATCGTTGAACTGACGGCTCAGACCCGGACCCAAGTGAAAGTACTGTAAAAATGGCTAAACAGAGAATTGGGTAAGCATCAAAATATAACAATATTAAATATTGAAATCTTTATGTTATGAAGTTGCAGATTTTAAGTATGCAATGAGGTCCTGGCGCTCGCCCTTCTTCTTGATGCCAGCAAAGATCATTTTGGTTCCAGGAATGTACTTCTTGGGGTTTTCCAGGTATTCCATCAAGGTCTCCTCACTCCAAACAATACCTGTTTGAACAAGAAGAGCAATGAATCGATCAGCAACGCTTCCCCAATTTAGGGGGGAGGGGTCACAGAGTTGACAGACAGGAAACAACATTAGAGAAGAGGGTAATGACACAGAGCTGGATTTGGAAAAAGTACATTTGGGTGTGAATGTCACGCAAAAAATGCCTGAACACAAAATACAACACATCCTAGTAGGCACTAATTTACAACCAAACAGTCTTTACTGTATGGAGTGTGGGAGATTAACATGAGTTATATATGCTTTCACAGGAAGAGAAGAAGGTCCAGATAACTGACCCTTGCTCTTGTTGGCATCAGTGTAGGAGTAGCCGTCTGCCTGGCCCGTCTGGCGCCCGAACAAACCCCACAAGTTGGGTCCTACTTTGTGCTTTCCCCCCTGCTCCACCGTGTGGCACTGGGAACACTTCTGCACAAAAGCCTTCTTTCCTTTGGCTATGTCTCCCATAGTCGTCTGGAGAGAAAGAAAAAACGGACACAAATGGTCAGGACTTCCACAGTAGGAATAGGTGACTTTGGATCATAAAATAAATCAAATAAAAAAAAATAAAAAAAAAAAGAAAGAGAGAGGCGGTTCTATTCTTAGAGAGCACTCATAACTAATTTCCTAGTGTGACCGGCGCCATCTTGTGAAGGTCGTTTAGGTGACAGCTGTAGCCTGTACCCAACCTGGAGTAGCTCTGCCAGTGCATTTACCCTCGGGTAACACAGCCGTGACACGACACGTAAATTGAATGAAATCACAAACCCGTTCATTCGGCTCAGTCATGTCTCACAGGACGTGTTACACTGGTAAAGTTTTAACGTAAGGCCGGTTTATGTTTATATTAGAAAACGACTATAAAAATCGCAGGAGTTTGATAAATGGCTATGTAAAATAGAATAGATTCCAATAGAATGCCGCGTTGACTCCTTTCCTTAACTGACACATAGCTCCGCCTTCCTTTGGGTAATAACACCTAACACCTTCTGATAAAGCTCCGCCAAATAAGCATTTCAACTGATAGTTAATCATTTAAAGTATTGTGTGATAGAAGAGATTGTACTTAATTAACATTTTCTTTAAACCATTGATTATAACGTGAAACAAGAGCAACTGCCTCTGTTCCTGTACAGGATCCAACATGGCGTACTGCAGCGTTAGCCGGCTGTTTCCCCATGTTTTAAACATCAAATGATACGCCATATAGTTTATCAAGACGTTAAAACGCAGGGTATATACAAAGATCATAAAGCACATACGTTTTGTTAACGATTCAATTACGGAGGGTCGTTCTTTCGCTCGACCTGGAGTATTACAAAAGTCATAACTGTGATAAAAATTCACAGTTTGGGTACTTATAGGTAGAGTTTAAGTTGTAAATGACCCAACATTCTCTGTACAGTGCGCTTACCAAACCCAAGTCAACGTTAGCTGGACACCGACACCATTTGACAAACCGTCCACAAATACCATTCAGATATTTTTTTAATGCACATCCAGCTTTACATTAAATTATAAACAAATAATTACTTACTTGTTCGTTAAATAAATCTGTCTGAAAGTTCCGTTGGCAGGGGCACACTTATTCTGTGAAGCCGGTCAAGAACTATTTCGAGCTGGCGGACAACGAAGAAGGTCACTTCGCTTTAGCGGCACCGGTTTTTGACGTCATCTGGTCACATGTCCTTGGATTTCCTTTGAACAGGGAAGTTGTGATTACCTGGCTGACTTTTCAAAATATAAACAACCTTTATGTTTTTAACTATTTTACAAATAATAAGACCCATCTGTTCAAAAAAGCATGATTAAAACAAATTTTAATTATTTAAAAAAAATATATATATTTTTTCTCAAATCATTGAAATGATTGTCCAGATTTTTGTCAGTAGATTAGTGTAAAGCAAAGTTACACGAGTCGCTTTGGCGCTTTACAGTCAAGGATGTTTGTCCAAGTTGACTTTCCATACTATAGGCGGCAGATTAGCTGACGCATGCGCAAAGGTCTTTGACGCAGATCGTGTGGCTACGCGCCACGGCGCAACTACACAGGCAGGAACAAGCCAACATGGAGGACTGTTCATCGAACAAAGGAGCCGAAAACCTCGACGACCCACCGAATAGCAGGCTGTTTATCGTTAGCAGCCGCACCGTGACCGAGGAGCAGATCCGGGAGAGTTTCTGTCCCTACGGAGACATCCAGGGGATATGGGTGGTCAAAGACAAGCAGACCAAAGAGTCTAAAGGCGTCGCCTACGTAAAGTTCGCCAAGTCCTCGCAGGCCTGCATGGCCATGGAGGCAATGCACGGCAAGCTGCTGGGAGAAGGAACAAAACCTATCAAGGTAGTTATCATAAGGCTAATCGATTCAATTTCTTATTTTATTTATATATATTTAAAGAGTTGAGACACAACATAGTTTTGCATTGTTCCAAATCCCGTGACGCAGTCAACGGCCTAGTCCCAAAAACCTGAGCTGAATTAACTCCCAAAGCGCCTCGCACTCCGCAGCAAGTACGCTTCCAATGAGAGCGTTTCCACAGCTGAGACCCGACAGTGCGCGGGTCTTCACCAGAGATTTACTGCGATGGCGGAGCCTTTTCGCGTTACTCTAAATTGATCAGATCCTACCAGACCGGAGAACAAAAAATACAGTTTTCTTTTCTTAATATTTGTTTATTTACACGGTTACGCATTAAAAGTACATTTCGTTAGTTTCAGTGGTTCAAATAAAAAAACGTCTAACCCATACATGTAATAGCAACAGCCTGATGTGCAGAATGAATGCATCTGAATTCGCCGCGGTTGCCTCAAGCCTCTCCCATGGAACCTCTAAAATGGTCCTGTGTAAGGGCGGCGCCATACGGTGATTTTACAGCGAAATACAGCGATATACCTCCGTCCACCAGAGGGCAGGCTCCAAAAGCGGAAATATAAGGAGAAACCCAATGGCGACTTTACAAGAGTAAAACTCATGTTTACAGCCTGGTACAACAGATGGCTCCGGTCTCTAGAGCTAAGTTTTTACTACATGACAACTCTGGGGGGGGGGGGACAGATAGCATATTTTTGTTTATGCTATCTAAAAACTATTATTTTACTATAGAAAAAGCCCGGATGTAACGGCCATTTTATTGCCCATTCGTAATGACAATATTGGTGAATAGGGGACCAATGGGCCTGTACAGCCAATTAAATGAGAAGGTTTCAAAACTCCCATGCTGTTTCAGGGGACTTGACGCAATGCGCATGCATTCCTATACCTTCTGCACCACTGTCGCCATATTATATTCCAAAGTTTAGGATCATCACCACATTGTGTTTTATTTATGATGCATGTTTTGTTGGCTGTAGCATTCCTGATGTAGCTCAGTGTTTTACAGTTTGATTAATTCCATTGTTTGTGCAGGTTTTTATTGCCCAATCCCGCAACTCAAACCGACACAGAGACGTGGAAGACGAAGAGCTGACCAGGATTTTCATCATGATTCCCAGAACCTTTACTGAAGACGATCTAATACAAACTTTCAAGGTAACTACATCCCACTCCTGTTTGAAAGGCACCTGTGCTGTTCTCAGAGCTGTTTAACCTCTCTTTTCTTCTTCAGGAGTATGGTGACATTGAGTACGCTATCATTGTCAAGAATAAGACCACGGGGGAGAGCAAAGGCCTGGGATATGTCAGATTTTACAAACCCTCCCAGGCTGCACTCGCAATCGAAAACTGTGACAGAAGTAAGACTTGTATGAACTGTACTGGTTTATGAGTTTAGAAAAGAAGAGCATGAAGGACTAAAAAGATGTAAATGTTTTCAGCTTACAAGGCTATTCTGGCAGAACCTCGCACTAAAACAGGAGGAGGAGGTGGAGGAGCAGGAGGAGGAGAAGATTACAGTGCAGGAATGAATACATACATGACTGGTGGGGATGCCATGAGCCAGTACAACTTTCCGACGGGTAAGTTCTCATAAAAAGTACAAATTGTTATTAAAGGAAGTGACCTGTCCAGTGGAGGTATTTAAAGGGGAACTGCGAAACAAAGAAAGATCCTGAAGATCAGGGCTTCAGACCAACCTTTTTCATCATCGTCCCAGTACCGTCCGAAAGCCAGTTCCAACATTCCCCATATTTATTTAAAATATAGGCAAATGATTGTCCATTTGTAAGTTTATAAATAAATGTAACTAAAATTAAATTCTGAATAAGTTTACATATAATTAATTTGCATATATGGCCAGGTACTTTGAATAGAAAAAAGGGTTCTCCCAAAGAAGGTTTCTGGGGACAGGGAAACAGCCTGCATGTTGCCATATTTATGGGCATTGTTTGTTTACAAGCGGAGACTTTCCAAGTTTGGAAGAAGAAAAAGTCATTTTAGTTCATTTTGACCCTCTGCTAGGGTCCATCGTATTGGCCTGTTTCTGGTCCCTGTGTTTGAACCCTAAAGTCCCAGGACAGGAAAGTGACAGTAGGTTGGTGTCCAGCTGAGGGTACTGTGTCAGTGAGAGACACAATTCCACTGATCTCATGTCTAAGAACCATTAAAATGAGAATACAAACCCGATTCCCAAAAAGTTGGGACACTGTACAAATTGTGAATAAAAACAGAAAAAATTATGTGGAAGTTTCAAATTTCAATATTTTATTCAGAACACAACATAGATAACATTTCAAATGTTTAAACTGAGAATTTATCATTTTAAGGGAAAAATAATTAATTTTAAATTTCATAGCATCAACACATTACAAAAAACAAGGCCATGTTTACCACTGTGTGGCATCCCCTTTTTATAACAGTCTGCAAACGTCTGGGGACTGAGGAAACAAGGTGCTCAAGTTTAGGAATAGGAATTGTCCCATTCTTGTCTAATACAGGCTTCTAGTTTCTCAACTGTCTTAGGTCTTCTTTGTCGCATCTTCCTCTTTATGATCCACCAAATGTTTTCTATGGGTGAATCTGGCCATTTCAGAACCTGATCCTTCTTCTACGCAGCCATGATGTGTAAATGATGCAGTATGTGGTCGGGCATTGTCATGTTGGAAAATGCAAGGTCTTCCCCGAAAGAGACGACATCTGGATGGGAGCATATGTTTTTCTAGAATTTGGATATATCTTTCAGCTTTGATGGTGCATTTCCAGATGTGTAAGCTGCCCATGCCACACACACTCATGCAACCCCATACCATCAGAGATGCAGGCTTCTGAACTGAGCCCTCATAACAACTTGGGTTGTCCTTGTCCTCTTTAGTCCAAATGACATGTCGTCCCAGTTTTTCAAAAAGAACTTCAAATTTTGATTTGTCCGACACAGAACAGTTCTACTTTGCCACAGTCCATTTTAAAGGGTAACTAAACCCCTGGTCAGAGCCTAACTCCACCCACTCACAAAATTTGAAAAATGCTGGAAAAGTGGGCAGAGCCCAGCAGAGACAGAGGGGAAGAACAGAGGGCGGAGCTCAGCGGGGGCGTGAACCTGAGACCCGCAGTGATTGACAGCAGCTGTCAGAGTCGCAAAGATGTAGACTTGAAGGAAGCTAGTAGCTTTGCTACGGAGCGGTCCTTCTAAGTGGAGCACTTTTCTGTGCACACAGGGCTAGAGCCTTATCCGTTTGTGCCACTGGCTCAAACCGCGGTCTCAACAACTCCCAAAGTTAAAGAGCGAAGTCTTGCAGCACTAGAGAGAATGGGGCCAGTGATAAAACGTTAGCATTGTCTAATTTAGGCTAATGCTTCGCAAATGCTAACAAAGTTTCAGAAATTGCAAACCTATGCATTTAGTTTGATTTTGGTAATTAGTGTTAATTACACAAAACAGAGATTTCAAGTCTCCCTCTACAACTGTTAAAAAACTCTTGTCTTGCACTGGTCCTGGGAGAGAATGTGTTATATAGATACTCAAGGTATAGCTATGAAATAAGACCAGTGTCAAGTCCAGTTAATTTAATAAGTAATATGCAAAAAAGACACAACTCTAACCAAATATAATATTTACATCCCAACAAAGTAGTGATAAACATTGTTTCTCATGTTGTAGGTAATGCACAGGTGTGACAGGCTTTGAGGCAATAGCACTAAACCCCTGTGTTACAGGCTCTAGCACTTGTATTGTAGTGTTACACTTATCTTCAGCTTTTTGGTGAGACGTGGTTAAACAGGGTAGTTCCAGGAAGAAGAGAGCAATGTTTTTATAAACAAGTAAATTTAATGTTTTACCCTCCACTTACACATACTGTACATGTGCACCAGCTCTTTCAGCGGTTATACACACTTGTCTGCTGCAGTGTGGTTAGGTGGAGCTGGGGAGACCTGGGCCAGCAGGTACAGGTTAGGGGTGCACCGATCCGACTTTTTCAGTCCCGATACCGATACCGATGCCTGGGCTTTGTGTATCTGTCGATACCAGATACCGATCCGATACTATTGTTGAATTAATAATAAACAGTATACCTTCCACCTTATACCTTCCTTGAAGAGACTAAAGGCATCAGATTTTACTAACTTAACATAACTAAGACAAAATAACAGTTGTATGTAAAGTGCTGAATTCTTATTTATTTAAAAAACAATTGTGCATTCAAATCTAAAATATAATGTAATCAAACTCTTAAATTAAAATAAATAAAATGTAGCCATAAGAAACAAAACAGTGCATTGGTTGAACATACAATAGTAATCAAACAGTAACCAAACATTGTAAACAAAAATATAAAGTGCAAAGTCCTGCAAACACTAATACTGAAACAATAACAAAATAACATGCACAACAATATAAACAACTTTTATTAGCAACAAATAGCAGTTTATAAAAAGTGCAAATACAAGAGTCAAACAGAATTAAATGAACATAAACATCCAGAACAGTTTAGTAGTTTTTAGAGTGTGGGACCTCTCATAAAGCACAGCACACAGCCCATCACTTTTATTACGATCGCTGCTTTGATTAGCACATTTGCGCTGACTATGTTTACCCCTGTCTCTCCCTCCTCCCTCCCTGTCAGTTGCACTTATTGGAGCGAAGATGGTGAAATGCAAGAGCCAGACTTAAACAGGCTGATCATAACTTCATGAGCTGTTCCAAATTTTTTAAGAATCTTGAGTGTATTCAACAGTGTATTAGTGTTTACATTAGTCTAAATGTAGTCAGCAAAGTAAAGCTAAGTCTCAGAAAATATGGTACTAATTGCACTTTTCAGAGTCTGAATCCAAGATGATAGACAGCAGCAAACTTGAAGGATGAAGTATCTTCAACAGTGAAGTGACGCAGGAACTGTTACCAGGTCCTGAAAATAAAATAAACATATAAACATAATTTTATTTCTTAAATTAGACCATTTTAATGACAATAAAATGATAGATTATCACACACCTCATGTGTTCTTGTTAGAGTATTTAAAACAAGTAGGGCTGAAACGATTCCTCGAGTACCTCGAGTAACTCGATTACAAAAAATATTCGAGGCAAATTCCTCTGCCTCGAAGCTTCTTTTAATTTATTTTTAAGCTCCCGTCAGTTTGTTTCGCAATGATTTTTTTTATGTGACACAGCGCGTTTACGTCACCCACAAAGCGGAAGGAGCATGGGAAGGAGACGGAAGGAGTTAGCGGTGTTTTGATTTGAGGGTGCGCTGCGCGAGTGAGCTGCAAAATGGAAGGGGTTGATAACAATAGCGATGAGCAAAGAAACAGGAGAAAACAACTAAACTGTCCAAGGTTTGGGTTTCATATTAAAACGTAAGGAGAACATTGTGGCGTATGTGTCCATTGCAAGATCGAGCTAGCATACCACAACAGCACGAGGGCCATGCTGCAGCAGCAACAGAGAACCTCCACTCTACTCAGAGACCGGAGCACCGTCACCCTGGACAAGGTAAATTCAATGCAGCATTAAATAAATGTGATTGCTATTCAAGATGAAAGCTGTTAAATCAAGTATGTTAACTATGTCATGGACAACCCACGTTGGGCAGTACAATTATGTGAAAATAAACCGCACGCGATGGAGGAGGTTACACCACCAGATTATTTAACAGCAGTTAATACCACGGCTACTTCGTAGCTACCAAAGGACTTAATTTACTGCAAAAAAAAGTTGTGATTGGCTTTTACAATAAAGTATACTAGATTATTTATAATGTGAAAACATGCATGTTGGTTATATCATTTACAGTTTTTAAATATACATTTAAATTTATTTTACACACTCATTATCATTAACATTATCCCATGATTGTATATCGAACATTGCATCTTGTTAGTTCTCGCATATCACATTTTTCTTCAATATCGAGCAGCCATAATACAAATTATTCTAGAATTCACAAGTATTTAGTTTGATTGCCATGAATAGGATTTATAAATACACATCCATGAACTTGCTGTATAATAATGATATTATAGCTTACTTAGTAATAAATATCAATAATTTTTATTTTTTCTCCTCTTTTTCAGTAAATCATCACAGATTCGTATGAACAGATGTGCGGACAGCTACTTCATGAGTTTTCAGAGAGCATTCCAAGAAGAAGACTTATGTTCATAACGTTTAACTTTTAGTTCTGAAAGTTAAGTTGCATGACTTAAAGGCAGTGTTTTGTATTATTATTATTAATTTAATGTGTGCCTTAGTTTTGATACTTTAAAAAGTAATTTGAAAGTAATTAATTTTATTTGTTTTTGCATCTCAGAAAATGCTTTATTTAAAACCCCAAATGAATGGCACTTAAATGCACTTTATTTTTATTGTTCACAGTACAAGTACAGACAGAGAAACAATAGGTAATAACTAAATGTTTATTTTTGATGTATGCATTGCATTTTATGCATTTAAAAAAATAATTAAAATTTTCTTTTAAAAAATGAAACGTAGTTGTTCTTTTTAAGAGACCTAGAGTCTTATTTTCTCTTGCATATTTAATATTGCACTTTAATTAAGTAAAAATACATTTTATCCGATTACTCGATTAATCGATAAAATATTCGGTAGAATACTCGATTACCAAAATATTCGATTACTACAGCCCTAAAAACAAGTAATAGCACTGTAACAGTAAAACAAACAAAACAAACTAAAGAATGGGAATAAATGCATTACCTTCAGCAGTGGACACTCACACCATTTCCTCTTTATTTGTGCAGAGGTAGTCCTGGGACACTCTGGCAGCTCCATCAGTGTCTGTGTCACATGACACACTCCTATTAGGCGTTCTGGCCTGGGTGGCTGCAAAAAAGAGTTTCACAAATGATTTGTTATCTTGATTATATGATGAGACCCAAAGATCTGGGTCCACAACTCACAAAAACTGCACAATCCCTAAAAGATGCTCTGCCTTTACACAATCAGACTTTTCATTTCAAACCATCAAACAATGGAATCAGATCCTAGACAGCCTGAAATTCTAAATCTGGTACAAAGCATATCTTTTCTTGTGAGATTATTGTTTTTGTACATGGTGCCTGAGAAATAAAGAATAAACAAAAATTAAACATACAAAAGCTTCACAGTATTCAAACTCACCTTTGCTTCACCTGCAGATCTGCAGTGACTGGTTCAGGCTGGCACCCAGTTTCTCTGCTCATCTTAGGCAAAACAAAAGAGTTGTGTTATTGTTTACAATTACAGTATTATATTAATTCATTTTAAAATGTTTATAAAGGATATTAATGACACAAATATTCTCATTACTATTACTGTATATCCTCCGTGAAAGCTCTAGTATTTTAATCCGTGTGTACGGTCTCTGGGTCTGTCTGGTTAGCTGCAGCCTGCTTGGTTTACCCCGAGGAGCAGCGATAAACAAGATAAACTGATTCGCGTTCAATCTAATTAGCAAAGTTGACACAAAACGCACAAGTTTTTGAGTTTGTGTTGAGTCAAAACTCACTGTGTTACACGAGTCATGAGATGTTCATGTTCAGTCAAGTCCAGAGTCATGAGCCAGTGACAGGTCTTTAGTGCCAAGGGCAGCATCTCTGCTACAAGTCCAACAGAGTGCTGCCCATTTACGAGAAATAACTAACGGAATATTGAGTGATAGAGTAAAGCTAGATGTCTGTGTGTACTGGGCCACAGTATCAACACGCAGCAGCCCTCATTAGTGCGTTAGCCCGGTATCAGGAGCAGCTGAAGCTAACGTTTAGCACAGGGGTTCCGTTGTCCGGTAATTACCGGTCATTGGCCGGGAAAAAAATTAAATGTCCGACAAAATTAAATCTCTCCGGTCAAATTGTCAGATTAAAACTGCCTAATAACCCCGGCCCCGCCCCCCAACACAATCTGAATCGACCGTTTGAAAGTTTTTAAACAACATCGCATGTTGCATTTCAAATAAAGCGCACGCCTAACGGCTATAATATAGACCTAAACCACAAACTATTGAGAGACGTTTCAAATATGGCCAGGCCCAGGCAGACTAGCCTTAAAAGTTTTTTTCAGAGGCCAGACGCGAAGGAGGATACTGAATCAGGAACGCCTGAAGCCTCAGATGTCCAGAGCCAGACAGCTCCGCGGCGGAGCTGTCTGGCTGAGCCTCTGAGAAAAAGCCGAAGAGTAGGGCGTATCGGTCGGAATGGAGTGACAAGTTCCCATGGCTAAGATGTGAGGTAGTTGATGGTAACGAAAAAAATGTCCGGAAAACGTGACCGGCACCATTTTTTTCTAGCGGAAACTCTGGTTTAGCATACTTTACCTAACTAGCAACATGACAAAATTGATTAATTAACTTTAGCTTTACTGAGAAGAAACATAAATTGTGTTTCAATTTTGACTCACCTCAAGACGCTGCTGTGGTGGTGGGAATCCGTGCAGTAGCAGCGTTAGGCTCTGTGTTGCTTTTCAGCGGGAGCTGTTTTGAGAAGCACATTTCCACCTCCATTGCGTTGGAGAAGCAATCCCGCTTAAAATGCCCGCTGCAAACTCCAGCTCTCAGCAGAAACTCACGATGTTCCAGGCCAAGTGCACACTGGCGTCTAATTTCCAACTCAACTGGAAAGCAATGCAGTCCAGCAGTGCTGTTGCAACCAGCAACACTACAAGTACATGCTAATATAGCTAGCCTGATGTTTTCAACACCCGCTACTTGGGAAGATGTTTTTATACCAGGGGCGTGAGCCAATGCCAAGGGTGTGGTGGGGTCGTGCCAGGGGCGTGGGTAGAGAGCCGTTAGTCGAGCCATACGTCACACTAGGAAAGAATTTTCAATCTAAAAATTCAACTGCAGTAACTACTGTTTAACCTGAGGAGGGCAGCACTTAGACGGTTTTACACCATAAAATGTAAAATTAATATACTTTATACTCAAATGTCAAAACTTTTACTCAGATCAGTGAACAGCACTAATAAGGCCCCATTCTTACAGATCATTAACTAAAAAAAGTTGGTTTAGGGTTTAGTTACTCTCTAAATGAGCCTTGGCTTCAGAGAAAACACCTGCACTTCTGGATCATGTTTAGATATGGCTTCTTTTTTGACCTATAGAGTTTTAGCCGGTGGCACAGTGCATTATGTTCATCAACAATGTTTTCTGGAAGTATTCCTGAGCCCATGTTGTAATTTCTATTACAGTAGCATTCCTGTTTGTGATGCAGTGCCGTCTAAGGGCCTGAAGATCAGTGGGATCCAGTCCCGCTACTGTAATTTCTATTACAGTAGCATTCCTGTTTGTGATGCAGTGCCGTCTAAGGGCCTGAAGATCAGTGGGATCCAGTCTGGTTTTCCAGCCTTGTTCCAGATTCTCTGAATTTTTGGATGATATTATGCACTGTAGATGATGATAACTTCAAACTCTTTGCAATTTTTCTCTGCGAAACTCCTTTCTGATATTGCTCCACTATTTTTCGCTGCAGCATTGGGACACTGCCACTCTGAGAGGCTCTTTTTATACCAAGCATGTTGCCAATTGACCTAATAATTTGCAAATTAGTCCTCCAGCTGTTCCTTATATGTACATTTAACTTTTTCGGCCTCTTATTGCCACCTGTCCCAACTTTTTTGGATTGTGTATATCTCATGAAATCAATAATTAGTCAACATCTGGCATATCATTTCAAAAAGTCTCACTTTCAACATTTATATGTTATCTAGGTTGTATTCTGACTAAAATATTGAAATTTGAAACTTCCACATTATTTCATTCTGTTTTATTAACAATTTGTACAATGTCCCAACTTTTTTGGAATTGGGTTTGTATTTACTTGGGGCTAAAAGTTTCACTGTTCCCTTTTTTAATATATAGTGTTCTAGCAAAGAGTTTAGTCACCCAATAGTTGACTACACATTGTTTGGCACAAATACTGTTTGTGGAGCCCCATTCATGTATTTATGTACTGATAGATCCTAAGATATCTTTCTGGCTTGGACATTCTTGTAATTGCAGGACTGATGCTAATGTGACTTATGCGATTTGTGTTTGACCGTTTTGTGTGTGTGTAGTTGATGCGACGGGCTACCAGTATATGGACTACCGCTCCAGCGAGTACACCCGGTGCCTGATGGTGTCATCGCGGGCTGCTCTAACCCAGGAGCAGGTCTTTGCTCTGTTTGACCTCATTCCTGGCCTTGAGTACTGTGAACTACAGAGGGACTCCTATGGAATGAGCAAAGGTAACGCTCTAGTATCAAATCTACTGATATGTAGGCTCCTCTAAACCACCTGGGAATTAGAAGTATGAATTTTTACACTCTGAGGTCGATGTAGTCTGTGTATAGAGTAGGGCTAAAACAATTCATCAATAAAATTGATCTAATCAAAAATGTTTTGATTAGAAAAATAATTTGATTAGATTATTTTTATTTGGCCTTGATGATATGGGCGGACAATTCCAGCCATGCCTGTGGCAGCTAAAGCTACTCTGACACATCCACTGAGATCTGTGTCGATTGTAGCAGCTCCTTCTTCACCACGACAGACCGGTACATCGACTGCATAACTGCAGAAGCTGCACCAATCTGTCAACCTCCCGTTCCATTGTTTCCTCAATCATGAACAAGACGCCAAGCTACTTGGTACTGATACTACACTTGAGGCAGGCGCTCTCCACCAACCTGAAGGGGACAAGCCACCCTTTTCTGACTAAGAACCGTGGCTTCAGATCTGGAGGAGCCGATCTTCATCTCATTCAAACTCGGCTGCAAACCGTCCCAGTTCAGCTGATCCTGGTTTGATAAAACCAACTGGACAACATCTGCAAAAAGCAGAGACGAGATCCTGTGATCCCCAAACCGGTCTCCATCCGGCCCCTGGCTACGCCTAGAGATCCTGTCCATAAAGATAATGAACAGGACCGGTGACAAAGGTTAGCTCTGCCAGAGTCCAACACCGGGAACAAGTCTGACTTACTGCCGGCAATGCAAACCAAGCTCCTGCTCTGGTCGTACAGGGATCCCATACTCCCAGAGCACCCCCCACAAGACGCCGCAAGGGATACAGTTGAATGCCTCCAGATCTACACGGGTTAGAGC
Organism: Perccottus glenii; assembly: GCA_024416835.2. Taxonomy (NCBI): domain Eukaryota; kingdom Metazoa; phylum Chordata; class Actinopteri; order Gobiiformes; family Odontobutidae; genus Perccottus; species Perccottus glenii. The sequence continues at coordinate 28,155,122 of CM044552.2, read as the reverse complement.
TGGTCCAGTGTTCCATTACCAGGGTGAAAACTGCATTGTTCCTCCTGGATCTAAGGTTCCACAATCAGCCAAATTTTCCTCTCTAGTACTCTGGCATAGATTCACTTTTGGTCATGAGCTTTGGGTCATGACCGAAAGGACAAGTTTCCGGATACAGGCGGCCGAAATGAGTTTCCTCCGTAGGGTGGCGGGGCGCTCCCTTAGAGATAGGGTGAGGAGCTTGGTCACTCGGGAGGAGATCAAAGTAGAGTATCCAACGGAGAACAAAAAATAAAAAGATTTTGGAGACAGCTGAACACATACTCAATCTTCCACTTCCACTAGTGGATGTTCGAAACTTTGGGTGCACCTAAGAAATAAAGTTAGGCGCAGCAGTGCAAAAAGTTAATCTTGAGCCCCGTCTTACTTTGTAACCCTTTCCAGCTTTATGTAAAGCAACAATTCTTGATCGTAGCTCCTCCAAACTCTTTTTGGCAAGGCCTGGCTCGCGTGTTCTTGTGCAGCGCAAACTCCAAAAGTTTGAGTGGTTTTTATCAGTCAAATTGGCTGTAGTCAAATGTATTACCTTAACGAGACTCCAGGTGTGCTAAAACCTGACTCGATTAGATTTTTTGATGTCATCAACTCAAGGGTTTACTTTTTCCACAAGCACTGAGGTTTTTTGGTTGTTTTCAATAAAAACATAAAAGATAGATTTTTTTTTTTTTTTTTTTTTTTTTTTTTGTGTAATAATTTTTAGACATTATGTTTATTGATACTCTTGACTTGTATGGACATCAAATTACATTTTTAATTTTTATTCCAAAAACCCTGAAATTTCAAAGGATACCTTTTTCTCCCACTGTATGTTGGAATGTTTTTGTAGTTGAAAAGTAGCACACTCAAAGCTCTGTTTTTGTCTCGTATTCATTCAGGTCACGCTTTAATTCGCTACACTAACCTGGGGTCTGCGGTTTATGCCAAAGAAAAGCTGAATGGATTTGAATATCCACCGGGCAACAGACTGGCAGTGACCTATGTTGATGATGGAGAGGACCGCAGCAGGTACAGTACAATGTCTAAATGTACTGTCAAGTCTGCAGTGTGTGCTAGATAAAAGAGACCCTCCTCCTCTGTTCTTCACGTCAAGTGATTTGAGAAAAACTTGGAAAAACAGCACATTAGCGCCGCCTCCTGTTTACCTGTTGAAGTGTCTTTTGGGAGGAAACTGAAAGCTACTGTAAAGTGCCTTGGGTGCAGTGTTAATTTTGACACAAAATTTTAATTTAGTTTTAGTCTTAGTCTTTTGACTATAATTCCTTTTAGTTTTAGTCAAGTTTTAGTCATCTGATTTGTTTTAATTTTAGTCTTATTTTAGTCGACTAAAATTGCTTGGTATTTTAGTCGACTAAAATTGCTTGTTATTTTAGTCAACTAAAATAAGACTAAAATCAATAACAGATTTACTAGACAATTTTTTACAATATTTTTTAAGTTTGGTATAGAAAATAAACTTAACCAAAATATATAAAACACAAATTCAACTTTATGTCAACACAACGGTGTCTTTATTTCAATTCAAAAGCTTTTATGCAGCAACAAACACTGTCATGGTAATGTAAACAATATTTTGCGGATTGGTTCTTTTGTTCATCTCTCCCGTCTGCTAATTGGATTTTCGTCAGTCTATTTTCGTCTCGTCCTTTATTCGTTGACGATAATGTCAATCAATTTAGTTATAGTTTTAGTCTCCATCAGTGACTTCCTTTTTAGTTTTCGTTTCGTTTTCGTCCGCAAAAAAATATTCGTGACGAAAATAATGACGAAATTAACACTGCTTGGGTGCCTACACTGATAGAAAAGTAGCCATTTCTTTTCTGTATCTAATGTGTGCTTGATGCTCAGTTCTGTTAACAGGATGGCTGTGCAGTATGTGGCGTCCCAGATGATGTCTCAAGTGTGGAGTGGTTCGCCCAACAGTCAGTTAATGAAGCCCACTGTAAGTATTCCCTGCACTACATTCATATTCACATGCTATGTGTGTGCTTAACTGAGCATGTGAGGTTCTCCTCTTCCAGAGTTACACCAACGTTGCCCCCGCGTCCTCTCGGATTCAGACTGATGTCACTCTGCCCCCTCCTCAGAAACTTGCTCCTTCAGACAGCAAGTCAATGGAGCGCCTGTTTGTGGTTTTCACCCCTACTGTACTGCCACTGGACGTGTTGGAAGATGTCTTTGGGTAAATCTGTTTGATTAGATCATTAAGAATATGCTGATTGGTTTAATGTAATATCCTTTTTGTAAATGAAGAATACATCAAATAAGGTTGTGGTGACTGATTAGGTATGTTGTGGTTGTTCCTTTTTCTTTTTAGTTAATGTTTCTTTGGTCCTTTAGTGTCGTAAAAAATGGAGCTCCACTAAAAACATTGTGGCAAATGTACTCCAGAATAAGAATGGAATTGAAAATGTAAAAAACTCCAGTCACCATTTCCCCCTCCGTTTTCCTGCAGTCGCTTTGGTTCTCTGATTGATGTGCATTTGGTTCCTGGGAGGAAGGTTGGATATATGAAGTACGCTGACAAGCAGGTAAGAATCTAAGCCCCACTAACCTAAATACCTGTACTGTAATATCATAAATGCTGTAGATTTTATGAACTACACCAGTCACAAACACAAGTGGAAACACGGCTTTGTTCTGATCAAAGACGAGAGATAAACTGGTATACACTGGATTTTGTTTAATTTGCAAAAAATCCATTTGTCCCACAAAAGCCTTTGAATGACATAAAAATGCTTCTGGTCTATCTGTGGCAGAGTGCAGCAGTAGACCATTCAACCGGCTCCTAACTCTTAACCTTGCACCAAATTGGATCTCCCATTTTATCCCTTTTTTATTTATTTTTTCTTGTCTGGTATTGTCTAGTATTTAGTAAGCTTCATAAATCTGAGAAAAGGGATGGCTGTAAAATAATCAGTTTTCTACTTAATGGCTAAGGGCACAGATACACTGTGTGCACAATTCTTAGGCAAGTTGTATTTTTGAGGATTAATTTTGTTATTGTACTACAGTTGTATATTGTACAACTACAGTGCTCTTGGTCAATCCAAAATGTTAACAAACCTTCAAACCTGAACATTTAAGTAGTAAAAGTGAGGTTTTGCCTTTCTTAAGAGAATATCTACATGTACACCATTATTAGTCCATTATTAATGTGCAGAATGATTATGCAACTAAATGAAAAAGATTTTCCCATCTCACTTGTTTATTTTCACCTGTTAAAGTGAGAATAATAAACAAACTCATTTACAAATAAACAATTCTGAAATTAAAAAAAAAAAATGTGACCAAAATAGCCACCCTTCTTTTTCATAACAGTCACAGGCCTTCCATTCACGGAGTTAGTCAGTTTCTTGATCTGGTCAGAATCAACTTTTTGTGCAGCCGCAACCACAGCCTCCCAGACACTGTTCAGAGAGGTGTACTGTTTACCTTCACTGTAAATTTCCTGCTTAAGAAGGGCACAAAGGTTCTCAATAGAGTTTAAGTCAGGTGAAAAAAGCCATGTCATTAGTTTTTGATCTTTAAGGCCCTTACTGGCCAGCCACGCAGTGGAGAACTTTGATGCATGTGATGGAGCGTTGTCTTGCATAAAAATCAAAGTCTTCTTGAAAGATGCAGACTTTTTCCTGTACCACTGCTTGAAGAAAGTGCCTTCTAAAAACTTGTCTATTTTCAACCCGAAAAGGTCCAACTAGCTCCTCTTTAATAATACCTGCTCATGCCAGTACCCCACCTCCACCGTCTGAGTCAAAGTGGAGCTCTGTGTCTGTTACTGATCCAACCACGGGCCCATCCATCTGTTCCATCAAGAGTCATTCTCAGTCCACAAAACCTTTGAAAAATCTGTCTTCAGATATTTCTTAGACCATTCTTGACGTTTCAACTTATGTGTCTTGTTCTCTGAGAACTGAACACCTCATACTGCTCATACACTCCAGGTAGGTTGCAGTTGTGGAATATGGCAGCATTGGTGGATAATGAGTTCCTGGTAGCTTCACGTTTGATTCTTCACAAATCTTTGGCTAAAAACCAAGAGGGACAGAGCCTTTGCAGTAGCAGCCCCCAGACTCTGGAACTGCCTCCCCCTCCACATCCGTGCAGCCCAGTCTCTTAACATTTTTAAGTCTCTCTTGAAGACTCACCTCTTTTCTCTAGATCTTTTGATTAGTGTCAAAGGCTAGAGAAAGGCCTACATTATTTTAACTCCTGTAGTTATTTGTATTGTTGCCCATCTTCATTTTATTTTAATCTGTTTATTTATTATGAATATTATTTCTTCTTTGTCTTCCTTTGTTTATTGCACTTAGCATTTTATTGTGAAGCACTTTGGTGTGGCTCAGCCATCTGTAAATGTGCTATATAAATAAATTTGACTTTGACTTTTGACTTTGACAAATCTTTGGCGGTTAATTTGCTTCTTTTCTTCTCGGCGCATTTCTTGCGACCCTGTTGACTATTTGCTATAAAACGTTTGATGGTTCTGTGATCATGCCCCAATATCTTAGATATTTCAAGAGTGCTGCATCCCTGTGAAATACTTTTTACAATTTTTGACTTTCCAGAGTCGGTTAAATCTTTTTTTTTTTTTTTTTTTTTTGGCCCATTTTTCCTGAGAAGAATCTGCCTAATTATGCACACCTTGATATAGGTTGTTGATCTCCTTAGGCCACAGCCTCCATCGTTACACAGATACACATCACCTGATATGCATTAAATCCAAAAAGGAATTAAGTTTATACAGCTTGGAGTTGGAAATTATGGATTAAATGATATGGTCAAAATAATCACTTGCCTAATAATTGTGCACACAGTGTACAGACACAGTTTGGACTAAGCCTGGCATTAGGCCTGTCCTAACCAAACCAGGCAGAACCTGTTCTTGTTTTATGGAACAGATGTACCAGCTTCTTGGTGTAATGCTCCTCAGCTCTACATACCTTTTTTCTTTCTGTGAATATTAGAGTGCAGATGACGCCATGGCGGCACTGCACGGTCGCTTTGTGAACGGAGTGAAGATGAAAGTGATGCTGGCTGATCCGCCCCGAGAGGAGTCTCACAAACGGCCTCGGACCTACTAGAACCAGCCAGAACAATATGACTGGTAAGTTACAGTGTTCTTTTCCAGCTCTAAATTTGTTTTCAGTTATGGATATATTTAAATATTCAATAGGAAATACAGACTAATAAATTCAGGGTTCCCACATGGCATGTATTTTTAAGTCTGGCTACTGTACATAGATTGTTTAAAAAAAATAATAATAAAAAAATTGGATGTCATCCGCCCATTGGTCCCTATTCACCAATACTGTCATTATGAAAATGCAATAAAATGGCGGTTACATCTGGGCTAAACATGATTTTTACACTTGTAAAGTCCCCATTGGGTTTCTCCTAATATTTCCGCTTTTGGAGCCTACCCTTGTATTGTATTTTGTATATTGTACATCGTATTTCGCCGTATGGCGGCGCCCTTACTCGAGGACTATTTAGGAGGTTCCATGAGAGAAGCTTGGTACTGAGTCAGGGTCTAGCTCTGCACCTGCTGCTGGTTCTCACCTGCTTCTCCATAAACCCTGTGACCACAGCACACAGACTGTTGAGACTCTCCCTTACTGTTTGATAGAAGGGAACAGGATCCCACAGAAGGATACTGTTTTATTTTGAAGCAGTGGGACTGGGGCGGCAATGTGACTGACTCGACACTGTCTAACAGATAATAGATTTTTTTTAGAGTGGATAAAAACTTGGAGAAATAAAAAACAATCTCAAGGCCCAGTCTCTGGGCCTTGAGATTGTTTTTTTGAGATCTATTCTTGTGCAGAAAAGAGTGGGAACCCTGAAGTTGTCCTGTTGAATGTAGAGAATGAACTCCTCTTTGAGCCGAAGTAGCTAACTGTGCAGCTTCTTGTTCCCTAGGCGACTGACACAGTGACACGTGACCTGACCGACCCAACCAACACCCGGACCTTTCCTCGACCACTGACTCGACCTTTGACACCTGTCTGACCATACTGTGGGTCACTGACTTCACTGTGACCCGCCAATACAATGGGCTGTTTTTCTTAGTGTTTTCCAGTAATGTGCAGTGTATTCTCCGAAAACTAGCCACAGCAGAGCATCTCATGGTAAATGTGACCGCTGCATAATTTTACGTAAAATTGTTTTTCTGTTCTTGTACTGGATGAGTTTTGTGTTTCCAAGTGTAAACTGAGTCCCAGGCTTAATAAAAGTTGAGTTTCCACTTTGTCTTGTCTCTTGTCTTCTCATTTAGTGATTGCTACTGTGTGTTGCACTATACTCGTATATTTGACCCTTTTCTGTTTATTTGGCTCTACATTTGGAGTATGTACTTTAGACTTATTGTTTAATCTATGCTGTGACCTCTGTCTGGCCCTCGACAAAGAGAATGGAAGTCAAACTGCAAAATAAAGTAGCGTAGCTGGTTGCAGCTGAAAATTTTCGAGATGCTAAGCTAATTAGCCGCTAATCCAATACATCCATACAGTATGTCTGGAGACGGACACTGAAGAAAGCCTCCATGGCTAAGGAAGTAGATATCAAAAAGTTACCTGCAAATAAAGAAGTTTAATGTACATTTTCTATGTTGTTGATACACACATATTTTCACATTTACAATTAAAAGCATCGAGAATGTTGAGGAAGACAAGCGGCTTGCCAAACTGGAGCAGAACACCACGGTGTTTGTCAGTGAGCTTCAGATTAAAATCCGCTCATGCTAAAGCGGTGAGAGATACCAATGGTTTATTAACTGGAAGTACAAATTGGCATTACAGGGAAGAAAACTGAGGGAAATAAATGTCTTCATAAATGACCATCTAACTTAAAATGCTATAAAAAGACTTGAAGCACGCTACCTAAGAAAGCAGGTGAAAATAAGGAACACACTGACGAGCAACTATCAAGTTGAATGGGCCACAAGAGAAACTGGTTATACTGGTTGTCAGGAGGATGGTGGAGCTTGTTCGTGGTGGGCAACAGATTTTTGACTTTCTGTAAGAAAATTGGAAAACATTACCAGTTTGAATAAATAAAATTGGAAATCTTGAAATATCCCTTTCGTTAACGAAAAAACAGCCATTGCTTGATTCCATTTTAAGTTTCAACTAAAATGGAAAAATTACAGAACAAATGGATATTTTTAATAGGTAGTGTAGCCGAGAACTGGACTGGGCTGTTACGTGAAGAGCACTGGTAGCCTCAAGACTTGGGGACTAGGGGCTGGGCTGGGGCAGCTCAGATGGAGGGAATGCTTTCGGAGCACATAAGAGCAGTGGGTCGACTCGGCTGTAGAGAGGGAGTTTAAAGAGTAACTAAACCCTAAACCAACCTTTTTAGTTAATGATCTGTAAGAATGGGGCCTTATTAGTGCTGTTCACTGATCTGAGTAAAGGTTTTGACATTTGAGTATAAAGTATATTAATTTTATGGTGTAAAACCGTCAAAGTGCTGCCCTCCTCAGGTTGAACGGTGGTTACTGGAGTGTAATTTTTAGATTTAAGATTGTTTCCTCGACTAACGGCTCTACCCACGTCCCTGGCACCACCCCACCACACCCTTGGTATTGGCTCACGCCCCTGGTATAAAAACATCTTGTTCCCAACTAGCGGGTGTTGAAAACATCAGGCTAGCTATATTAGCGTGTACTTGTAGTTTTGATGGTTGCAACAGCACTGCTGGACTGCATTGCTTTCCAGTTGAGTTGGAAATTAGAATATTGGAATATTGCACTTGGCCTGGAACACCGTGAGTTCCTGCTGAGAGCTGGAGTTTGCAGCGGGCATTTTAAGCGGGATTGCTTCTCCAACGCAATGGAGGTAGAAATGTGCTTCTCAAAACAGTTCCCGCTGAAAAGCAACACAGCGCCTAACGCTGCTCCTGCATGGATTCGACCACCGCAGCAGCGTTTTGAGGTGAGTGAACATATATTTTGAAACACAATTTATGTTTCTTCCCAGTAAAGTTAAAGTTAATTAATCAATTTGTCATGTTGCTAGTTAGGTAAAGTATGCTAAACGTTAGCTTCAGCTGCTCCTGTTACCGGGCTAACGTGCTAATGAGGGCTGCTGTTGATACGTTTGGCCCAGTACACACAGACATTTAGCTTTACTCTATCACTCAATATTCCGTTAGTTATTTCTCGTACATGAGCAGCACTCTGCTGGACTTGTAGCAGAGATGCAGCCCTTGGCACTGAAGACCTGTCACTGGCTCATGACTCTGGACTTGACTGGACATGAACATCTCATGACTCGTGTAACACCGTGAGTTTTGACTCGACACAAACTCAAAAACTGTCTTGGACTTGTGAGTTTTGTGTCAACTTTGCTAATTAGATTGAATGCGAAAGTGCGCACCATCAGTGTACGTTGTTTATCGCTGCTCCTCGGGGTAAACCGAGCAGAGCTGGAGGAGACGGTGTATCACAGGCTGCAGCCAACCAGACCGACCCAGAGACAGTACACACGGATTAAAAGACTAGTGCTTTCACGGAGGTTATACAGTAATAGTAATGAGAATATTTGTGTTATTAATATCCTTTATAAACATTTTAAAATCTCTAAAATGAATTAATATAATACTGTAATTGTAAACAATAACACAAATCTTTTGTTTTGTCTAAGATGTCCAGAGAAACTGGGTGCCAGCCTGAACCAGTCGCTGCAGATCTGCAGGTGAAGCAAAGGTGAGTGAATACTGTGAAGCTTTTGTATGTTTAATTTTTGTTTATTCTTTATTTCTCAGGCACCATGTACAAAAACAATAATCTTACAAGAAAAGATCGCTTTGTACCAGATTTAGAATTTCACACTGTCTAGAATCTGATTCCATTGTTTGATGGTTTGAAATGAAAAGGCTGATTGTGCAAAGGCAGAGCATCTTTTAGGGATTGTGCAATTTTTGTGAGTTGTGGACTCAGATGGTTGGGGCTCATCATATACTCAAGATAACAAATCGTGTTAAACTCTTGTTTTTGCAGCCACCCAGGCCAGAACGCCTTATAGGAGTGTGTCATGTGACACAGACACTGTTGGAGCTGCCAGAGTGTCCCAGGACTAGCTCTACTCCAATAAAGAGGAAACGGTGTGAGGTGTCCACTGCTGAAGGTAATGCATTTATTCCCATTCTTTAGTTTGTTTTGTTTGTTTTACTCTTATAGTGCAATTACTTGTTTTAAATACTCTAACAAGAACACATGAGGTGTGTGATAATCTATCATTTTATTGTCATTAAAATGGTCTAATTTAAGAAAATAAAATCATGTTTATATGTTTATTTTTTTTTCAGGACCTGGTAACTGTTCCTGCGTCACTTCACTGTTGAAGATACTTCATCCTTTCACTTTGCTGCTGTCTATCATCTTGGATTCAGACTCTGAAAACTGCAGTTAGCTCTATAGTTTCAGAGACTTAGCTTTACTTTGCTGACTACATTTAGACTAATGTAAACACTAATACACTGTTGAATACACTCAAGATTCTTAAAAATTTTGGAACAGCTCATGAAGTTATGATCAGCCTGTTTAAGTCTGGCTCTTCCATTTCACCATCTTCGCTCCAATAAGTGCAACTGACAGTGACTTTCAAACACAAAGTAAAAAGCCTCTGTCCTGACTGTGCAGGATTTACAAAGTTTGGACCTGCCTTGAAATGATGTATGAGAATTTACTATGACATTTATTTTTTATTTAAATTTAGTGTGTATATATAAAATATTATATCAATATAAAATGCTTACTGTAAGAACAGCCTCTAAAGAATATAAGTATTTAAAGGCAGTTTGAGAAAAGGGTGTCTTTTAGACATTCTTTTGTAAATGTTTATGTTGATTCATGTTCATTTTGAGTTGTATAGCTGATTTTATAATGCATGTTTTTAAACAATTGTTTTGTGTGTAACATCAGGTATAAATGTTTCTTCATATTTCAATTTTTTATATACCGACTATATTTATAAATTCAGTATTGGAATCCTCTGTAAGGACAGCACAAGGAGGTATGACCTGTACCTGCTGGCCCAGGTATCCCCAGCTCCACCTGACCACACTGCAGCAGACAAGTGTCTATAACCGCTGAAAGAGCTGGTGCACATGTACAGTATGTGTAAGTGGAGGGTAAAACATTAAATTTACTTGTTTATAAAAACATTGCTCTCTTCTTCCTGGAACTACCCTGTTTAACCACGTCTCACCAAAAAGCTGAAGATAAGTGTAACACTACAATACAAGTGTTAGAGCCTGTAACAGGGGTTTAGTGCTACTGCCTCAAAGTCTGGATGGACTGTTATGCAGCCAACTCACCAACCTGTCACACCTGTGCATTACCTACAACATGAGAAACAATGTTTATCACTACTTTGTTCGGATGTAAATATTATATTTGGTTAGAGTTGTGTCTTTTTTGCTTATTACTTATTAAATTAACTGGACTTTACACTGGTCTTATTTCATAGCTATACCTTGAGTATCTCTCTATAACACATTCTCTCCCAGGACCAGTGAGCTGCAAGACAAGAGTTTTTTAACAGTTGTAGAGGGAGACTTGAAATCTCTGTTTTGTGTAATTAACACTAGTTACCAAAATCAAACTAAATGTATAGGTTTGTAATTTCTGAAACTTTGTTAGCATTTGCTAAGCATTAGCCTAAATTAGACAATGCTGTTTTATCACTGGCCCCATTCTCTCTTGTGCTGCAAGACTTCGCTCTTTAACTTTGGGAGTTGTTGAGACCGCGGTTTGAGCCAGTGGCACAAACTGCCCTGTGTGCACAGAAATGTCCTCCACTTAGAAGGACCGCTCCGTAGCAAAGCTACTCGCTTCCTTTTTTTTTTTTTTTGCTACTCGCTTCCTTCAAGTCTACATCTTTGCGAGTCTGACAGCTGCTGTCAATCAATCCGTCACTGCGGGTCTCATGTTCACGCCCCCGCTGAGCTCCGCCCTCAGTTCTTCCCCTCTGTCATTGCTGGGCTCTGCCCACTTTTCCAGCATTTTTTTAAATTTTGTGAGTGGGTGGAGTTAGGCTCTGACCAGGGGTTTAGTTACCCTTTAAAGCATTGGGACATGACGGCAGGCGGGGCACATTCACCTGTCACAAACTAATCCACCGCATACCCGGATGATAGAGTTCCTCAAACTGAAGCTGCATGGCCAAAGCCACAACACTGAGAACTAGACTGTGGCCGTGACGTACACAACACATCCATGACAGACACCGACTGTGGCCATATACTGATTAGTTCTTTTTCCTTTTGGAATAAGTTATGATCTGAATTGGGTAAAAGCAAAGATACTAGGCCTTTCTGAAATGCCTCCCTACCTCTTTAGAAAGCAATTAGTGTGGTGTCTTAATTGAGTCTGCAACAAGGCTGTGGGGAATACAGAGGGGAACCGTCAGGGACTTCTATGCCATGAGAGAAGGCCTAATGTTTTTGATGTTCTAAAACATGATATTGCATAATTAATGTATGTAATATTCTATATACTTTTCATTCTTTAATGGAATTATTCTATTGTATTTTTTATGACATTTATACTTTGGAGCACCACATTGTTCCTGCTGTGATTGAATGACATGAAGGAATTTGGCGCAGCTGTAACTGTTTTAAATGCGCAGCCTATAGCCTACTTGCTGATAAGATTTTAACCTTTCTAGTAGTTTTAAGTTCAAACATTTCAGTGTGTGGAATTACATCAAGGTGGTTAGAGAACATGCATCCTGTAAAGTAAATAAAACAGCAACCTCGGGGAAGAAGAGAAAATAACGGGGTTTTTTTTTTTTCCAATCTCCCCTTTAAGTCAGCCTATTAACATCAGAATGAGGTATTATCCTTCCTCTGCAACCGAGTTAGTGATGAGAGCGACAGGGATCATTCAGAAATGTGAAGAGAGTGAGAGTCAGAAGAGCAGCGAGGAGTCACAGGCCGAGCTGCGTGCTACGTATATATATATATATATATAAAATGAGCCTTTTAAAAGGCTGTTGGTTGTGCTCTCCCCACAGTTCATACTGTCGTTGTGTCCTTGGGCAAGACACTTAATCCACCAGTGGTGTTCCAGCTGTTACACTGGTGAATGGAAGCTTCATGTAAGTTCCTTTAAATGAAAGCATCAAGTAAAAATGTAAATGTAATACTGTTGAATGGAAGCTTAATGTAAGAATGAGCTGAATAAAAGCGTCTGCTAAATGACTAAATGTACCATGTCCAGCTCCACCTCTTCCAAGCGTACTAGCTTACCATACCCTGGTACAGAACGGAGTAATCACATTCGTCAAACAAACCACACTTTGGTGGTCAAGTGAACTTGGGTACGGTACAGACAGCCTAGTGTAAGTATGCCCTTAGAAGGGTCAGTAAAAGGTTTGGGGGGGCAGTTATTTTCCAGAGAGCCTCCAAAGTCAGACGGCTCTTTGAAATAGGAAAATATATATTTTGATGAAATGCACGAGCCCCTTAACCTCTCCTGTAATCAGAGAGCCCTCTGTAAGCACGACCCCCCCTTAAGATCCCTGGTAGCCAGAAGCCCTCATAATTAGAGGGTCCGCTAAAAGTACGGTCCCCTCCGCCTTAGGACCCCTGGTGGTCAGAAGTCAGAGAACCGCCACCCCTCACTCGTTTTCATTTGAGTTCCTACAGCAGGGATAGCCAGAGAGCCCTCTGAAAGCACCCCACACACGTTTTTTTTTTTACATATAACCTTTTGGTTGACAGTGAATTAAACAATTTATATTTTATGACTTTATTAGATAATTTCTAAAATTAACCACCTCCATCGAGGTTTCCATTTCTTGTACTGTATTTGCTGTTACTTTTAGCAAAACTAGTTCGGCTGGTGAGCGTTGTCCTGAGCTGCTCTAGTATTTATGACTGATTCACTGAAGGAAGCTGTAGGGGGAGCTGCGCAAATCTTACTTAGTTCTGCAAGGCACCGGGGGTGGATGAGATACGCCCTAAGTACCTCAAGTCTCTGGATGTTGTAGGGCTGTCTTGGTTGACACGCCTCTACAACATCGCGTGGCGGTCGGGGACAGTACCTCTGGACTGGCAGACCGGGGTGGTGGTCCCTCTTTTCAAGAAGGGGGATTGGAGAGTGTGTTCCAACTACAGACGGATCACACTCCTCAGCCTCTCCGGGAAAGTCTATGCCACGGTACTGGAGAGGAGAATGCAGCTGATAGTTGAACCTCGGATTCAGGAGGATCAATGCGGTTTTCGTCCCGGTCGTGGCAGTCCACATGTGTTTTGTGGATCTGGAGAAGGCATTCAACTGTGTCCCTCGTGGCGCCCTGTGGGGGGTGCTCTGGGAGTATGAGGTTCGGGGCCCTTTGCTAAAGGCTGTCCGGTCCCTGTACGACCGGAGCAGGAGCATGGTTTGCATTGCCGGCAGTAAGTCAGACCTGTTCCCAGTGCATGTTGGACTCCGGCAGGGCTTCCCTTTGTCACCGGTCCTGTTCATTATCTTTATGGACAGGATTTCTAGGCGCAGCCAGGGGCTGGAGGGAGTCTGGTTTGGGGACCACAGGATCTCGTCTCTGCTTTTTGCAGATGATGCTGTCCTGTTGGCTTCAAGCCAGGACCTTCAGTGTGCACTGGGACGGTCTGCAGCTGAGTGTGAAGCAGCTGGGATGAGGATCAGCACCTCCAAGTATGAGACCATGGTTCTCAGTCAGAAAAGGGTGGCTTGTCCCCTTCAGGTTGGTGGAGAGATCCTGCCTCAAGTGGAGGAGTTCAAGTATCTTGGGGTCTTGTTCACGAGTGAGGGAAGGAGGGAACGTGAGATTGACAGACGGATCGGCGCAGCTTCTGCAGTGATGCGGTCGATGTACCAGTCTGTCGCGGTGAAGAAGAAGATTACCGGTCAATCTACGTTCCTACTCTCACCTATGGTCATGAGCTTTGGGTCATGACCGAAAGAACAAGATCCCGGATACAAGCGGCCGAAATGAGCTTTCTCCGCAGGGTGGCGGGGCGCTCCCTTAGAGATAAGGTGAGGAGCTCAAAGTAGAGCCGGTACTCCTCCACATCGAGAGGAGCCTGAGGTGGCTCGGGCATCTGTTTCAGATGCCTCCTGGACGCCTCCCTGGGGAGGTGTTTCGGGCATGTCCCACCGGGAGGAGACCCCGGGGAAGATCTAGAACACGCTGGAGGGACTATGTCTCTCGGCTGGCCTGGGAACGCCTCGGTATCCCCACGGAAGAGCTGGAGGAAGTGTCTGGGGAGTGGGAAGTCTGGGCATCTCTGCTTATACTGCTGTCCCCGTGACCCGCCCCGGATAAGCGGTAGAAGATGGATGGATGGGATGAATGTTTATAAACATTTTAACACCGATTTAAAAATAAGGGGGCGCAGTGGCTCAGTGGTAGAGTGATCGTCCTTCAACCTGGAAGGTTGATTCCCGCTTTCCCCACAGTTCATACTGTCGTTGTGTCCTTGGGCAAGACACTTAACCCACCTTGCCTCCAGCGGTGTTCCAGCTGTAACACTGGTGAATGGAAGCGTAATGTAAGTCGCTTTGTATAAAAGCGTCTGCTAAATGTATAAATTGCCCATTAGTTTCTTTAAATGGCAACATAGAAAAATAGCTATAATGCAGTCTTCATAACATGTTCCTTTACCTATTTTTTTCCCCCTTCTTAATGCTGGATAATACTTCCCCTAAATATATTCTGAGTTCCCCCTCCTCCAGCTTTATAAATTAAGCGCTGGGGCCAGTCAGTGGAATTTCTCCAAATCAGAATAACACACCTAGATAATGTCATTGTCAGATTACTGCTGCATGTATGCAGCAGTAATCTGATCAGTTAAGGATCTAATCAGTTAAGGTCAACACACTGAGAATGTGCACACTGTCACACAGTGCACTGAGAATGCTCCAGACTTGGACAGAAACAGTAACACACATAAACAGAAAGTCATTAGATTACTTGCTACTGAAACATCTAACGCTGTTCATATATAACGTTGTTAGTCCCATCACTGATTGTTTGTCCCTGTGTGAGGCGGACTGGTGTGTTTTAAATAAGCAGCAGGACACAGTGGATGGATGGTCACATTTATTTCTTCTGGAGGCAGTTTCCGACAGCATTTATACAGTACTAAGCTGGCACTGGGATCATTTGGTTTTAATTATGAGGGGGGCAATATGCCCAGTTTCTAAAATGTTAAAAAAAAAAAAAAATTTGAAATCACTGACCAGATCAAACCTCATTAAGCGATCAATGAAGGTGCTACCACTGTGGTCATGTATGAAGCTCTGAACAGGTGAGTTTCTTACAACAAAACCATTTCTGTTCATGATCCAGTTTTATTTCAAGCCCTGTTGGACTGCTGTTAGACATCAGATGAAATAGATGTGTGCTAGCAGAGGCTTACCCACAGCGGCCCATGGGTCTTCTAGAGGAGACCAACCCTGGCTCTGTGGGATGTGACAGGGCAGTACATAAACACTCATAAAACAATGAGGCTTTATTATTGGAGTCTCCGAAATGGAAAATCATTCAAACGCGTGTTGTCTGGGTAGTGCCATGCATCCATCAGCCCGTCCCTTTTTGACTTAGTCCGACCTCAGTCTTCCAGTCCTAGTGTGTTGAGCTCCTCGTCCAACTCCTCTAGGTCTTCTCCTGTGAAGAGGTTCTCATCCACCGGGACTTCTTCATCCTCGCCTCCCCCTTCCTCCCCGCCGCCTTCCGCTCCTGAAAGTCCGTTTGATTTGATGCCGCCGCATGCTCCGTCCAGTTGCTCATCTGAAGGAAGCCATATTCTGTTATATTCTGTTCATATGCTTAATTTAAATCTATGACGCGTTATTTTTCTTACCGCTGTCTGTTGGCGTTGGCTCAGCTGTGCTCCTCAAGGTGAAACGATCCATGGATGCTACTGTAATACCTGTGCAGTCAACCTCTTGTGGAACAAATCGGGATAGGTCTATGTCCTGGACTTCTGTAGTATCATTCTAAAACAGTGCAAAAGAACAGTAAGACAGGAATGTTTTTATTGTTCTGAAATTTGTTTTTAGACCTTTTAGGACTGTCGAGGAAAGACCTTCCTTCTGTCCTTCACAATAACATAAAAACAGACGAGAGAGAAAGGCTTCGACACCAGAAATAGTCAGGGCTCAGTCCTCAACATCAAAATTTTAATTCCGAAATTTGAAATTCTAATCATAAAGGTAAAATAAAGGATCCAAAGACGTTAAGAGTAAGCAAAGACTTTTTATATTCCTCTTTGGTAGAGTCTTAAATTAGGAACTGATAGGTTAAAATCTGCTTAATTGTGTTTATGTGCATTACTTTTTAAGTTAGTTGGAATAAGCAGGGGTTTAGGGGGCAATGAAATTCTCTGTGGGCCAAAAAGATTTTTGCCCACAGAGGAAAAACATTTTAATGCAGATGTGTCCAGACCCAGAGAAAAACCTGAATTAAACTTCAGTCCTGCACAGCACGGACTTAACTAATGAAAGGGACCAGATGTAAGAATACCTCTTCTTCCTCATCCTCATCAGACTCGTCATTGGCATATTGAGTATCATCGGCTTCAGCGTCATCATCATCGACCAGCTCTGGATGGAACTCGAACACCTCCCGTCCACTCACCTACAAACCAATTCGATTTGATTAAAAGGTCTGAAAGGTTAACAGTGGAAGGTGACAGGGTAAAAGAAAACATACCACTAGTGACTTTCCGGCTTTAAAGTCAGCCTTTTTCTTCTCCATCTCCTCCCTGGCTTTGTCAACCTGGACAAGAACAGTCAGCACTTTTCATTTCAGAAAGTGCACGTATAACACTGGTTTTCTGAATCATGGCCCACAAACCTTCTCCTGTCTCTTCCTCTTCTTCCAAGCCAGGAAGGTCTCGAGTGTAATTCGCGTTACATTTGCGCCCAGAGCAGCACGCTACAAGGGAAAAACACTCAAATTAACACATTCTCAAATGTCACCATTATACGTTATTAGAATATGGTGAAATGACTTGCCTCTTTTTCGATGAGCTCCTCCAGCGAGATCTCCTCCTCTTTCTCTTCTTTCTTCTTGTCCTTCTTCAACACAAAGCCTGGTGGCAGAGCATGGCGGTACATACAGGTGTCGCCCGCTTTTGGACACACCCAGAACCAGCCGTACTTATTATTCTCAATGGCCTCCAGGAAGTACTTGCACACCTGTAAATGGATTGAACACAAGACTGAGACACATCAGCGATCTTGTAAATTTGTCTTTAAAGTTTAATATAGATCCAGCTATGCAAACACACAAGGTACTAACAATGAAAATATTGGTTTAATTATTGCTACTCACTATTTGAGTTTTGGCCTTCTTCTTCTCAGCTTCTCCATGTTTCTTATTGACCACCTCCTCCAACTTCTTCTCGTCCCAGTTGTCCATCGTGTCTAGACAGTGGCAGGAAAAATAAAAATACATACAAATAGTACAAATACACATGAACAAAATCAAACTAAAAAGTGATCTAAAGGGCACCAACCTTTCTCCAGGTCTTCATCTCTTGCGTCCACGTACACGTTTCTTTTCTCACATTTCCTCTCCATGGATAAGTCATGGCTGAATTTGCACTTGTCCCCCTTTGTACACTGGCCCTGCTTGTAAAATGCACACAGCACGGACTTTGGGTCCACACCTGAAATTGAATTATTATCAATTATGCAACAGTCAACAGGGATGCAACTAATAGTTCTTTTAGAAATAGATCTGCCTGTATTTTCTTTTTTGATTTGTACAAAATTTAACATTTCTTTCTGTCATGCACTTTAACATTTCCATAAGAGCAGTCAGCCCAATATGACTGTACTGTTGGACAAATCGTTCCTGTGTTATATGATAAACATAATCATGTAAAATGTATTCTGATAAATATTGCAATATTTCATTCATTGCACAATTCTTGTATCAATTCAAAAACACTACCAAGTAGGCCTGCACGATAAATCGTTATAAAATCGCGATCTCGATTCACCCTGTTCACGATTTAATTTTTAAATGACTTCGATTTAAAAAAAAAAAAAAAAAAAAATCAGCCTTTATTTTGAAAGGACCGCTCTCACAGGATGTCACCCTCAGCCAACGACAAAGCGCCTTTTAGTCTCGTATTTCATTGGTCGAGCGAGCGCGGTAGTTCGCAAATTAACAAAATGAATATTGGTGAAAACCCAGGTCCTTGTGACGAGAATCAGCCAAACACTCAACTTGTTCCGAAAAAAGGCTCACATTCGGTGGTGTGGAAATATTTTGGGTTCAAGCAAGACGAGGGTCAATCTCGTGTGATTTGCAAGGTATGCTTTGCCCTTGTTTCAGCACCGCAAGGTAACACCACAAACCTTTACCAGCACCTCAAACGTCACCACAAAGTGCAATATGATGAAGCAGCCGTACAAGGCAAGAGATCCGAAAGTCGTCCAAAAATACAGACATTTATTACGGACACCTTGCACAATGCGACGCCATACCCACATAACTCCAGTAGGAGTAAGGAAATAACAGAAGCCATTGCTTACCATCTAGCAAAAGATATGGTTCCAATATACACCGTAGAACGTGACGGATTTCAAAAGATGATCCATACATTGGACAAACGCTACTCAATACCATCCCGCAACTATTTTTCATACGCTGCACTGCCAGCTATGTACAAGAAAGTGCGGACTGTAGTCGAGGCAGAAGTGCAGCAAGCTGATTATTTTTCAGCAACGACGGATTTATGGTCCAGCCGAACAATGGAACCGTACATGAGCCTAACTGTCCACTTCATAGCAATTGATTTCACCATGAAGAGCAAGTGCTTACAGACTTCTTTTTTCCCCGACGACCACAAAGGTGAGATCTTGGCACAGGGACTGAAGGATGCCCTAGCATCTTGGAGTTTGGAAGAGGAGAAAATGGCATGTATAACAACAGACAATGGATCAAACATAGTGAAGGCAATCTCCTTCAACAACTGGACCAGGCTCCAATGTTTTGGCCATAGGCTACATCTGGCAATTGGTGAGTTGGTGTGTGGGTGTGTGTGTGTGTGTGTGTGTGTGTGTGTGTGTGTGTGTGTAAGTTAACCGACTCTGTATGTGTGTGTGTGTGTCTGACTGACTGACTGTGTGTGGGTGTTTAACTGTGTGTGTTTAACTGTGACTGTGTGTGTGTGACTGTCTGTGTGTGTGTTTTTAACTGTGTGTGTGTGTGTGTGTGTGTGTGTGTGAGTGAGAGAGAGAGTGAGTGTGTGATTGTCTGTCTGTGTGTTTAACTGTGACTGTGTGTGTCTGACTGACTGAGTGTGTGTGTTTAACTATGTCTGTGACTGTGTGTGAGTGTGTGTGTGTGTGTGTGTGTGAGAGAGAGTGAGTGTGTGATTGTCTGTCTGTGTGTGTTTAACTGTGACTGTGTGTGTGTGTGTCTGTCTGACTGAGTGTGTGTGTTTAACTATGTCTGTGTGTGTGTGTGTGTGTGTGTGTGTGTGTGTGTGTGTGTGTGTGTGTGTGTGTGTGTGTGTGTGTGTGTGTGACCAAGTTAGCCCTTGTACTTAGGGCATACTACTACTACAAATAAATAAATAGTTATTTGTGATATTACAGACTAATAGTTTG
The DNA here is from genome assembly GCA_024416835.2 of Perccottus glenii. Classification (NCBI taxonomy): domain Eukaryota; kingdom Metazoa; phylum Chordata; class Actinopteri; order Gobiiformes; family Odontobutidae; genus Perccottus; species Perccottus glenii. The sequence continues at coordinate 28,135,483 of CM044552.2, read as the reverse complement.
TGTGTTGTACTCATTCAGATTTGTTGTATTTTTCTTCTAGAAAATGCCATGAAAGATCCACGAATTGACCGCGTCACAGGCCTTTGCAGAAAGATTGTGAGCACTTTCAGTCACAGCTGGCTACGGAGGAGAAACATTGCCATGGTCCAGAAGGAGCTCAAACTCCCTGAGCATCAACTGAAAACTGAGTGCCCAACAAGATGGGGATCAAGGCAAGAGATGATCAAGAGGATCCTGGAACAGCTTCCAGCCATTTCACAGGTCCTCAATGATCGAAAGGTTAGACACCTAGTGCCCACATGGCAGGACGTAGAAGTCCTTGAGGCAATGAACAACACCCTAAGTCCTCTGGCTGAATTCACCGATGCACTCTCTGGGGAACTATATGTCAGCATATCCTCTGTGAAGCCGGTTCTCCACCTTTTCAAAACCTCTGTTTTGGCTGTGCAAGAGGATGACGCAGAATTCACAAAATCAATCAAGTCAAACATCATGAATTATCTGCAAGAGAAGTACAGTGATCCCCAAACTCAGGATTTACTCGACATGGCCACAACCCTCGATCCTAGGTTCAAGATGAACTACATCAGTGAGGAGAAGAAAGCCACAGTTAAAGCAAGACTGATAGACGAGATGACTGGCATAACTCTAGCTATGGTAAGGTTATTTTCCACATTTCAATTCAATTGTCTAGTCCTGGACTGTTGTGATATTATATTACTTAATATTGATTAATTCATTTTAAATCCCCAGCCAAATGCCTCCCCAGCACCCCCCATGAAGAAGGGTCGAAAGACTCTGGGAAGTTTCTTAAAAGCAGCAAAAGGCAATGACGACAAGTCCTATTCTCTAGAGCAAGCAGTGTCCACAGAGCTGGAGGCATATCTTCTGACATGCAACCTCGACAGTGAAGATGACCCCTTAATCTGGTGGCGGCAAAATAGCAATGTATATCCACGGTTGTCTGTGTTGGTGAAGAAATACCTATGCATTCCAGCTACCAGCTCACCTTCTGAGCGGCTGTTCAGTACAGGGGGCAACATTGTGACATGCCACTGTGCATCACTAAAGCCAGAGCATGTTGATAGACTTGTTTTTCTGGCCAGGAATCTTTAAGTGCAATATTCCGGGTCACATATAGGGTTATGTGAGAGGCCTATGTCCCAAAGAAAATATTTAATTTACTCTTTTGTAATGGCCAAATTAATATTAATTTTCTTTTGTCATTGACGCCTTAGTAGGTGGATTTGTTTTATTTAATCTTATTTATGTTACAATTTTTAGAGCCTAATTGAATGGCCAATTGAATGTTAATTGTACAAAAGGCAAGCAGTTAAAGAGTTTCTTCTTTGTTTCTTCTTTATTTTTTGAAGCCTCTATGTTTACAGGCTTGTGGTGATGTGCAATGTTCTATCAATTTGTTTTGTTTTGTCATGGTTCATGTGTGCAATAAACATTACATTTCATGAGAAAAAAAATCGTTGTAGAGAATAGTGATATCAATTCTAAGCTAAAAAATCGTGATTCATATTTTTCCCAGAATCGTGCAGGCCTACTACCAAGTACTTTTGAAAAAGTTTAGTTTAAAAAAGAATTGTGAGTTACAGAAAAGGTTAAAATAAAAGGCATCTGAACTAGGTTTTTAAAAAAAGGTGAAGACTTTTTGTCTCTTCTCCAAGAGACTGTGTCAATTCTGAAGTCAACTGGTAAAAGAGCTAAGTTTATATCTCTAGAGGGAAGGGTTTGACCTGAAACTGACTGATTGGACCAGGCTGTTCTGGCCTCATAGTCGTTAGATATGAAAGGGCAGTGTATGTCCTGATGGGAGAGTTGTTAGGCTCAGTTGAGTCATTAATGTCACTTTTCCATTCGGGTGTTGTTGTTCTGGAGTAAAACTGTTTTGGTCGAGGTTTAGAACACTGTTGTAAATACTAGGCAACATGACTGAGGCCCCCTCCTCTGTTCAGGCTTTTCCATTTTAACAAAAAAATAAAAAAATCTGGCCTCTCTGGCCAAAAATTGTACATTGCTGTCCTCAAAAGGTATGCCCTCTCTCTTTGAGGTGAAGGTAGGGATGGGTACCGAAACCCGGTATTAAACTGGCCCCGGGGCTAAATTATGAAAGACCGTAGTATCAATAAGATCTGACGCTATCGGTTCTGCTTTCGGTACTGGAGGGGAAAAAAATTAATGTACTATGTATTTTTGCCTAATAATGTTATCGTGCACATTTTATCTCACCAAACATTTCTAATGTGGATCATATTAAGACGTTTGTCTGTGAGATCTCTCATGCGCGCCGCGGAGGCTGTCTGCCAGTCACACACACACAACACAACACAACGAGCGCGGCGCACTAACACGCATAACAGTACGAAAACTCCCGCTTAATACAAAGAGTGACGATGGGGAAGAGATCATGCACTTATCATGCACATTTTATCTTACAAAACATTTCTAATTTGCAATATTATAAGACGTTTGTCTGTGAGATCTGCGAGATCTCTCATGCGCGCCGCAGAGGCTGTCTGTCAGTCCCACACCACAAGAACGAGCGCGGCACACGCACATGGATAGTATAAATAGCACTCACAACAGTACGAAAACTCCCGCTTAATACAAAGAGTGATGATGGCGGAGAGAGCAAAACGTTCCAAAGTATGGTTACACTTCTTTAGAGTTGATGCAGACAACGCTCGTTGTCATAAAAGTGCAACAAAATGCGAAAACACAAGCAATCTGTCTAAGCACCCTTCAAAAGTGCATTATGTGCAGACAGAGAAATGCTAAGTTTTCGACTGCCTAGCTAGCTCGTCTCTGGTTGTTGCCCCATCTACGTCTGGTATGTATGCTAAAATCATGTTGAATCAACGTTGTTCACGTCATTTAAAATAAATGTAAAATCTCCCTGGTTTGTTAACCTTATGTAGAAATTCTGTTGATTTCTTTTGGGAGAAATGAGAGAATGAAATCATATTTTCTACTTGTTTTTAAAATTCCAAATAAAGAAAAATCAGTATGTAAATGTAAACATTTATTTGGCTAACTTAAATGCACAGCACTTCAAGTTAGTTTATATATATATATATATTATATATATGAAAATGTTAATTCTGTTCTCAACTTGTTCTTAAAAAAAAAAAAAAAAAAAACACAACACAAAGTACCGATAAGAATACCGTTAAAGTACCGGACCGTTAAGCAGTATCAATAAGAGTAGTAATACCGTTAAAACCTTAACGATACCCATCCCTAGGTGAAGGTGGGCTGCAGACTCAGGTCCTCCAGGATTGGCTCTTCTTTGCTGTTTTGTTTCTCCTACACAACTGTTACTGCACTCTTCACTGAACTGCATGGACCACACGACTGTTTGTGTGAGGGGATCTTGTCTTTAGGATGGACCAGTTTTTGACGCAGAGTTCCCTGGTTTAAAGTGGACTGGACTGTTGTGCTTGTAAAAAATCATTTTAAGTTTTTCAGATAAACCAGAAACATAAGGGATAAATACATCCTTTCCTTATGTCTCTGGTTCCTGGTTGTCTGGTTTCTGTGTCCTCTTGGTTTTCTTGAATGTCCATCTGGGGTATTCCACAGTCTCTCAGGGCTGTACGGATGTGTTGTTCTTCTTTCCGTTTACTTTCTGAGGTTGTGAGCACCTCTTGTGCTCTGTGTGCTGAAGAGTCCTAATGACTCCCAGCTTGTGCTGCAGTGGGTGGTGGGAATCAAACAGTAAATATTGATCCGTGTGTGTTGGCTTTCTATAAACTTCTACTTGGTGAGTCCTGTCCTCACAAATAACCACTGCACAGTCTGAAAAGGCCAGGCGGTTGTCTATGGCAGCTTTGAAGGTGAACTTGATGTTCTTGTCCACTGTGTTGAAGTGTTCTGTGAAAGCTTCTACTTCCTGGGTTCTGATTTTGACCCATTTGTCAACAACATATCTGAACGGAAAGAGATCAGAGCTCTGTTCTCATTTAGTCATTTACATTTACATTTAGTCATTTAGCAGACGCTTTTATCCAAAGCGACTTACATTAAGGTTCCATTCACCAGTGTCACAGCTGGAATACCACTGGAGGCAAGGTGGGTTAAGTGTCTTGCCCAAGGACACAACGACAGTATGAACTGTGGGGAGAGTGGGAATCGAACCGCCTACCTTCCGGTTGAAAGACGACCACTCTACCACTGAGCTACTGCCGCCGCTACTGTTCTCCACTTCTTCCATGTACAGGTTAGCCACAATCGGGGAGACAGGTAATCCCATGGCACAGCCGTGTTTTTGTCTGTAGAGGTTACCGCTGAACTGGAAATAAGTAGTGTTTAAACATACCTCCAATAAACTGGTCCTGTCGAGATTTGTCCAGTAGTGGTCTCTTCCTAATGGCCACGAGTGATTCATTGATGGGTATACAATAAACACTGTAAGGAAGAGACTAGTACTGGACCAGGAGATCAGGACAGCCAGGTCAAATCAGAGTCAGTTTCAGGTCAAACCCCTTACTCTAGAGATATAAGCTCAGCTCGCTTACCAGTTGACTTCAGAATTGACAAAGTCTCTTGGAATGAGGGCCGAAACGTCTTCCCCTTGAAAACCTAGTCAAGATGCCTTTGCTTTAACCTTTTCTTCAAGATGTCCTGGATGACTGAGAAACTTCAGACATGTTGTGAGTTACAGTCTCAGTGCACACTATTTTGATAAATAAAATGTATTTCATACAATTGCTTTTGTACAAAAACATATTCAAGATTCTTAAAAGAAAGAACACAATATATTGTCTTACAATACAGTATTGGGATATATGGTATTGTGGCATGTGTATTGTGATATGTATTGTATCGCCAGGTGCTTTCCAATACACACCCCTAATGTTAGGTACAAAGACTAAAAATAGGGATGCACCGATACCGGTATCTGGTATCGGCCTCGATACCACATTTTCGTAAGTACTCGTACTCGTTAAAAGTCCCCCGATACCAGGGGCCGATACCACGGTCTGGGAAATGTCTATGTTTGAGCGGCGTGTAAGGGGTTAATCACAGGCGCCGAGTGCCCGCCCCCAGGCCCCGGCTGCAGCTCAGAGCAGGGAGAACGAAGGAAAGATGAGACATGTCAGCCGTGTGGAACTATTTCAAAGTGAATGAAGACAAAACAAAACAAAGGCGGACTGCAAATTGTGCTCAGCTAAATTGTCCAGAGGAGGCTCAAAAGGTAGCGCATTTAACACAAGTAATTTAATCAAGCACCTAAAATCCCAACACGACAACGAGTATAAAGAGTTTACCCACGCTTCTAAACCAACAGAACCCACACTGCAGCAAACTCTTGCAAGACGAGAGAAAATGTCCAGAGACAATCCACGTGCTGTGAAAATAACACAGGCAATCATCGAGTACATTGCATTGAGTGACCAGCCCAGATATGATCTCCCAAGCCGCCGCTACATGACTGACACGGAGCTGCCTAAACTACATGACTCCGTGAAAAAACACATCCACAGCCTACTGCAAGCCTCCTCTTCGTTTAGTTTCACCACGGATATTTGGACAAGCAGTGTTTGCCCCGTGCCTTGTTTTTTTGTTAAATTATATGACTAAAGCTGTTACCTGTAAATTTATATCATGTGTTTTTATTAAGTACTCGGTATCGGTGAGTACTGAAATGCAAGTACTCGTACTCGTTTTCCAAAAAAGTGGTATCGGTGCATCCCTAACTAAAAATATTCAGGAATCCCAGAACTCAACCTAATTCAGCTACAACTGAGAGGAGGATAAAGTAGTCTATTGTAGTATGCAGCATTAGAAGATTTTTGTTGCATGCCATGACTTAGTATGACTTGGTATACCAAGTCATGACAGATGAGTCAGGGAAGACGAGTACCGAACACCATCTGCAGGTACTCATCTGAGTTAAGTGACTAGAAGAATGAACTCAATATTAACCCTGGCCCGGTTTAATATTTAGCCATTTTATATAAATGATGCTGTAGATTACGTCGACCAATCATTACAGCCCCAATAATCAATAATGCGGGAAAGCAAGTGCTCAAGCAGAATACTTAAATGTGGTTAAGGTGAAATAAGATCAGGCAGGTGGGACCTTTGCTGACTTTCTGGGCAGCGACTACAGGTTTGAAAAGCTCATTAAGTTCGTCCAACTCTTTCTTCTTGTCGGTTTTCTTGCCGGCTTCCGCCACCTGCACAGAATTTCTTTGGTTATTAAATGGAGTCAAAACGGAATGGCACTGGATGAGGAGGGCCTCAGCAGCTGCTCACTCACCTGTCTGGCGCTCTGCTGGCCTTGTTTGACCTGCTGAGTTACGTTCTTGATAAACTTCTGTTGTTTGGCCCCTTTTTTGTTCTTTAAGCCAAAGGTCTTATCCTGGAACAAAAGAAACTATTTTGTACATCTGTGCAAAATAATGACACTAAAACCACTATTTATAATAATCCATTTTTCTACTTACACATATTACATATTCTTATATTTTACATGGTCTTACTTTAAATGAGTTTAGGGTTAGGGTTATAGAATAATAATACGGTTTTAAATAATATAAAGCTAGTGGAGCTGCTGATACCAGCGAGTCAGTCTACAGCTTTGTATTTCTTTATAAATTTTTACAAAAATCTATTTATTTACAAAGAAATCCAAATCTCACAAGTCATTTCTCCATTAGAAAATTCAACAACCAAATCACTTTTTGCACGTTTAGATTTGTTAATATAGTGCAGTCTTATCACAAAGAATCAGATCCTCACTGGAAAATGTACATTACATTTCAGATCATCTTGTGTTAACAGGTAAGAAGCCACCATGTGCACACTTGGAACAAGGTGAAAGAGTCAGTCCTTTTAAACAGGCATAGATCTCAGGACGTTTTTTCTTTTTGGCGTTTTGAAAAGTGGGAATTAGATGGAAAATGTTTTATTGGTCAGTTATGTAGTATGTGTGAAGCTGTTCTAAGAAATCCGAGAACTCTACTTTCTGTAACATTGTGGAATATCTTCTGCGCCAAGTCCACCAGTGATGATTGGACCTCCATCGCTGGTGGCCTAATCTGTGTTAAAAAAATACCTGGTTGTATGTAAAAATGTGTACTGACCTTTAACATGAGAATGTATTTAAGCTTTTTTTTTTTTTTTCTTCTTCTTTAAATCATTGTTTAAGCTAAAGTGTAAATTATTTTTTTTTTATTAATAAAAATGTGTAATAAAAAATATGTACTTCCTGAAATAAACATTTCTTATACGTTTTATTCAGTTGTTTTTATTGGTCTATTTTAATGTAGCTGAAAAATATTTAAATTTTTTGGTGTCCAAAAAGTTACGAAAATACAACAAGCACAATTTCTTAAAACAAAAAACACTTAGGAGGTTTAATCAAAGCAGATCTTAAAATGTTAACATATGGTAGCCACGTGTGTATAGTTTAATTTATTTGGGGTTACGCCTTTCATTTTATAAATTGTGGTGTTACTCCATCCCTCTTCTCAAATATCAGTGTACATTATGCAACGTTCCTAGACACATCTTGGTCCCCCTGGCCATCCTGGAAGTGGACTGTTATGCGATTCTCTTTTTCTCATGACTGGGTTTTTTATTTATTTTTATTTAGAGGTTTTCCTCACCCAATGGAGGAGCTGTGAGGTCTGTTGTGATATTAGGCTATATAAATGAAAACTGATTAGAGCAGACACAAAGGCTGTAAGGAGAAATGGCTCAAAGGAGCTGGCTCCCCTAGTCATAATCAAAAAGGTAGAGCTAGGATAAAAAAAAAGACCCAAACTTCAAAATGAAAAGAGCTTGAGAGAAAGTGAAAGATACTCATGCCAATACTTTAAACACCATAGCTCTGTATGAAACTTGAATTATAATTTGCTTTGGACAACTCCTCACAGCTCTATTGCAGTTTTGATTTATTGTGTTAACTTAGCTGCTTTCTCCAGGCAACATTAGTGCCCCACTGAAAGTGATAAAAAAAATGAACAAAAAGTGGCACCATTACTTGCAGTAATATTTATCATGTACAGAAGGGACAAATCACAAATACAATAACATGAACAAAAGGAAAAGTTAGTCACTTTTGTCTACTACTAAATTCGAGTAGAGTCCACAGTTTATTCTGGCATCCATCGTTAAACACACAAACGGGCAACAGGCCCGGGAGGCGACGTGCTCAACAGGACTTCCATGTGAAATGACATGATGGGTGCTTTCAGGCAACGGGGTGTACTGACAGTCTCCGAAATGTACTACACAGACTTCAGAATGTCACGACATACGACTGGAGTCCGTATTGAGAAAATGCCGACAAGAAATGTCACTGTTAAAGACTTCTTGTAGCAGTGTGCACTAGCCTCCCATTAGCCTGCAGTGGCGCGGTAACTGTGCTATGGCCGGATAATGCTAACAAATGGCATGCTAACTTGTGTCTTTTTTTACCTCAATAATCTTTTCCTTTTTCTTTTCCTGGGTCTTTTTACTTCCCACGGCCGGGGCGGGTTTCTTCGGAGGCATGTTGACCCAGACTTCGTTGCGTACAGACACTCTGTACTTGTATAAATATTTCCAAATGAAGTATCTGAGCTTAAAACCTGCTCGCTGTCCCAGTTGCTAGCACGGCAACAGCGCCCGGCGCGTAGGCCACATGTGAGTTGTTGATTTACTGTGACGTCATCACGTACTAAATGGATAATGGGCCATGTAGTCCAAAGACCTCAGCATTTAGGATTTTAAGATGAGATAAGAAAAACAATATTAGTTTCCACAGTGGGAATATTGCAAGTAGTGGAGAGCGGCTGCAACACTCATTTGCATTTTCTTTAATTTCCCAGAGATTATTTGTGTTGGAAAGACAACATTTTAATACATTAAAGCCACATCTGTCAGCTGTCTAGCCACACTGTTGTAACATGTGTATATATAATATTATAATTACAATTTGCACTTAAATAGACTAAATCAAACATTGACCCCACAACAGATCGACCCCACACAGGGACGGACTTAGTGATTAGGGAGCCTGAAGCAAATTTCAGGTATGGGACCCCAACCATATGTGACCCTGAAAGACAAAAGCAGTCATAAGTAGCACAGGCATTTGAGCAGATGTAATACTAACGTTAAGATCTTAATGAGTATAGCAGGCAAGCCACACAATATATCAGGAGTGTTCAATTAAAATCGGTCGAGGTCCACATAGTTACTTTTCTAACTGCGAATGATCCATAAAATTAAAATAAAAAGGATGTGTTGAAATATACTTTTATTTAAGTAAAGTCCCATTTATTTCACACCTACAGCCTCTTAAACACTGTGGAGATAAATGTATTTAATCCACTGTCCTCTGTCTGTATTTGTTCTTTTGTTTACATGAGGAGGATGTTTTTGAGTGACAGCTCGCAGAACATAAAATAAAAAAAGTAATGATAAAAATGATACAAAATCAAAAAGAGGCTAGAGTTCATTAAAAGCCATAAAAAACTCGATTTGACAGAAAGGATAAGGCTCAGGACCAGGTCTGTTTATTAACATCAGCCTGAAATCCTGCATATTATGTGCTCCTTTATTACTGTGTGAGAACATTTTAAATACAAAACTACCAATTAAAAACAAAACAAATTTGTTAAACAAAGATGAAATCGTAATTCATCTATGTCATTTTTCTGAGGACAAATGCACTGAACATTTCTTTAGCATTAGTTAGTTGTTCCCAATATTTAAAAAGTTAACAGTTGCTCGAGGTTCTTCTTAAACATGTTCATAATACAAATTTCTCTCCCTGTGTTTTAACATTTTAATAAAAATGCTTGATTATTTCTGTAACAATATTTAAGCGTTCCACAGAAACTGACACTAAAGCAGACTCTTAGGCTATGTCCACACGAAGCCAGTGCATCCCCTATCCGATCTTGAGACGGCGTCCTCTCAAGAAAATATCTGCGTACACACGGCCGGCTGAAAACGATGTAGTATATATGCCCGACCAGTATGGGGCGCTGTAATTCTGCCACAGATATACACTATACACGGAGAAGAAGACTTTGAGCATGCGCATAACCTTGCGCGCTGCAGAAGAAGACGAAGACCTAAATATTTATTTTCTAATAAAAACAAGTTCTCAAATTGTTGCAGTCATATATTTAGAGTGTAGTAATTGGTGCCCTCATGTTTGTTGTTTGCTCTTCAATATACGGACTGAGTTCTGAGTGCTTTGGACATGCGGAAATTCTCTCTCCATTCATTTTCTCCAGGTTGCTCTCCTGGTTCTCTTTCGCGGTGGATCTAAGAGCATGTGGCGTATGGTGTTGTCCATTATCGCTTGTTGCTCACCACAATTGCATAGAAGCAATAGATTTTGCTGTAATAAAGCTAGTAGGCTTAGTAGCTTCTGCAGCACGAACTCAATCATGTAGTCCGCCATTATTGTTGTTGCTGTTACGTGTGACGAGGCCGACACGTGATGCGATGACATCATCGTTTTCACAAAATATACGGATTGGCTGTACACACGACACCGCAAGGGTGTCACCTAGGTGTTGTCGAAAGATTTATCCACTTTAGAACCCTGTTTCAAAAAATAGCGGATACAGTCTCCCAAAACACCGGATCCGTGTGGACGAAAGGCCAATACGATACAAAATGTATATGAATACAGTGATTTGTGTCTCCGTGTAGACAGCCCCTTAGAGCTTAATGTGTGAACAATACAGACTTATGTATTTGTCACTCATTTCCGAAACTCTTTCACACCTTTTAAGATTTTTAATCAACCAAATTAACATATGTTACGTGAATGTCGTGAATGATGACTTGCATCATTTGCGAGTCTAAATGAGGTCAAACATAATAAGTACCTAATTTACGACAGAATAAAATAATTAACAGACAAAAGCACAACTCACCACCACAACTTATTAGACGTCCTCACTTCCCTCTGAAGACTCGACTTTTTGACTATGGTCGTTTCTAACTTATTTATCTTATTATCTTAACTTATTGAATCTGCCGCTGCTCTGTCCAAAACCTAGTAACTCCAGGACCCACGCGTGTAGACCGCTGTCCTAGGAGTGCCAGTTCAAAAATATATTTTACACAATGCCCTTGTAAATATGGAAAGTGTCTTGCGGTTTGGATTAAAGCCCCTTGCCTATTGGTTAAGTCCGCCCCTGACCCCACATGAGGAGAAGGTTGCAAAGTTAATTTAAAATTGTTAATAAAATTATTGACATAATAAAAAAAAATAATTTGTGAACAGAAAAGTTTGTGATTAGTTTAAATGAACCGTATAATGACTATACCGAGTGAAAAGGATAAAAAAAAAAAAAACATTTTCAAGAAACAAGTAACAAATGTCTTTTTCAAAAAGTGTATAATGAAATTAAAATCACACTGCATCGAGAGGTCTGTAGAACCCATATAAGGTGCTTCAGTTGTGTTAGTTTCATACTCATTTTATTAATTCCACACTATAAGTGGGAACTTATATCGGCCCTATGTCGCTCTTTCGGGCTGAGACTGGCCGAGTCTCAAGGGGAAAGACCTGGCCACCAGGCGCTCGCATACGAGCCCCAACCCGGGGCCTGGCTTCAGGTTGGGGCCCAGGTTGCGCCATAAGGGGTGACGATTCTGAACCGCTGTTTGTCTGGCCCGTCACCTAGGACCTGTTTGCCTTGGGAGACCCTACCAGGGGCATATAGCCCCCAACAACATAGCTTCTAAGATCATTCGGTCACTCAAACCCCTCCACCACGATAAGGTGGCGGTTCAAGGAGGGGTTTGTTTCTTATTCTAAATCTTGTCTGTGTACTTTAAATTTGTCTTTTATTTCTGTAAAGCACTTTGAGTTACCCTTGTATGAATTGTGCTATAGAAATAAAATTGCCTTGACTAATAAACTAGTAAGTCAGGGTTACATGAAGCAAGAGAAGTAGAGTTAGAAGTCATACAAATCTGTTTTTGTGCATGAGAAGTCCTTTCTCGTGGTACCTCTCACTGTAAAGAATTTCCATGTAAAAAAACAGTAAAGAACTGGCAGTATAGTTGCCATTTTTTAACTGTTACTTTAACAGGGCATTACTGTTGCAATTTTAACGGTTCCTTACTGTTTCTTAAATAACATTATGCAATTGTGATTTCATTGATTTCACTTTAATTTACTGTTAAATCTCATTCAAAAAACGGTATAATATTGTATGTGTGTATATATATATATATATATATATTATATATTATATATGTATAGGCTATGTATATAGCATGCATTATCTTAGTGTTGCTATATTCATTCTAAAATATATATTAATTCTAAAATACACTAATAAATTGTTTAAAAGAAACACAACAAATTAAAATGTTTTGAATTCTGATTGTTTTAATAAACATATCAAGATTATCTGCTGTTATTCCTAACAATAATAAACATATAAACAGTAAAGTAGCAGCAGCAGGATTTTATAAAATAAAGTGCAATTCTCGTGTAATCTCTTATGCTCTTAATGAGAAAGCCGTCTTTAAAATGCTGATATAGAGGAACAAAGTTACCTGAACAGTGGAACGGTTTATGTATACAATCTAAATAAAATCCCACTCAAAGTCCATGAGCTTTCGCAACAGAGTGGAGACACGTGGGTTGATTGTAGATGGACTTTTTACAGTCACCTTCCCAGTTTTTTTTGAGATGACTTCTCCCCTTCTGGTCTTCGTTCCCTTTTCGGGGTTTATCCCTATGAAGCGCTTGAAAATACAAGTAGAGGCTCAAAGTCAGGAAATCTATTACTTCGACAACAATAGCTTGTATAAATGTATTTGACAATTACTGTTTTAACCTTTGAATGAACTCCAGAGTACAAGCTGCCTCTTCCTGGTACTGAAGGTTAAAGTTATAAAAAGTCGAAAAGACAGAAGCAAGTCCTGTGCTGAATGTTGGCTGGATCCCGTCAGTTGTCATACTTTATAACACACTCTGAGGGCAGTTTAATATAAGAACAACAGAGCTCCCAGAGACACCCTCTACACGTCCTAAACGGAGAAATATACATAACACTAGCACAAACTTCTGTGCAATTACGATTTAATTGGAAAAGTTCATTCGTAATTTTTTTGCGAGATAATCTTACATTATCTCGTACATAATGATAGCACGTTATTTTCAAAAGTCATTAGCGGTGGGCTTCAGAGCATTGACGGTAGCCTAGCGTATGCGTAGTGCACCCGGTGAATAATGCAGGTTTACCAAGTTGCGCTCATTTGCACGTTATATGTCAAAGCCATAACATCCTTAATTCGATAACTTAAAAAGATATTACAGATATCATGAATAAATCTATTGTTTTGATGTTAAACTATGTTTAATAGCCATGTACGCAATGCAAATAGTGTTTGGATTTGAGCAAGAAATGACATGATATATTGTATATCTGGATCTATTATTTAAAGCAAAGCCAGTAAAAATAAATTTGAAACTCTACCTAAAACAGTATTATGATTAACACCTAATTCTAAATTACCGTACTCGATGTAATTTTGATGGGGAAAGGTTTGTAGCTAGGCTAAGTAGCTGAGTAATGCTATATATTTACCCGCTTAAGAGCTCTTAAAACCATCCATAAAACCAAGAAAATTGTATTACTCACCGAAAAAACTGAAGACCACACTTCTTAGAGAGTCTGTTAGTACAGCCAACAGCACAGCAAGCCATTTCAACAACGTTCTTCTCAAATACTCAGAGAACAGCCGACGGTCAAGTACAGAAGCCTAACACACCCTAGCTCCGCGCAGCTCCGTGATACTGCTCCAGCAAGTATCACGGAGCAGCTAACTAGCCACTTCTTAGTCAGCTAGCCACATGACGTGCGCGCGGCTAAAAACTTAGCTCTAGAGACAGGAGCCATCTTTTGTACCAGGCTGTAAACATGATTTTTACACCTGTAAAGCCGTCATTGGGTTTCTCCTTATATTTCCGCTTTTGGAGCCTGCCCTCTGGTGGACGGCTCTATATCGCTGGATTTCGCGGTAAATCTCCGTATGGCGGCGCCCTTACGCAACGACCATTTGAGAGGTACCATGGGAGAGGCTTGGATTATACACGCAAATCCAGCCGCACCCCATACACATATATGCCGTATAGCTGCGTATCACGTAGACTACACCACTGGATAAAAGGGAATAGCACGAGCCGAGGCTGTGTGGGAATTGCATTGGTTCTAAGCACATTCTAGTATAACATTCGAGTCCCGGACCGCACATGTCCACACAGGTTGCACATGGCATATAGGCAAAGTAGCAACTAGATGAGAAAAAAAAGGATATATACGGAATATATTCTTTAGCATCTGGCTAAGACAAAGTGCTATGTGCGACAAAAAACCTAATGTTGATTAATATTGAAATCTTACGTACCAAATAAACAGATGAACAGCCGCAATCAGAAATGGCACATGGAGGTTGTCTCTGTCTGCATGCTATAAGCCGGGCCAATTTCCCAGAATTCAAAAAATACAGTATTACACTGTTAGGGCATGGTACTTACCGTGAATTAACATTATGGAACAGTTTGTTTGAATTTTATTAGAGTCATGGTTAAAAAAAATGGACCAATGGTTGTATTTTAACAAAACAAATAGTAAAAAAACATTTCATACATGTATTTTAAAAGAACAGTTTATTAATGCTGAAATATTGCCGTAAATTTACAGGCATTTGTTACAGTCTGTTGGTTTGAATGAATTGATTTGATGTTGATGTCTAGTTGATCATCAGATTAGAGGTGGTTATATTCATTGCAGTCTGGACATCTACACATTCTTCATGTTTGTCCTTTGAGTCTAACGTGTACTCCCTGTTCTTATTTGGATGAAAATGATATCATAGACATTAACTACACCTTTCAGGACAGATGTATAAATAAGTAAAATAGTAAAAAATATACATCACAAATACAAAATATCAGAATTGAGAGCAAATCTGAAGAGGCGCTGGTCTGAAAGTGGGTCATTTGAAATAGTATGTGTATGTAGATAGGGCCTAGTGTAAATACAAAAGTGGCCCTTTATGTTCCTTGATAATAATAACAATATCTTGTGTTGCTGCTTTATTCAGGGAAATTAAACCTTAAAGCCAATCCGGCTTCAATACAATATCCTACAAATCATTTAAGAAAAAGCAAGCAATGAAAATGGTGAAATCCTACTCTTTGTTAACTGTTGTCTTGAACTGTAATAATAACTAACTTAATAAACTGTAATAACTAACTTCATAAAGTAAATATGGTTCAGGCTAGAACCATGTCAAAGTCTTTTTACCAGCAGTTTTCTCAGCTTTAGTGCTGGTCCTTTCTGGTGTTATGTGTTTTATGCTTATTGCCACCAGGGGTCAGGCCTGCTGCAGTTGAGAAGTCAGTTGAGATGAAGCAGTGCACTGTTCAATCAAAGGCGCCATTAAACAAAACAGATATGGCATAGAATTTAACACATGGCACTTTACAGTTATAGCAGGTCCAGACCATACTCTTTAGTTTAGCACTTATCGACAGAGACAGAAACCAGTAGACCCCAGCTCAGGGTGGACAGCCACCTGACAGAGACAGAGAAAGAGGGAAAGCAAGCACAGCAACTATGGTGTAAGATCACTTTCAAAAAGATGTATGCACAACTTTAAGCATTCGTATGCGTATTTTTAAACATTTGTGCGTAAATGCGATGACTGTAAACATTTACGAGTACAACTCTGCTTTCTACGACCACAAATTCTTCACTATGAACACGTTTGCAGTGCAGTAAAAACAGTTGAAATGACGTCACTGCCGTCCCAGGGCAGGTAATCGAACCTCGATTCCATCTAACGCCCATGCGTCAAAGGTGAAAGATGGCTAACAACAGACCTGAGGCTGCTAGCCTAGGCTCAGCATCACAGGTAAAGTAAATAACGTGTTTATTCAACATTTTTATACGATTTTACTATTTTTATTGCACTTTATAATGATATACATTCCTGCAACTCATATTGCTTTTGTTTTAGTGCTAGACGACGTTAGCGTTGATGAAGTGCTCTGTGTGAAAGTAACTTTGTAGTTAGTGATGTTAGAACTTGACTTGTTTCGCCGATTGACACTGTATGAACTGCAAAAAACTTAACTGCTATCATATGTTTAGCAATGTCGATCAGAGCAGTAATGACAACTGAGCCAGACGAAGTAACGTTAATTGCTTTAGCTTGCAAAATAATGATAACGTTAACTTAGCTACGCCTATTTGTTTGCAAACATACTTCAGTTGTAATGTCTTGAATGTTTAGCCTAACGTTACATAATGTTGAATTGGTACGGCTAAGTTAACGGTACCATGTATTGCATCTAATATGTATTTTGGTATTTACAGGGACCACTGGCTACTCAGTTACTGCAGCGTCTGCAATCAAGGATCACTGACACGTTAAGTCAACCGTACTTTAATTTGGACTACTTCCAGTACGTTGTAAATCAGGAAGACTTTATTCTGACATCTGCATCCCAGCTGAAATTGTTTAAAAATACTCATACGAATGCTTAAAGTTGTGCATACATCTTTTTGAAAGTGATCTTACACCATAAGCAACAGTAATGTAGTACTGTTTTTATCATAAATCTGAGAGCTGTGACAGTGAGCGTTCTTTCATTAGCACTGATGCAAACACTGAAATTAAAAACGGGTTACTCTATGTAGCAAGGATTGTTGTGATCGTTGTCACAGATGTGAACAGTACTAAACCTCAAAGAAAGTGGCAGTTCTGCTGCTCAAGTAAGCTATGCTACAAAAGTCTGTTGAATTGGCCGCTTATTTTAAGCCTATGCTTCAAGCAGCCCACTTCTTCACAGAAGAAGTCTTCTTCTTTAAAGAGGTCTTCCCCTTAATTAATGAAGCTATACTGAATATAATAAACATGTCTCTGCAAACAAGCCATTACCCACAGTCCTTTAAAACTGCAGTGATTAATCCTCTTCAGAACAAACCTTCTCAATCCCTGGAAAAATCTACAGTAGACCAATATCTAAACCCCCTTGTATTCAGACAATGGACCTATCTCTGTCCTGGTTCTTCTCAGTGCAGCCTTCAGCATGATAGACTACAGCATCCTGTTACAGAGACTAGAGTCTGACTTTGGTATTGGAGCATAGGGGCCCAAACTGGGGCCAAGGGGTTTATTATGGCCCTCTAGGGGTCATCACGTTTTGTGACTGAAATTCCAAACTGACTACTGATTCATTCGCTAATGATAGTGAAGCATATTTATTCTTTTTTATTTATCCAATTTCATTAAAAAGGAGCCAATGGGTACCCCAGAAATAGCTCACTGCTCTTAAGAAAACAAACCACTAAGACAGTTCAGGTAGATTTGTGTCCGTAACTACTCCTATTTTGATGGACTTTTGAAAGTTCTGTGTCAAACAGCTTAAGTTCACAAGCAAAATAGAGCAACATAGACAGTGGCAAAGACAATAGGCATTATAAATAAACCTGCGAGAGAGTATTTGGAAGAGTATTTCTTATGATTATATGAAAAAGTTTTTTGCATTTGGTCCGTGGCCCATAGACAATTTTTAATTTTGATCCTTCGAGGGGAAAGGTTTGGGCACCTCTGCATTAAAGGAGCAGCTCTCTGCTTGTTTAAATCTTATTTAACAGACAAATATAATTTTGTTGAAATGAGTAATCATCAGCATGGACAATAGTCAGCCATGGAGTACCACAAGGATCGGCCATCCAAGATGGCGGCGCGAGTACATCGCGAGGCTCGGGGTCTCTCCAGTTTCTGCAATTTTGCAGTATTATTCTTGCTTATCTCGGGTATGTTTGTGCAGAACAGTTGTGCCTTTACATCGTACACCCGGAGTGAGCTTTTGGATATTGGTTTGCAAATTTCCGACGGTTTTATGGACAACCTTCGACTCCTTCCTGAAATCGCTAGGACGCCCGAGGCAGCGCACTCTTCCCGGCCGGGCGGAAGTGCTCGCAGGCGGCATCGAGATCGTAAACAAAGGCGAGGCAAGCGTGGAGGACTTAGAGCTCGGTTAAAGCTAACACCACACCGGCTCTCTTTACCCAGTGTCTTCCTCGCCAATGTCCGATCGCTAGTGAACAAAATGGATGAGATTCGACTCAACATGACACACAGCAAAAGACTTCTGAACTGTAACGTCCTTATCTTCACGGAGACGTGGTTAAATAGCGGAATACCAGACTCCGCTATTGAGCTCACGGGACATCACACGCTCCGCGCGGACAGAACAATGGATGGATCCGGTAAGACAAGGGGAGGCGGATTGTGTATTTACATTAACAAAGCTTGGTGCACAAACTCTGCTGTTGTTGGGAGCCATTGTTCAGCTAACCTAGAGTTTCTCATGGTTAAATGTAGACCGTTCTATCTGCGGGAGTTCACTTCCACCATTATAACTGCAGCTTATATTCCCCCGGATGCTGATGCCAAGCTTGCTATGAAAGAACTTTATGCAGCCATCAGTAAACAACAGACTCTTCACCCGGAAGCGGCGTTTATTGTTGCGGGTGATTTTAATCACTCTAACTTAAAGACTGTGCTACCCAAATTTCATCAAAATGTTTCCTGTCACACCAGAGGAAACAAAACCCTAGACCATGTCTACACAAACATGGCTGGAGCTTACGTGGCGACACCTCTCCCCCACCTGGGACAATCAGACCACATCTCTTTGTTCCTCACTCCCAAATATTCACCCCTCATCAACCGTGTGAAGCCATCAGTGAAGACCATCAAGGTGTGGCCTGCGGGGGTAGATTTCACACTCCAGGAAAGGTTTCTACACACAGACTGGAGTAAGTTTGCTTCCCAAGCCACCAGTGGTGCTCACACAGACATTGACTGCTACACCTCCTCTGTATTGGATTATATTAATACCACCATTGACAGTGTTACAACCCAGAAACAGATCACCACATACACAAATCAGAAGCCATGGATGAACAAGGAAGTGCGACTCCTGTTGAAGACAAGCAAAACTGCCTTCAGATCAGGAGATGCACAAGCCTACAGCACATCCAAACCTGAAGAGGGGCATCAAAAAGGCCAAGCACTGCTACAAGCTGAAGATAGAGGGACACTTTTCCAACTCTGACCCTCGACGCATGTGGCAGGGCATCCAGGCCATCAGTGACTACAAACCCACCCACTCCACCCCTGCAGCCACTGATGTCAACTTCCTGAATGAGCTAAATGACTTTTATGCTTGCTTTGAAAGAGAAAACAGAGAAACTGCAACCAAGCTCAAACCCTCAGTTGACCACCCTCCAATCACACTCTCATCCACTGATGTCTGCAAGGCACTGAGCCGGATCAGCACACACAAGGCTGCTGTACCAGACAACATCCCTGGTCGTGTTCTCAGGGCATGTGCGGAGCAGCTCGCTGGGGTTTTTACAGACATTTTCAACCTGTCTCTTGCCCAAGCAGCTGTACCAACATGCTTCAAATGCACTTCCATTGTGCCAGTGCCAAAACACTCCAGTCCAAGGTGCCCTAACGACTACCGCCCTGTAGCACTCACACCCATCATCATGAAGTGCTTTGAGCGGCTGGTCCGGGAACACCTAAAAGACTCTATACCACCCACATTGGACTCGCATCAGTTTGCTTACTGCAGCAATAGGAGCACAGATGATGCAGTTGCTATGGCACTGCACTCTGTGCTCACCCACCTGGACAATAAGAACTCTTATGCACGGATGCTGTTTGTTGACTTCAGCTCAGCATTCAACACTATCATCCCGACCAAGTTAATAGCCAAACTTGAAGACTTGGGAATCAATACCTCACTCTGCAACTGGATTCTGGACTTCCTGACCAACAGACCCCAGAATTTCCGATCTGGATCCACCTGCTCCACATCCATCACACTTAACACTGGTGTACCACAGGGCTGTGTGCTAAGCCCATTTCTCTACTCCCTCTTCACCTCCGACTGCAAGCCTGTGTTTGGATCTAATGCCATCGTCAAGTTTGCAGACGACACTACAGTGATTGGTCTCATCAGCAACAACGATGAGACTGCCTACAGGGAAGAGATCCAGCACCTGTCCACATGGTGCAACGAAAATAACCTGCTCCTCAACACCACCAAAACGAAGGAGCTCATCGTGGACTTCAGGAAAGAGTCTAGAGGCACACAACACCATCCACATCAATGGAATGGACGTTGAGCGTGTCTCCAGCTTCAAGTTCCTGGGGACCCACATCTCGGCTGACATGACCTGGACAACCAACACCTCCAGCCTGGTCAAGAAGGCTCACCAGCGCCTCTTCTTCCTGAGGACACTGAGGAAGAACCAGCTCTCCTCGGCTATCCTGGTGAACTTCTACCGCTGCGCAATAGAAAGCATCCTGACGAACTGTGTCACAGTATGGTATGGGTGCTGCTCTGTCGCGGAGCGCAAGGCATTGCAGCGGGTGGTGAAAACTGCCCAACGCATCACAGGGATTCCACTTCCTGCCATCGAGAACATCCAGAGGAAACGCTGTCTGCGTCGAGCTCGCAGCATCCTTAAGGACTCCTCTCACCCAGCCCACAGACTGTTCTCCAGTGGCGGTTCTACATTGAAATACACCCTGGGCGAGACCCCTTTCGAGCGCCCACACCCCCACACCCCCACCACACACACACACACACACACACACACACACCCAAAAATAACAAACAAAGTTCTGCACAAACAGTTATATTTTATTATACACACACACGATATGCACATCTGAAAGCTCATACTGGGGAGAAGTAGAGGCAAAGAGGTCTTCATCCTCAATATCAGATATTTGTGGAGACATGTGTAGCGGAGGAGGTGGTTGGCTCATCCTGAAGGGTCGAGACCATTCCAGAAGAGGCCTGTGTAGCGGGGGAGGTGGTTGGCTCATCCTGAAGGGTCGAGACCATTCCAGAAGAGGCCTGTGTAGCGGGGGAGGTGGTTGGCTCACCCTGACCAGTGGCAGAGGATGCTCCAAAATATTTTAGAAGTGCTCCTGAAATTGTAATTGAATTGCATTTGAAATCAAAAGACCATAGGATAATGTTTTATAAAGCTAAAACAGCCTGGGGTCAAATTGACTCAAAACATAATAGAAGGGTTACATAAACATGCTCTTACACACTAAATGTATGTCATTACACGCTATACCCTCCTAGACCCGGAAAAAAACATTTATGTATTTTATTAGTTTATTTCCCCCATGTCATCACATTGTTTAGAGCATAGAAACAAATGATAAAAAAAAAATATTGAAAAATTATATTTTATTCATGTTATGCTATGGTCACTAGGACTCAGTTGTTTAAAAAATAAAATTACTTTAAATTATATGTATAGGCAAAAACAATGGGATTTTATTTTTTTAATCACCAAAATCTTTTTGGGTTTCAGGATATTTTAATTTGTATATTAATCTAACTTTCATGAAATAACTATTAGCTCTTTGGTTACTGCCTCAAATTCTAAGCATGACACACTTAGTTATGACTTGTAAAACTATACTTAGGAAACTATACTTAGCACACTGTGTAGCAAATAGCTACATAGCAAATGTTTGTCTTTAATCTAAAGATTTGAAAATGCCGTTGGTTATTTACAGAGCCTAACGTTAAACCAACAGATGGAAATGATAACTGAACTTTTAACAGTTTTATTGCAAACCACAATATTATAAATTAGATCTCGTGATTGAGTTGAAACCAAATTATAGTTGTATAAGCATAGCAAGCATCATTAGCAAAAAGGCTAACAAAGAGTTATACCCACCACTAATTAACATTAGCTCTTCATTCATGATGAAATGGATACTGTAATCATACAGAGAGAGAGAACATAGTTGCATACCTTAATCTTTTGCTTGTTTCTCCTCCTCTTCTTTTCTTTTTTTT
This sequence comes from Perccottus glenii, assembly GCA_024416835.2. NCBI lineage: Eukaryota > Metazoa > Chordata > Actinopteri > Gobiiformes > Odontobutidae > Perccottus > Perccottus glenii. The sequence continues at coordinate 28,113,564 of CM044552.2, read as the reverse complement.
CGAAATTGGGCACCTGATGGCTTTGACCTTTTCTTCTCCATCTCTGTTTATTTGGCACTCGACAATCAACAGATTTCCCATCCCCCCCAACTGTCACTCACGACCAGAAGTCAAGACTAAACCAATTCACCTTGATGACCGCATAATTGTTTTGTATTACCTAGTTTCATTTGCAGGAACTATAGACTGTCCGTTCCATTTGAGAGAGACCCAGAGGTGAAATGTCACCCGCGCCTCTCGCCCCACCCCCTTTTACACTTCTCTCACAACACACAGCTTCTGTGCATGGTACATTTTCAGCAAGAAGGCGCCGGCAGCTGCAGGAGCGCCAATTAGCCAATTCCACACACAGTGAAATGATATAAATGATGAAAACCGCCATGACGCAGAGGAATTTTTTTTTTTTTTTTTAATCTGCCCCCCCACCATCCCACTCCCCTCATAGACTCCTCTCACCCCCTCACCACCATCCCACTCCCTCATAGACTCCCCTCTTACCCCACCATCCCTCTCACAGACTCTCCTCTCATCCCCACCATCCCACTACCCTTGCACTACTGTACCTTAGCTGGAACATGCTCATTTGCACTACCAACTGTTCATACAGTACCAACTGTTTACATTTCGCATCACACTTATTTGCACTGTCCATGCTCATTGCACTACCTTAAATCTACTGCTTACCTTAAGCTAACATACAATTGTATACATCTACCTGTAAAATTCTGTTTATAGTTAGAGACATCTGTATATTACATTTACATTTATAGTACATATTCACCTGTAAATGTTGTTTATAGAAAGAGACACCTGTAATTATATTTATGGCACACACTCACCTGTTATAGTAATAACTGTCTGTATATTTATATTCATTGTACATATTACCTGTAAGTCCATATCTTGCACTTATGCGACCATTGTATATATCCTGCACTTGCTGCTATTGCACTTCTGGTTAGACCTAAACTGCATTTCGTTGCCTTGTACCTGTACTTGTGTAATGACAATAAAGTTGAATCTAATCTAATCTAATCTAATCTAATCTAATCTAATCTAATCTAATCTAGGTCCCATAGTCTTTACATCATACATGCTCATTCGTAATTTTCCATTGTTACACCAATGACACTCAGTGCCTGGAATTGCAGAGATGGCGTGATGTGTGACAGGGGTGTCAAACTCATAGTTCAAGGGCCACATGCAGCTCAATTTGATCTGAAGTGGGCCGGAATGAGAAAATAATAGCATAATAACCTATAAATAGTGACAACTTCACTTTTTTCTCTTTATTTTAGTCAAAAGAAGTACAACTACATTAGAATGCCAGTTCTTTACTCATTCGCAACCGAAAAAGGCTAATGTTGTAATTTAAGTCAAGTCGGCTGGATGTCAGTGAAAAAACAAACAAGAAATAGAGGCAGGAGTTGACGTGGTACACTTTTTAAATTTAATTTTCCAATTAATTGTGCAAAAATTGGTATTCACAAAGTGCATGTGCAAAGTGCAAACAAAGTGCATGGAGGACATGAGCAGGTCTTTTCCAGCAGCAAGACAGACACCATGAATGTACCTTAAATACACTCTCCTCCTACTGGCTAAAACCACAAAATCCCCACAGGCAAGTAAAATTAACATTAGTGTTCCAAAACTAAGTTAAAAAATAAATGCCAACTGTCATAAACCATCTAAACCCTTATACAAATACTAAAACCAAACATCTATACTAAAACACTGTCATTAAACACCTAAAACCCTGCAATGTTCTCCCTCACATTCTTTATCATGGTCTGGCCCGGAACCCTCATTATGGTGCCATTTCCTCAGGGACACTTTTAGCCAGACACCTGGACACACAAGAAGAACGGTAAGTAAAACGCAGTCAATACACCACTATGAAATACCAAAATGGAAAATTAAAAGAAAAGTGTACCACGTCAACGACTGCCTCTATTTCTCGTTCGTATTTTTACTGGACTCCAGCCGCTCTCAGCCGACCTGTCTTACATGGCAAAAGTCTATAGCTTCTCAGGCACATAATTTTTGCAGCCTAGGGCCCATAAACCTTGAGACATTTTGATTGAAATATGTAACCAACACTTCACGGGGAATAGGGGCGGGCGTTATGGTAAAAAAAATTTTATCACAATTTTCTTATTCCAAGATTACATCAGATATTGTCCCACTTGGGGAAATTTGTCGCACATCAGCCAAAACAACAACCAACATGACATGACAGTAATAATAAAGATGTCATGTTTGAAAACACATTGAGACAATAAAACACATGTTTTAGAAACAGATGCCAATAAATATAACTAAAATAGCCAAAAATATAAAAGTCGGCCTAAAGTGCCTGTTTTGAAATTATAAAGTGCTGCTTGCATTTACAATTCAATGACCTAATGGAAGCTGGAATTAAAGAGTACTTGTATCGGTTCAGTCTGGACTTAGGCAGCCTAACGCTGTGACCCGAGGGTAGCCTCTCAAACTCTGAGTGCTTTGGACTGTTTTCGTCTCTAGCATTCTTTAGGTTGATAACACAAATGTTGTCCTGCTTGTTCTTATTCTCCAACTCATCCAAATTATCAGTCAACACCTTATTTTTTTTCCACAGCCAATCTCTCCTCCAAAATGGAAATCACTTCCTCCACGTCTCATATCCTCTGCTCTGCTGCGGTAATGCGTGTAGAGTGTCTTTCAAGCGTAAAGAAGATTCTGTCATGTGACACAGACACTGGAGCTGCCAGAGTGTCCCAGGACTAGCTCTACTCCAATAATGAGGAAACAGTGTGATGTGTCCACTGCTGAAGGTAATGCATTTATTCCCATTCTTTAGTTTGTTTTGTTTGTTTTACTGTTATAGTGCAATTACTTGTTTTAAATACTCTAACAAGAACACATGAGGTGTGTGATAATCTATCATTTTATTGTCATTAAAATGGTCTAATTTAAGAAATAAAATCATGTTTATATGTTTATTTTATTTTCAGGACCTGGTAACTGTTCCTGCGTCACTTCACTGAAGATACTTCATCCTTCAAGTTTGCTGCTGTCTATCATCTTGGATTCAGACTCTGAAAACTGCAGTTAGCTCTATAGTTTCTGAGACTTAGCTTTACCTTGCTGACTACATTTAGACTAATGTAAACACTAATACACTGTTGAACACACTCAGGATTCTTAAACCTTTTGGAACAGCTCATGAAGTTATAATCAGCCTGTGTAACACTGGCTCTTGCATTTCACCGTCTTCGCTCCGATAAGTGCAACTGACAGTGACTTTCAAACACAAAGTAAAAAGCCTGAGCCTGAAGCCTCTGTCCTGACTGTGCAGGATTTACAAAGTTTGGACCTGCCTTGAAATGATGTATGGAAATTTACTATGACATTTATTTTTTATTTAAATTAAGTGTGTATATATAAAATATTATATCAATATAAAATGCTTACTGTAAGAACAATCTCTAAAGAATATAAGAATTATGTAAAGGCAGTTTGAGAAAAGGGTGTCATTTAGACATTCTTTTGTAAATGTTTATGTTGATTCATGTTCATTTTGAGTTGTATAGCTGATTTTATAATGCATATTTTTAAACAATTGTTTTGTGTGTAACTTCAGGTATAACCGTTTCTTCATATTTAAATTTTTTATATAACAACTATTTTTATAAATTCAGTATTGGAATCCTCTGTGAGGACAGCACAAGGAGGTATGACCTGTACCTGCTGGCCCAGGTATCCCCAGCTCCACCTGACCACACTGCAGCAGATAGATGTCTATAACCGCTGAAAGAGCTGGTGCACATGTACAGTATGTGTAAGTGGAGGGTAAAACATTAAATTTACTTGTTTATAAAAAATATTGCTCTCTTCTTCCTGGAACTACCCTGTTTAACCACGTCTCACCAAAAAGCTGAAGATAAGTGTAACACTACAATACAAGTGCTAGAGCCTGTAACACAGAGGTTTAGGCTGTGTCCAAATTCAGGGTCTACATCCTTCGGAGTCCTCATTTGAAGGATGTTACGTCACAGCGCCGCGACGAAGGCTGTCCAAATTCGTAGGATCCTTCAAATGCGGCCCACAAATACGTCCTCCTTTTCCCCGAATTGGAAGGATGGGTGTGGTGGATCCTTTCCCGTCCTACCTATCCCATAATTCTTTTCGGCAGAGCGTACTGGCCAATGAAGCGAGCGGTAGCGGAGTGGGAGAGGAGTATGCTTTAAGATGTAAGTTTTTAAAAAAACTGGCTTTTAAAAAAATATATATTTTTCAGTGGTTGTCTAGTTAGGCATTTTGTTTTAGCGTTAAGTATTTTTTTTACATTTGTATGTTTATATGTACAAATAAAACATTACTTTAAAAACTAGCTTCTTCCTTACTGCCTGTGTGAATATCCCCTTACACACAGCTAATTTGTTAGTGATTTGAAGCTGTTTTTAACGCTTCCAGGGACGAAAGGGCAGACAGAATTTTTTATAAAGCTCCGGGGAGAGAACGATGAGCTCTTCACCGGAGCAAAGAACTCTGCCACTGTGGGATGGAGGTACAGGAATAAATCTATTTAGAAATCCCATTGTAATATCAAGGCAGTTTTGTTTCTTTTTTGTTTTGTGCAGTACATATAACATTTCCTGCAGTCATTAAACAGCTGAAACATTTTCTTACTTCTCTTGTTTTGTCCTTTTCTAGTATAATTCTACACAGTATTGTTCCACAATTGTTGTTTTGATATCTGTGATTAACACAATTCCAATATTTTCTCTTTTTATCCTACATTAGGATAGTTTTGGAGAAGATGGGTCTGTCTGGTAAAGTTACACCAGCCCAAGCAAAGAAAAAGTGGGACAATTTATAAAAGAAATATAAAGTATGTCCATATATAGAAAATAATATTGTTGTTAGTAACAGTTAAAACAAATCCTAGGTTTAAGCTTACATGTTTTGTGAACAGTTTATATATTTTTTACTTGTCTTCAGGAATACAAGTATCCAGGGTCAGGAGAGGGAGTGAGTGGGAAGCCCACTGCTGCTACTTGGCCCTGGTTTGTCCAAATGGATGAGGTTTTAGGACAAAGGCCTTCAATTTGCCCCCCTGTCCTTATTACCTCCATCCTTATGGACACTCCAGGGCCAAGTGCAGCAGTGAGTGACCAAGAGGAGAGAGAGGAAGAAGAGAGGGAAGGAGATAGGCAGCCAGCACCGAAGAAGAGGAGAAGGGACAGTGACCAGGAGCTGTTAGACCTCATCAGGGAGGACATGAGGCAGCAGAGAGAGGCTGAAGAGAGGAGAGCACAGGCTGAAGAGAGGAGGGCACAGGAGAGCAGGGAGAGGATGGACAGGCTTTCTCCATTCTGGGCGTTGGGTTCGCCAATTAATTTTTTTTTTCCTTGGGGTGGGAGGGATTACATTTTTTCCATTGTTAGCTTCAGTTGTTTGAAATAAACTGTTTGAAATAAATACTTCTCATTCATTGTATTTCTTTTTTTTATTTTCCATAATTTTCAAAATAAAAGGAACATTTGTAAAGAAAATTAAGTGTATAATTATTTAATAACATTCAGAAAACAAAATTGAGGTAACAAAATTCAAGAACATACAGAAACTATTTACAGACCTATTTACAGGACAACAGATTTTAACAAATCACTGCAGGATTAATCTGAGTGACCAGGTATTGGACCATTTTTATGTTTAATTACAACGGTACAGTACATCAGAATAAGTGTTTAACAGATTCTACCTTAAGACAAATTTAAATATCAAAACTCCAATTATTTTTTAATACAATAAACATTATACATATTACATGAATAATTATATACATATTGTTTATATATATATATATATATATATACCATTATTTAGATAGAGTTTATCTGACAAAACAAGCTAAAGTTTATGCTTCGGCTCAATGAATTTGTAGGGGAAATTAGCAGAATACTTAGCAAAGAAAGTATTTAATTTATTTAATTGTTTTATTTCTTCCAAAAGAATTAAAATAAGGAGAATAACTTTTTGTTTGTCCCGCTTCTTGCTTAGCGCTGTCACGGTTGCTAGGCGACAGAATATGAGCAACGGGTAAGGGAGGGAACTGAAAGAAGGGTAGGCTGTCCAAATTCACAAACACCGACTTCCGGGTTTTGCGGTCGACGGAGGACCCCTCCTCCTTCAACCGGGTAGGAAGGATCCTAAGGAGGATGCAGACCCTGAATTTGGACACAGCCTTAGTGCTACTGCCTCAAAGTCTGGATTAGATTAGATTAGATTAGATTCAACTTTATTGTCATTACACAAGTACAGGTACAAGGCAACGAAATGCAGTTTAGGTCTAACCAGAAGTGCAATAGCAGCAAAGTGCAGGATATAGTGCTGGATGGGCTGTTATGAAGCCAACTCACCAACCTGTCTCACCTGTGCATTACCTACAACATGAGAAACAATGTTTATCACTATGTTGGGATGTAAATATTATATTTGGTTAGAGTTGTGTCTTTTTTGCATAATATTTATTAAATTAACTGGACTTGACACTGGTCTTATTTCATAGCTATACCTTGAGTATCTCTCTATAACACATTCTCTCCCAGGACCAGTGAGCTACAAGACAAGAGTTTTTAACAGTTGTAGAGGGAGACTTGAAATCTCTGTTTTGTGTGTAAGTAACATGATATGGCTCTAGCCCTGTATGCACAGAAATGTCCTCCACTTAGAAGGACCGCTCCGTAGCAAATCTACTAGCTTCCTTCAAGTCTACGTCTTTGCGAGTCTGACAGCTGCTGTCAATCAATCCGTCACTGCGGGTCTCAGGTTCACAGCAGCTCCGCCCTCGGTTCTTCCCCTCTGTCTCTGCTGGGCTCTGCCCACTTTTCCAGCATTTTTCAAATTTTGTGAGTGGGTGGAGTTAGGATTTGACCAGGGGTTTAGTTACCCTTTAAACAGTATTATTACAGTGAAATATTGTATTGTAATATGCCCTGGGAAGTCACATGACATAACCGATCTGTTTTGAATTGAAGGCGCCATCGTGTCCCTCTTCTATTCCGGGCTGAATGGAGAAGGTGAGCAGCATTCATGTTTGCAGCACTTTCGATGTTATTTTAATATAATTATAATATATACTTTAAAATAAACGTTTATCGCATGACACAGTCCACATTTTGTTAGCAAGTGCCCAGAATTGTTGAAAGTTCTCTCACAGCATTTGCTAATAGTAGTAATGTTAGTAATGACGAGAGTTTCTCTATAATTTTTTATGTCACTATCACCGTTTAGACAAATCTGGTGTTTGTAAAGTTTATAAAACCAATGATGGGACAAACCTTACTATTTATGCGTGCACATTTCGGTAATTAGTCAAGGTTATCATAGATTAGCAGGGCTAACCGTTAGCTGTTTAACTTTAATGACTTAGTGATTCAAACGGTCCATGATTTTAATTTTTTTTTTCAGCGGATATCCTAGTTACAACAGTTCACATTTTGTTAGCAAGTGCCCGGAATTGTTGAAAATTCTCTCACAGCATTTGCTAATAGGTAATAATGTTAGTAATGACAAGAGTTTTGCTAATATTTTGCATGTCAATATCATAGATATACATAATAAAGGCTAGATGTCTTACGGCGGAGTCTCTAATGTCATCACTGGCGGCCATCTTGTCACAGGCAAGCTTTCTGCCGGGCTCTGTGGTACCTGATGTAAGGTGAGTGATCTGCACGAACACAAATACTCTTATCTCGCTGAACTCTTGACGGATTTACAAAATGTTTGATTTTTTACAAACGTTAATAACGTGGCTATAATTCTGGATGCGTGAACATGTTGAAATTGCAGCTTTTCTTTTCGAAAGACGACTTAATCGTGCAGCATAGTTGTGTACGTTACTAGTTATCAAGGCTGAGACCACAATCGAGCTGTTCAGTTATAGTTTTACTGACAACGATTTTATGACAACCAATTTTTTGTCTAAATTACAGTCTTTGTGAATGTGGTTGTAGTTATTAGCTGACTCAAGATGCTTGTTATCCAGCAGAAAGAAAAAACAATATTCTAGCCTCTATAACTCTGTGCCAGTACTTCACACAATGATTCTGATTGTTTCCTAAGAAACTACAGGGTCTCAGCTTTCTAAAGAGGTCAGGCATTTGATGGTAGGCAAAAATAGCTGGGAACAGTGATCTCTGAAGTAGGTGCAGTGCAATGTCGAGGGGAAAAGCCTAGTAAATGGCCCAACCCTGAAGAATTTAAAATAAACGTAATAATTCAAATTATTTTATTATAATATTAATATTATAAAAGTGTGTGTGTGTGTGTGTATATATATAAATACCTTGGGCTTGTGTATATTCATTGAGCCTATATGTTCTGTTCAATGTTATTTTCATATGGAAGTCCATGGTTATACGTAATTACTCATAAGTATGCAGTTGTGGAAATTGCAATAATTGCGAGAGACAACTTCTCACTTTTTAGCACACGAATGCGTGTGGTTTATTTCCGTAGTCACAACAAAAAGTAAAGTACAATGACGCTGAACCGCGTCCCACGTCATCACGCATTTTAAAGGGACCGCGATCCCTGTAGTCATGAATACACATCAAGAACAAAATACTGCGTTAATAACCAACGGTGTGTATAACTACACTTAACAACAAGGGTGAATTATGTATGTCACATTCACTACACACGTCCCCCCAGAATTCACCATAACAGAGAGAAAAAAATAAAATAAAAAAAAATAAGTCAACGGGGAGGTGGGCGTATCAGTCGACCACAACGGCTGCGCCGCACCGAAGGTCGAGGAGACCCTGCTGCAGGCGGAGTCCCGTCATTACCCCTGTGTGGGGCATGGAGTGTGGGTGGCTTGGGAGGGAGGGGGGCAAGGGGTGGGCACAAAGCCGGAGGTCGTCCGCGTCGCGGGGGCTGGGCCAGGTCAATGGGCCAAGTGAGCTGGTTTAAGGCGGTCAATGGAGAGTCGCTCCGGTTTACCGCCCCTGTCCACCACAAAATGTTTGTCCCCGGTCTCCAGAACCCGAAATGGGCCCTCATAGGGCGGGTGTAGCGGCCCCTTGTGGGCATCGAGGCGAATGAAAACATAGTCAGCCGTCTGAAGACCAGCGGGGATGTGCGACTGAGGGAGGCCGTGACGGGAAGTGGGGACAGGTGCAAAAAGTCTTGCATTGTCCAGTAGAACAGAACGCTGGAGAGTAGCAGACCAGGGAACCGTAATGCTAGGAACAAAATCCCCTGGCACCCGCAGCGGCTGTCCATAAACCAGCTCCGCGGATGAGGACTGAAGATCTTCCTTTGGCGCAGTCCTGATGCCCAGCATCACCCATGGTAGCTTGTCGACCCAGTCACCGTCTTTAAGGCTGGCACGCAGGGCAGCCTTCATCGACCTATGGAAACGTTCGCAGAGTCCGTTAGCCTGCGGGTGATATGCGGTTGTGCGGTGGAGTTTCACACCGAGGTTCTGTGCGGCGGTCCATAGCTCAGGCGTGAACTGCGCGCGCGGTCAGAGGATATGTCCGAAGGGGTGCCGAAACGGGCAACCCAGGTGCCTTTAAAAGCCCGTGTCACATCGACAGATGCCACTGACGTCAGCGGCACAGCCTCAGGCCAGCGGGTGGTCCTGTCAACCATAGTCAACAGATGTGTGAAACCATGAGAGGAGGGCAGACCGTTTACATGGTCGAAACGCCTCTCAGGAACAGGGAACAACTCTAACGGGGCTTTAGTGTGGCGGTGTACTTTGGCCCGTTGGCACTCAACACAGGTATTAGCCCAGTCCCTAACGTCCTTCTTGAGGCCAAACAAACTTCGCTGCAACCAGTCTCTGTGATGCTTTCGAACCTGGGTGGGAGAGACCATGGACAGCATCAAAAACTTGTCGTCTCCACCCCGAGGGAACAACCGGCCGAGGCCGACCTGTGGAGATGTCACACAGGAGCGTGGTGCCGGCGTCGCCAAAAACCACGTCCTCGATCTGTAGCCCTGTAGTCGAGGTCTTTAGGAGTTGAACCTCCGGGTCTGTGGTCTGAGACGCCGCCATGCGGTTATAATCCAAACCCAGATGGACTGCCCCTGCCACAGCCCGTGATAGGCAGTCCGCCACACGGTTGTTTTTACCGGCAACGTGTTGCAAGTCCGTGGTGAACTCTGAAATGTAGGACAGATGCCGCTGTTGGCGGGCGGACCACGGCTCAGCCACCTTGGCCATGGCAAAAGTCAGTGGCTTGTGGTCCACAAAAGCGGTGAAGTGTCGGCCTTCCAGCAGTGAACGAAAGTGTCTGATGGCGAGGTAGAGACCCAGCAGCTCCCGGTCATAAGTGCTGTACTTCCGCTCACAGGGGCGCAGCTGACGGCTAAAGAAAGCCAACGGCTGCCAGGCCCCGTCTACCCACTGCTCGTAGACAGCACCAACAGCGTAGTCCGAGGCGTCTGAGGTGATGCCGATGGGGGCTGTAGGAGAAGGATGCGCTAGCATGGTGGCGTTTGCTAGGGCTGCCTTAGTGGCGGCAAAAGCCTTGACTCTGCTCTCAGTCCAGTCCACAGCGTGCTTGGGTTTACCTTTCAAAGCCTCGTATAAGGGCAGCATGAGCTGGGCAGCTCGAGGGATGAAGCGGTGGTAAAAGTTTACCATGCCGAGGAACTCCTGCAGGGATTTGACAGTGAGCGGGCGTGGGAACTGTGTGACTGCCTCCACCTTTGAAGGGAGTGGGACTGCCCCATCCTTAGTGACTCTGTGTCCTAAAAAGTCAATGGTGGAGAGACCAAACTGGCACTTGGCGGGGTTGACAATTAATCCGTGTTGGTTAAGTCGCTCAAAAAGTGTTCGGAGGTGCACCAGGTGCTGAGACTTGGACATGCTCGCTACCAGGATGTCATCCAAGTACACAAAAAGGAAAGGCAGCTCCCGCAAAACAGAGTCCATGAGGCGCTGAAAAGATTGGGCCGCGTTTTTCAGGCCAAACGGCATGCGCAGAAACTCAAATAGACCAAACGGCGTAATCACTGCCGTTTTGGGAATGTCCAGGGGGTGTACCGGCACCTGATGATATCCTCGGACGAGGTCCACCTTGGAAAAAAATCACCTTGCCCGCCAAGTGCGCGGAAAAGTCCAGTATGTTTGGGACTGAGTATCTGTCAGGTGCCGTTGCCTCATTAAGCCGCCGGTAGTCACCACACGGGCCCCAGCCGCCGCCTGGTTTGGGGACGATGTGGAGGGGTGATGCCCACGGGCTGTCGGATCGGCGGACTATGCCCAGGCTTTCCATGTTAGCAAACTCAGCCTTTGCAACGGCAAGCTTGGTTGGGTCGAGGCGTCGAGCTCAGGCGTAAACACGCGGACCAGTAGTGGCGATATGATGCTCCACACCATGCTTCACGGCAGACGCAGAGAAAGTGGGTTGAGTGAGGGCAGGACATTGCAAGTAGACGCCGGAAATCATCGGACGTTGAGAGCATGCTAGACAGTCGTATGGGGTCAGCCACACTGAGCGTGCACATATAAGAACAAAACGTGACGGCATCAATCAGACGGCGGTTCTTTACATCCACCGACAGCCCATGTGCACACAAAAAATCAGCGCCGAGGAGGGGGACGGAGACCTTAGCTGTAACAAAATCCCAGCCGAACTGCTGTCCTCCGAAACACAATTCGACATACCTCGTTCCATATGTGCGGATGGGACTACCATTGGCAGCTTCCATAGGGGGGCCATGGCTGTCGGTCACCATGTCCAAACGGGATGCAGGCAGGACGCTCCTTTGTGCCCCCGTGTCACACAGAAAACGGCGTCCGGAGATGCTGTCGCGGATGAAAAGCAGCCTGCCTATGCGGCCGACACTCATGGCCACTACTGAGCGCCGGCCCTGACGTTTCCCGAACTGCCAAAACTGCCTGGCGAACGGCATTTGGTAGCCTTGCTTCCAAACTTTGCATGGTAGAAACACAAGCCTGAAGGCTGTTGGGGGCCAGGAAGCCGCTGCCGACGAGAAGCGGTTGCCGCGACGTGTGTGGAGTCGTCCCGCGTCACCATAGCGACGTGGGCGGGAAAAAGCGCGGCCGCACAATGTTCCTGACTTGCCAGGAAAAATTTATCAGCCTCTTCGGCCAGTCTCCGACAGTCAGTGATTGTGGTGTTGGCCAATGCAGCTCTCACTTGAGAAGGCAGCTGACGTAGGAAAAGCTGAATGAAAAGAAAATCTGGTCTGTGCTCGCCCAGAAGATCCAGCATACGGTCCATGAGCTCAGACGGTTTGCTGTCACCCAGTCCTTGAAGAGAGAAAAGCCTGTTGGCTCTCTCAGCGTCCGACAGTTCAAACGTTTTTAACAGGTGGGCTTTGAGCGCTGTGTACTTCCCAGTCGCCGGAGGATTTGTGAGAAAGCTCACCACTCTGGATGCTGTCGAATTTCCGAGAGCCGACACAACATAGTAGAATTTTGTTGTATCCGCGGTGATCTCACGTAACGCGAACTGCGCTTCAGTCTGGGCGAACCATGCTGTTGCCGACGATTCCCAGAATTCAGGGAGTTTGAGTGTGACAGCGTTCGCGGTCATGGTCGTGTCTCTGGATACGTCCAGCAGACTAATGTCGGGGTCACCAGTGTGGAAATTGCAATAATTGCGAGAGACAACTTCTCACTTTTTAGCACACGAATGTGTGTGGTTTATTTCCGTAGTCACAACAAAAAGTAAAGTACAATGACGCTGAACCGCGTCCCACGTCATCACGCATAAAGGGGCCGCGATCCCTGTAGTCATGAATACACATCAAGAACAAAATACTGCGTTAATAACCAACGGTGTGTATAACTACACTTAACAACAAGGGTGAATTATGTATGTCACATTCACTACACAGTGTCATAAGTACATCTCTGACGTTTATAACAAACCAAATTTCTACCGATTGAAAATTGGTAGAAAATTTAGCAAGTTATGGTTATTTAAAAAGTACATGCACCATTAAAACACAATGTTACGAGTGAGCAAGCTGACTGTGACAAGATGGCCGCCAGGTGCGGACGTCGACCTCCATTGGCCAGCAGCGCAGACGAGACATCTAGCCTTTATTATGTATATCTATGGTCAATATCACATTTTAGACAAATCTGGTGTTCGTAAAGTTTATAAACCAATGATGGGACAAACATTACTATTTATGTGTGCACATTTCTGTAATTAGTCAAGGTTATAATAGATTAGCAGGGCTAACCGTTAGCTGTTTAACTTTAATAACTTAGTGATTCAAACGGTCCATGAAAAAATATTTTTTTATATCCTAGTTACAATATGACTGAGCAGTGTTGCCAGATTGGAAATGTCCAAGTAGAAGTAGACCAGAAGTTCAAAATTATCGTATTTGGAAGAAAATTATTGTACATGAGTCAAAAGAGCTATTTATTACGAAAGCGTAGTACTGTCAATGTTGTTTTTCTGACTTTTTTTTTAATAGTTTTTCTGACTTTTTTTATGGGAATTGTTTTTCTGACTTAATTATCACGTTATTTCGTGATACTATCACGTTATTTCGTGACAACTTTTCTTTTTCAATGCTTTATCGGAAGCAACGTACTACGTAGCCTACTACGCTTCCGTAGCAACGCGAGGAAGCAAAGAGGAAGCATGACAAAGCCAGCCTGGATACAGTGTCCATCCAGTTGATCAATAAGAAATGCTGCTACATCCAACGGATCTTACTGATTCTTCCGCCTATACAATCTCATTCGTTTCAAAAAACGTCTCAAGGTGCTCACACTCATCACAATATTGTCTACAGTGTTCAGTAACATTAATATCTCGCCATGTTTTAGACCAAGGCTGAAGTAAAACTTAATCAGACGCGACGCCATGCTTTCTCTTTGCTTCCTCGTGTTGCTACGGAAGCTACGTGGTACTTGCTTCTGATAAAGCATTGGAAAAAAAATCAAATTATCACGAAATAGCGTGATAGTATCACGAAATAACGTGATAGTTTCACGAAATAACGTGATAATTATTACGAAATAACGTGATACTGGCAAAAAAAAAAAAGTCAGAAAAACAATCCCCCCCCCCCCCCCAAAAAAGTAAAAAAAACTATCAAAAAAAAAAAAAAAGTCAGAAAAACAACATTGACAGTACGACGCTTCCGTAATTTATCTATTCTAAACCAACAACATTTTGACACGACCTGCAAATTTGCACGACCGCAACCCAACCAGAGCCATGTGCCACAGCGTTGTGAGAAACATTGTCAGGTAGGGATGGGACTATTATCAATATTAGCTGTCAGTTAATCCCCAGCCCCACCCCCTTCAACTGTTTGTCACTTTCACTGATTCATTCCCTGCACCTATTATGTAACAAGGGTGCAAAAGTGAAGACTTTGTTAACATGGTTTGTTTAAACAGAGCTAGTATATTCAAGAAACCCATAATAATTCACATGTTTTTATGAAGGTCTTGTTCAGCCTGATGTTTTTTTCTTTGGTCTTGTTCAGCCTAATGTTTTTTTTTTTTTTTAAGCGTATTTCTTTCCTTTAAGTAATCCTAACATTAGCTGTACGCTTCTGTCATAAGTGCCACAATGGTGACATGTTTTCTAATTATCCCACCCACAATTTCAGCAGCCATCCAAAATCATATCGATCAACGATACTGCTGGAGACGGATGTCACTCTCTTCTGCAACAAGTAAAAACGAGAGTGGAGTACAAAAATAGGAATAAAACTCTTGCTCAACGCCGCAGAGAAAGAAGACCGTGCACGGAAATGGCAGGAGAGGCCAGACTGGCAAGAGGTCCTGTTGACCAATATGGGTATGTGGCAATATACATGTAAAGTCTGTCAATATTTGTTCAACAGCATTGTATATGACCATGAATAACCCTGAAACAGGACAAAACATACTTTTCTCTTGACTACTTTATTGACACTTTGACATGGACCCTTTTCACAGCAATCTTGTTGCGATGTTAATAGTGTAGTAAACACAGGTGTAATTACCTGTGATTATGGCCTTGTTCCATTTAGGATTTAGCTGAGCCAGGGTGCTGATATTGTGCATAGTGGCTCTCTGGCATGCATGGTTGTGGTACACTAAATACCTTGACCTTAAAAGGTATATTCCACCATTTGGGGAATTAAGCTCATTTTCCACCTTCCCTCGAGTAAAACAATTGATTTTTACCTTTCTCCCGTTCATCGAGTCATTCCCTGAGTTTGGGAATACCACGTATAGCTACAGCCTAGCATAGATCTTTGGATCGGATTAGTCCATTAGCATCTCGCCCTCAAAGTGACTAAGATTTCCAGAATTTTTCCTATTTAAAAGTTGTCTCTTCTCAAGTTAGAACGTGCAATAAAAGTAACAGAAAATGAAATGTGGCGATTTTCTAGGCTGATTTGACATGGAACTATACTCTCATTCTGGTGTAATAATCAAGGAACGTTGCTAACTTACCATGGGCGCAGTGATATCACGCAGCAAGAGACAACTTTGAAATAGAACAAATTCTGGAAACCTTTGTCACTTTGCGGGTGAGATGCTAATGGTCTAATCCGATCCAATGATCTATGCTAGGCTGGAGCTATACATGGTATCGCCAGACTCAGGGAACTGCTGGATGAACGGTAGAAAGGTAAAGATCTATTTTTTTACTCGAGGGGAGGTGGAAAATGAACTTAATTCCCCAAATGGTGGAATATCCCTTTAATTAGTTTGATAAAATACACCTGTGTTTACAACACTATTACACTGTAACATAACTTCTGTGGGATGGGTCTATTTAGACAGTCACAACAGGGAATCAAACTGCTGACCCTTCAGTCATGAGACGACTTGCTCCAACTTCTGAGTTATAACTGTCCCCAATAGTATTGTTACACTGTGATGCCCACTCGTAGGTGTGTCAGGTGGGGCCCAGCAGATTTGCCAGAGGGGGAGACCGAGGCAACTTTGGAGAATATAAAGAGGGATCTACTGAACATCTACTCAGGCATGCCATCTATTGTCTTTTTGGGTAATTTTGTTTAGACTTTAGTAATTGGTCAAGATCTGAACACTGTGTGTGTTGGGCGGCTACAAGACCAAATTGTTACTTGGGTACTAACAATACATTTGTATGTCTGTATACACAGAGGAAGGAATGAGTGGGGCAGAGAGAGCAGAACCAATGATGGAAAAGACATACATTATCCTGCGTAAATACCTTAACAAAGTGCCTGCTGCAGCGATGTCCGAGATCAAACAGGAATGACCATTTCTCTTCTCTCAGAACTTTGGCCTCCTGACGGACGTTGATGTCCTTCAGAAGCTACAGGAGGCAATTAGACGACGAGGACGGACCATCCTGGATTACTGTGCAACACTGGACAACCCCAAGATCCGTGATGTTCTGGCCTGCTATGATCCAGACTCTGACAAGGCTGCCTGCATTCTGCTGCTCCTAATGTTGTACTTCAAAGATCCGAAAGAGAGTTTGGTGCTTGAAGTTGATGTAAGATTTTTCATTCAAATATTTAAAATGCAACTTCCGGTTTGGCGAGCATGGGGTAGAGACACGTTTTTTCCACCGCCCGCTTTTCTTCAACTTATTGAAACTACCTAACTGATTTCTTTGATATGAAACAACTTTGAGACACTTTTATAGATTTGCACCATCAACTTGTCCCGTCATGCCACCCAAATCTAGTAAATCAGCTGAAAAATCAACGGAGTCGGAAACTGTTGCCTCTGCAGCTATCAGTCGAGCCGACATAGTAGCCCTACTAGCGGAACACAGGACGGCCCTAGTCGCAGAATTGAAGGCAACTTTCTTTGATGAAGTAAATGAGAAACTTGATGGACTTCAAAAGGAATCGGATAGCCATGTTGAACGCCTAACATCGCTGGAGGATAACGCCGAAACTCTCCATCAGCGCCTTGCCAAAGTGGAGGCTAACTGTGTGACGCTACAGGCCTGTAATGAAAAGCTTAAAACGAAGCTAGCGGACATAGAGGGGAGAAACAGGCGGAACAACGTGCGCATTGTGGGTCTACCAGAGGGGATTGAAGGTCCTCAACCATCTAAATTTTTCTCACTGCTGCTACAAGATGTTTTTGGCCAAGATACTTTCCCTTCCCCGCCAGAGTTGGATCGTGCACATCGCGGCCTGATCCCCAAACCCGGTCCCGGGGAGAGGCCGCGGCCTGTTATCATCTGCTTTCACAGATATCAAAATAAAGATCTGCTGATCCGGGAGGCCAGAAAGAGAGGCGAACTTAAGTACCAGGACCAACCTTTCCGTATATATGAGGACTACATCCCCGAAGTGGTTGCCCAGAGAAAAGTATACAAATCAGTGATAATGGACTTATACAAGATGGGACTGAGGCCGTCGCTGTTGTATCCGGCACGACTCCGCATCACCAAAACAGATGGTACCCGCTCCATGTTCGGCTCTGTGGCTGAGGCTGAAAAGTTTGTGAAGGACTTCAAGACAGACTGAACAGAACAAACTGTTTGTTTTCATTTCTTCTTTCTTTTTGCAGTGGGTGAAGTATGGGACGTTTTTTAACTGTAAGAATTTTTAACATTAGTGCATTGTTTACTATGCTAACCGTGATGCTAAGGTTTCTTTGTGTGGTAGGTTTCATCTCTTATTTTAATTTTTTTATTATGGGGTTTTGTGGAGTTTAGTTAGAATTAGTTTACGGAAGTTTTAGAGTTGGATAGGGTAGGTGTGCTGTTTGTTTTGGCAGCTGGTGTCACCTGGGGGTTCAGGGTTTTTTCGGGAGGGTTTTTGTGCATCGTTGTGAATGTTAACAGACCAAAATTCTATTGTTCTGAACTTTATCTCAGGAATTTCAGCCAGGATATTATTAATACTACTATTTCTTTCCACTTACTTTATTTAATTATGTCTAATGCAAGTTATTAATGAAACTTTTGTTTGTTTTTTTAAAATACATATTGCCCTTTAATGGCTTGCTCACTTAATATTATCACTTGGAATGTTAAAGGCCTTAACCACCCAGTTAAAAGGAAGAAGGCTCTCACACACTTGAAAAATATAGGGGCAGGTATAGCATTTATTCAAGAAACGCATCTTAAAACCACGGATATTGCTCGTTTGAAATGTGGATGGGTGGGGCAGCTTTT
This sequence comes from Perccottus glenii, assembly GCA_024416835.2. NCBI lineage: Eukaryota > Metazoa > Chordata > Actinopteri > Gobiiformes > Odontobutidae > Perccottus > Perccottus glenii. Next base: position 28,095,433 of record CM044552.2, on the reverse strand, counting down.
CCACTCAACTTTTCAAGGTAAAGCGAGAGGTGCTGCAATTTTGATAAACAAAAGTGTTTCCTTTACTCCATCATCAAGTTTGGCCGACCCCAATGGTAGATATGTCATAGTTACTGGTTCTCTTTATAATACTAATGTTATATTAGCAAATATATATGCCCCAAACTGCGATGATACTAACTTTTTTGCACGGGTCCTCGGACGGATACCCTGTTTAAATTCACACATGCTCATCTTAGGAGGGGACTTTAATCTCTGTCTAGATCCCGGGATGGATAGGTCATCTACTAGGCTTGGTTATACAGTATCTAAATCCACTTCCTATTTAAAGTCATTCCTCTCCACTTATGGTATTTCAGATATTTGGCGTTTCTTGCACCCACAGGATAGACAATATTCTTTCTTCTCAAACGCCCATCAGTCTTATAGTAGAATTGATTATTTTTTTACAGATAACAAACTGACCACTAATATTCAGTCATGCAACTATCAACCTATTGTAATATCTGACCATGCACCTCTCTTATTAAAACTAAGCATACCTGGTGTTTTCCCTACCAGGCGGCTCTGGAGATTCAACTCTCTTCTTTTAAGTGATGACACCTTTACAAAATTTATCTCTGACCAAATTTCACTGTTCATAGAAATCAATTTGACACCAGATGTTTCTATTTCATCAGTCTGGGAAGCCCTTAAGGCTTATCTTAGAGGTCAGGTGATTTCCTACATGGCTAAAAAAAAACGGGATTCTGTTTCTAAGCAAAAACAATTGGAAAGACAAATTGCTGATCTGGATAATAGTAACTCTCAGAACCCCTCTCAAGATCTGTATAAAGAACTTTTGAAGCTTGGCGCAGAATATGACTTACTTACTTCACATTCTATAGAATATTTATTGCTAAAAAATCGGAGTAACATATACGAGCATGGAGACAAGGCAGGCGAGCTTCTGGCAAGGCAATTAAAGGGAGCAAGGGCGAAGCAAACCATTAATGGTGTGACATTGGGGAATGATGAGATTATTACTGACCAGCAGCAGATAAATGAATGCTTTTCGGCACTATTACAAAGATTTGTATAGCTCTAATAATACCTGTAATTCTAATCTTCTTTCTGACTTCTTTAGAGGCCTGCAAATACCAACTTTGTCTCCCGATGAGGTCTCAGCCTTGGATGCACCTATACAGCAGCAGGAGATCTTGGCAGCAATTAAATCTTTACAGTCTCGCAAGTCACCAGGCCCAGACGGTCTGCCGAATGAGTTTTATTCAACATTCTCCGACAAATTAACCCCCATTTTAGCCACATTGTATACAGACTCTCTTAACAGAGGGGCTCTTCCGGATAGTCTAAACCAGGCCTGCATTACATTACTCCCAAAAAAGGATAAAAACCCCTTAGAATGTGGATCTTACAGGCCAATTTCACTGTTGAATAGCGACTATAAAATTTTAACCAAAGTCTTGGCCTGTCGTTTAGAGAGAGTTCTGCCTAACATCGTATCTCGTGATCAAACAGGTTTTGTTAAAAATCGGCGCTCTTTTTATAGTATTTGCCGTTTACTTAATATCATGTACACTCCCAGTGTAACTGAGTCTGAATGCCTTCTCTCCATGGATGCAGAGAAGGCGTTCGATAGAGTGGAATGGGAATACCTTTTTGAGACTTTGCGTAGATTTGGGTTTGGCAGTTCCTTTTTATCCTGGGTGAGGCTTTTGTACGCAGGCCCCTCAGCTATGGTGCTCACTAACAACACTTATTTAAAACCGTTTAGTTTACACCGTGGCACCCGTCAGGGTTGTCCTCTTAGTCCCCTCCTTTTTGTGTTGGCAATTGAGCCATTAGCCATAGCTATAAGAAGTAATCAGTCCATCCACGGTATCTTGAGGTGGGGCACTGAGCACAAATTATCACTTTATGCCGATGATCTCCTGCTGTTTGTCTCTAGGGCTGAAACGACTATTCCTCACATTATGGATCTTCTGAATAATTTTAAGAAGGTGTCAAGGTTATAAACTAAATGTTCATAAGAGTGAATTATTCCCACTTAATCTTGCAGACTCTGTTTTAACAAAAATTACCGTACCTTTTAAGATTACTAAGCATAGTTTTGTTTATCTTGGTATTACCGTTACAAGGAAAATTTGTGATCTTTTCAAAGAAAATTTCACTAAACTGCAATTGAAAATTCAACAGGAACTGTCGAGATGGTCACCTCTTTTCCTCTCACTAGTGGGGAGAGTGAATGTGATTAAAATGTCTATATTACCCAGATACTTGTATCTATTTCAGAGTCTTCCTGTGTATATCCCCAATGTTTACTTTAAAAAACTTGATTCTGTAATTTCATCATTTATTTGGAGTGGCAAAAATCCACGGTTGCGTAAAGAACATTTGCAGAAATTGAAACAAGACGGTGGTCTAGCCCTTCCAAATTTTCGCTATTATTACTGGGCTGCCAATCTATATTGTTTGGCCTTTTGGGTGCACTACTCTGACAACAGTGGGCCTGCATGGGTGGAGATGGAGAGGCTTTCTTCTGATTCCTTGTCGCTGCCAGCTGTAATTGGTGCATCAATTCCCTTATCTAAAAACCTGACAATTAGCAACCCTATTGTTCAAAATTCTATTAAAATATGTGTTCAGTTTCGTAAACATTTTGGCCTTCTAAGGATGAGTTTGTTAACTCCAATCGCATCTAATAATTTTTTTCCACCATCAACACTGGATGCCGCGTTTCATGGGTGGCAGAGGAAGGGATTGAATCTTTTTAACGACTTATTTCTGGACAACAAATTTGCATCCTTTCAGCAGTTGTCTGATAAATATAATCTACCAGCTTCTAATTTTTTTAGATACTTACAGGTTCGTCACTTTATTTCAGGTTCCATCCCCGGGTTCCCTGACAAACCTCCTAACAACATGATGGACGATGTGATAATCTTTAACCCCACAAAAAAAAGGCTATTTCCACAATCCTCGGTTTAATTTCACGTTTAGACTCCCCATCTATGTCTGCTATTAAGAAGTCCTGGGAGCAAGATCTACAAATTAGCATCAATAAATCAGATTGGGATGACGTTTTGAGGAAGATTCATTCATCCTTAATGTGTGCGAAACACTGCCTTATTCAGTTTAAAGTGGTTCATCGGGTACATCTTCATAAATCAAAACTAGCTAAGATTTATCCTCAACTTGACCCTACCTGTGATCGGTGTAAGACAGCAGAGGCCACTCTAATACACATGTTCTGGCTCTGTCCTAAACTACAACAATTTTGGGGCGGTATATGTGAAGCACTGACTTGTGTACTTGGAATCAAAATAACACTGAACCCATTATTATTTCTTTTCGGGGTCAATACTGAGGGTTTAACATTGCCGCTGGGAGTCAAAGGCTCATTGTTTTTCAACGCTGCTGGCTCGACGCTTGATCCTTCTGAAGTGGAAGGATGCTGCCCCACCCACGGTGTCACATTGGATCAAAGATGTGCTGTTCCATTTAAAATTGGAGAGGATTAGGTTTGTCTTAAAGGGTTCAGAAAATAAATTTAATCAGGTTTGGAGGCCCTTCTTGGATTTTTTTGATAAACCATCTACAAAGGTGCAAGAGTAACTTAGCTTTATATATTTTATTCTGGCTGACATTATTATTGAGTCTGTTCTTTCTGTTTATTTGTAATTTTGTGTAAGTGTGATTGACAACGGGCACAGGGGACTGTGTTTTTGTGGGAGGGTTTTTATTTATTTTATTTTTTTATTTTCTGTTTTTGTTTTTGGTTTTTTTGTTGAGTATTGTTTTATTATACTGTTTTGTTCTTGTAATTTAAATTGAAAAAAAAAATTAATAAATATATTAAACACCAAATATTTAAAATGCAAAATGAGTGATTACATTATCAACATTTACCTTGCATGATTTACTACCTCTGACCAATGAACAATATTTATCCTTTATCCTAAATCCATGCTATTGTGTGTTACAGCCATGTGCCACTGCTGTGGACGTCAATACTGCAGAACTCCCCGGAACCCCCTGCTTGATCATTCAAGGTAATGTTACTTTGATCTAGTATCGACATTTCTAACTCATTATTTTGTTTTTATTCTAGAAATCTACATGACCACAATAAATAATAATAATTATATTATAATTATAATAAGAATTACATTTGTGTAGCCCTTTGTATCTTAACCCTTTAGGCGCCAGGGTTTATTTTAAAAAATACAGATTTTTGAGATCCAAATTTCAAAAGGCTGTGGTTTGAAAATGATAAGAGATAGATTCCTACTCTAAACTAGTGATGGGAAGTTCGGATCATTTTACTGACTCAGTTCTTTAAGTCTTGTTCAGCAAAATGAACAAATCTTTTTTCTAGTCATTTCGTTCATTTCAGCAGAATCTAATTAAAATGTTACATATTACAATTTTTAATACATTTAGTACTTTTGGAATAAAAACTATAATAACTATAAACTAATGCAGCCATGGCCAAACTTTGAAAAATAAATTATAAATTCATTGCAGCTTACTTCAGGCAGAGAGTTCAACTCAGCTCTTAATCCAAATAGTTTTTCCTTTGTCACTTCATATTTAGCTTAGCATTAATTCCGTCAACATGTCTGGTCTGGGCCGTGACCAGACATGGACAACGAAACTCAGACCCAAAGACTGACTCATGAAATGAACAAGTCCTTCTGTTTCGGCATTCAGCCTACGGGGACTTGAATGAACGACTCAGAGACTCGGGAGATGAACAAGTCCTTTCTGTTTCCGGTAACTGCATACCATTTCTCTATGGGGCTAGGACTTGGTGAACGAACGAACGAACGACTTGGGAGATGAATGACTCCTTTCTGTTTCCTGTATGAGATGTGGCGGAATGCGCATGCGCGGTCTACACAAAAATGAACGACTCGCTCTCTGAGATGACTAGTTGTTCCCGAGTCATATTAAACACTCGTTCAAAAAGAACGAATCGTTCATGAACGACTCATCACTACTCTAAACTAGAAAAATGTCAGGTATGACCCAAAGTATACAAGTAAATAAATTTTAAGCATCTAATTTACATATAATTTGCATACCATGACATTATATGTTGGCGGTTATGTTTTTTACTGTACATACACAATAATGAACATATTATAATTTTTTTTCTTTTTCTGAAATAATTTGTTTATAACAGTAATTTGTAAAAGCAACATTACCAAAATAAAGAATAACTACAACTTCTAATATACCATAACTAGTAAAACGTATGCAAATACGTTTACTAGAAATATATGAGAAATATACACATGTACTGTATGTGTGTGGTTGCAGTAGCTTTATCTTTTCTTATCCATCCATGAGGCATAGTTAGTAGTTTTTTAGAGTGTGGGACCTCTCATAAAGCACAGCACACAGCCATCACTTTTATTACAATCGCTGCTTTGATTAGTGTATTCTCGCTGACTATGTTTACCCCTGCCTCTCCCTCCTCTACTGGGTAAAGTGTCAGGATGAACAACACGTATTTGTCCCAAACAACTGTCAATAGAAGCCGCATTATTTCCAAACTCCCTGTCACTACCGCGGCCACGGCAGTACACCCGCCCCGGCTTCTATCACCTGTGCTAAAGGTAAAGCTGCAGGTGCTAAAGGTAAAGCTGCAGGTGCTACTTGCTCACGGCTTTACTTCCCAACATCCCCTTCACTACCGCGGCCAGAGCGACTAGTTTTCCTCCCGTTTCTTTCACTGATGTTTGGCAAAATGTGGGAAAAACAGCGTGTGCTTTATGAGAGACACTGAGAAAGGCACGAGCAGCGGCGCCGCTGTCCAAGTTACACACGCACTCACTCTCGCTCATTCTCACTCTCGCTCATTCTCACTTTCACTCGGCTGAAAAGACTCTAAAGGTAGATGTTCTCCCTCAGAATCAGAGTCAGCCATTACTAATACCAAAACTTCATCACAGGTGTATTTTTTATTTGTTATTTTCATGTTTATCAGCTCGCGGGTAGAGAATGAGGCTTCTATTGAGCCGGTCCTGACACTCGTCTTTGAGGTCTTCTTCTACAAAATTTTTTAATGGCAACACATGGTAATAGTGGACTAGAAACAAAGTACAGGGTGTCTGACATCTGGTGGAAGGGAGTGGAAGCATAATTTAGCACATAAACCGGACGTAGCGGCTGTTTTTTCCTGTTAAGTTGCTTGTCGCAATTTTGCGACTTTGCCGCTTAAAGGGTAGCCTGGTAATACCAGACTCCGTCTACTTCACTTTGCTTCGTAGACAGAGTCTGGAATGGCATAATAGAAAAGTGTTTTCTCTCTTGCTAGGGGGCGCTTGTCTGAAGTTTAAAATCATTGGTTACCCGTAAGCCAATTAGATACGTTTAGTTATGACGTATGTTATGCGCCTGTACAGCCGCATCGAAGCACAGACATCATGCATCGAACTCAAATATATGATTGAACTTCCACTGTAAACCTGTTGTAAACACATGGTGATGCGAGCGAAATACCAGAGTGAACATGGCTGTAAACTACTTTTGCAGATTATGCGAAGTTAATCTACGCATACACGGTACAATCACGGCCTCTAAACTTATTTTTGACAGAGTGAAACAAGAAAATGTTTGTAGCCAACTCTCAAACTTAGGATTAGATCTTTTAAACACAGCTCTTTGTTCCTCACGAGTTTGTCGGAAATGCTGCAACGTAATTTCAAGATTACATCATGACATGGAAATATTTAAGGACTGGAAAAGAAAGGAGACACTGGCCCGTCAAAAGGTAACGTTAGCCAGTTCGAGTTCGACCGATAAAAGAGACCAAGATACACCATCTAAAACTCCAAGGATCACGGAGCAGTGTCACCGAGGTGGGTTAAACACTACAACTACCTGTTTACAAATCTACTAAATTTAAAATTAGCATTTTTTTTATGTTACTTTTTTCATATGAGAATGTTAAAGAGACATGCAGACTAGGTACGTTTAAATCTGCGACGAAAAACACGGCAGGCCTTATTTTCTTTTTTTTAAATCATAAAATGACTTTCTGATACAGAACAGGATGTTTATTTCATACATGTGAATATAGAAATAAGTTATCAATATTCATATGAAATATTACATCTTATAATTTTTGAAATTATTACTCCAAATATTACACTTGTTTTTTCATTAAAGTTTGCTCCTAGAACACATTAATTTGCACATTAGATACAGTGTATAGATACATTGCATTAAATGGGAATATTCATTTATGTCCATTTTACCAACATATTGCATAAAGTGCAATGGTACATCAATTTATTCTGTTAAATCTTTCATAGCTTAGCCTAGTTAAGAATCATTTTCATACTTTCTTCTACTTTCTATTTATAGTTTTCATCTATTATCTATGTCATATTTTTTTCCCTTATTTCAATGACATTTTCACCTATGATCTGTGTTTATTGTTTTTTTTGGTTTGGTTGTTTTTAGGTTATAATCAATTACGAAAAGAAGGACAAACGCCTCATTTGCCAATCTGATGTTTCTGGCATTGTAGAAAACTTGGCCGAACGAAATTTTGTCAGAGCGGGCAACCTTATATCTCGACACAGAGAGTTAATGGAGGACTTAAAATCCAGTGTTTTGGATATTGTGGAGGATGAATGTAAGAAGCTTTGTAACCCCCAACATCACTTCATGTTGTGGAGGGCAAGTGCTCATGACTTACAAACATTTTCATTCACTGAGTTGTTTGAAGATCTGAAGAGACTGTCCCCATTTATATTCAGCATAATTGAAAAAATGGCCAAAGACTCACTTCCCCACATATGCACTGCGGCCTCAGTAGCTCTAAGAGGAAGAGACCCCCGCTTGTCGGCACTGGCCTATTATGTTGACACTGTCTTGTTGTATGGTGGGGCAAAAAAGGCTGTTTTCCAGCGACTGGCCAAACTGGGCATATCTACAAATCATCAGAGTGCAGTAGGCAAACAGAAAGAGTTGGCACAGATCTCCAAGCATCCTGTGTTCTCTTTAAAAAGACACCTGGAATCTTACCTCAGCTCCCAAGTTACAAACAGAAGTGACCAGGAGAAGACATCAATGTGTAAGTAGTGTCTATGTTATTGGTCTACTAATTTTGATTGGTTCGCTTATTCCATTAATTATTATAATTTGTAAATATTTTTTTAACCTAACTTCATTTCACTTTTTCTCATAATATCAAACAGTAAGCACTTCCCTAGCAGAGGGTACATCACAGAGCAGCACTGGTGAGCCCACCAAACAGCCTAATGAATCTGTTGATGCCCTTGATGTGTACACATTCAGCACACTTTCAGAAGAGGACATGGCGGATTTGGGTGTTGTACCCCTCTCTGTTTCAGCAGTTCCATCAGCATCTGTACCAAGCACATATTCAATTGTATTTGATAACGTTGACTTTACCCTCACTCCATCTTGCAAACACTAAACCAGCCAATAGCTTGTCAGACTATGATCTCGGGAAGTCACTGCCAGGTCCACATACACAAGCCTGCATGCGGCGAGAATTTGTTGTTCTTGGAAGCCGTATCCTGACCAGTTATTTTGAAGTACTGAAGCCTTTCGCAAGTGCTGTTGTCCATCACATCCCCCATCTGTACTCGGACGAAATGGCCAAGCCCTCAACCCATGTAAGTACAGGCAGATTTGATCAAAATCAAAAATGTTTTACATGAAAGTAAGTAGTTGAGATGCGTCTTATTCTTTAACACACATTTGTTATATTTTATTTTTCCAATACAGTTCCCACTAGGACTTCTCTTTAAAAATGAAAACCAAACAGGTGACTTGGTGGATGTGCTCCAGCACATTCAAAAGGAGTAAGTATTGTGAGAGGAGATATTGTTTTCTTATGTATTGTGACTATATAGTTCTTCTTAACTTTTAATCTTGGAATACTGTACCTCACATAAGAGAAACAGGGCCAATATGCTAAAGTAGATAATTTGTAATTTTTTTATTTGTAATAATTTTCTAAAAGGTATGTAGCAAGATCTCCTGATGGGTTGGAGAAGATGTTGGTCGGAGGTGATAGGCTAACGGAAGGTAACAGCCGAAATGTCCAATGTGCCTTTGCCGATGGAGAGACCGATGAACAGCGCCTGGAAGGCTTAGTTTTTAAGTTTGAAGACTGGCACGCTATAAGGAATCTTTTTGAGGTAATTTTTTTTTTTTTTTAATTTTCAAATTAGCTAATGATCTATACTTATTATGTGTGATCTACATTTAGAATTCAATATGATAATGTTATGTCTTTTAATTTACTTTGAGTCAATTAACATTTATGTTTGTTATAAAGCTACAACTTAGTGATGTGGTGTCAGCTACACAGATATAGCAAATAACTATAAACACTTGCAAAACTGTATTGCACTGCTTGGTTGTCCTTCTTGATTAACTTTCAAAAGGGTTTTTTACAATTACAGATTCACCATCAAATCTTCTATAATGATAATTCAGCCAAGGACCATGGAACACTAAATTGTCTTGCCATCTGTCAAAAAAAATGTCATATGTTCACAAAAAAACTTATATGTAATTGTCATATTTGTAAATTATTTCAATTCTTTTTTCCATACATATTATTCGAGGAGATGACCAACAGAGGATCTTTGGCTACCATGAATTTGCATTGGATCTATGAACTGTTTGCATGTTTTCATGAAATCAGTGGCAACATGAATTGGCTGCTTCACATCCAGAGCGGTAAGGGCAGTGCCAACATGAATTGGCTGCTCTATGACTAGTACTACTAACAACACAACTGCCGCCGCAAAGATATTAAAATATGAATTTAATTTAATAAGAAAAAAAAGTATATTCTAAGCGTACAATGCATATAAACAGTTTGTGGTATTGGAGACGACAGCACTTTTCCTGAAAGCAGCAATGGATCATTTCCAATTGGAGGCACTTACAGGTTTGAATTTAAAAACAAAGCTTGTTAACATTAAAAATGGTTACGTTTAAAATGTAAAAAATATATATTCCTTTTTACTATCATGTCACAGACACTCATGATGGCTTCATACCAGACCACATTCTTCAAGGCTCTGAAGACCTAAGGAGGACTTGGCTGCATGACGCTACGGCCGAGGTCATCGACAAGTTTGTCATGTCTGACGACATTACAGAACTTACAACTAATATCAGCAATTTAGCAAAGGCCCAACCAGCTGAGAAGGAGAGGTTCCCTTGCCGTGAGCCTGGCTGTACAAGAATGTTTATCTACAGAAAAGCCAGAGACAACCATGAAGCCAATGTCCATAGTCTCGATTCGTCTACTTCATCAGTTACTGAGCCTACTTCCCTCACTGTTAGTGTAGACTACAAGAAAGAGCATACTGAAGCACGGCTCAGCTTTGGATTTTTGCTTTTGAACTTCTTGGATGCAGTGAAAGAGGGAGATGGAGAGCACCTGATGAGATTGTACAAGGTTGCACTCTTAATCTTTAAGACTTATGGCCATAGTCAGTATGCTTACAGTACCTTGCTATTAACGGTTCAAACCAATGCAACCCTGTCCCCTCGGCTGGCTCATAGTCTGACATGGAACCGTTTCTGGAATGGGAGGGTGGGAAGGGAGGAATATCCCATTAGACCTTCACCTTGAACATCTTAACAATTTCCTTAAGACATTTCTGAAGAACAAAGGCACAACCCTGACAGAAGATGCCGCTGACAGGGTAAGCAGATCTGTTGGTGTCTTGAAGACAGTAACGGACACGACTGACAAAGAGCTACAGGTGTATCGCCCTAGTGGCATCCATAATACAGCTGACATGGAAAGGGATATCCTAACCCTGCTTGATGTGTTCAATAGGGCAGAACTGTTCCAGCACCAACCAGGAAGACACTTTTCAGCGTTCCCTGATTTTGAACGTAACATTATATCCAAGCTAAATTTCAAGGACTTGTGGCAGTGGATGCGGTCTAAGCTTAAGGAGTTTAGGGCATTACCATTATAAATGGTTAAGCTATTAAGTGTGTTCGTCAATGTAACCAACACGCAGACACTAGAGTTTTACATTGGCACCTCTTGACTATTTTCAAAAAATTATGTTGTAAATATACTGCGTGTTGGCATTTCACAAATAAAAATAATGTAAAAAAAGTATGATTCCATACTTCGTTTCATTTGCAGTTTAAAGACCCTCACAACAACAACAACAAAATTATTTTTTTTGCAGAACTTTGTGCATCTTTATTTGTTATCATAATATTTGGAGAAGAGACATTGTCATACATTTCACTATGATCTGTGTATTGGTGACAGTGCAGTCATGTTCATCCATGATAATGTACAAATTTACATGAGTAAAACAGACCTAAAATGAAATATTATTAGCAATAGTACAATTATATTCATCCATTATCATATTATATACATATTGGCTGGAGTATGGTAAGATTATAAACTGTCATATTGACCGTGCAATCACTTTACGCCATGATAGTTTTATACACAAATGTGTATGGTTAATAAATATATCAAAATATGTATGCAGTGTAATACCCCGCCATTATATCTTGATCATTGTGCACGCCAAGCTGTGCAGCACACAGACCAAGTTTTTCTGCCTCCTTGACCTGATCCTCCATGAGTGCAACCAAGGGGGACACAATTACAACTATAGCCTTGCCGGCCTTTGGCCTCCCCAGTTTCTTGCCAACTAACGGTAACAATTGATAAATTAAACTTTTCCCAAAACCAGTCGGGAGTAGGGCCACAACATCACCTCCATTTAAAATGTTTATCAAACACTCTTCTTGTTCTGGCTTCAGTTTGAAAAAGAGTTGAATGTTCTCCATAACAGAGCGAATTGCATCCCGTGTCTCGTTTCCCATTTCCGCGGTCGTTTCGGTTTTCGATTTCTCTAGCCTACAATGAAAAACTCGGCGCTTAGCATCTACGTCACGGCTCTCAGGCCGCCATCTGCTCGTTGATTGGCCCGGCTGTTTCCAGGCCGGTGGCAAACAGAAAGCTATGACGCTGTATCAGACTGAGTACAGAAGCGAAATTGAGCGGAAGTAGGAAGTCTGACGTAGTCAGGCTACTTAAATGGTTAAGCAGATTGCAAAGTGCTCATAACACATAATGTTGTATCTGTTCATTTCAGGTGACATGATGAAGCCCTCTGGATGGCTTATATCCATCGAGGGACATGTCATGATGGGCCCACACCCTTTCTTTTTACACGGAGTAGCTGCTTTCTTCAGCAGCTATTACGTATTCAACCTTGAGTATCCTGCCGCTGGATCTTCAACGCTGGAGTTCATTCAAAGGTATTTCATAAAGATCACATTTAATCTTGTAATTCACATTACAGTACAGGTTTCCAACTCAATGATTGTCTTGAGGTCGAAAATGCTGACAAACAAGGTACATGAGGCTAGCCTGGTGAGACCATGCTGATCTCGCGAACTCATTCAGTTTCGCTCTGCAGATCAGTCTGGATTTCTACACGTTATGCTGACAAATACCTGCCGGTTCAATCACAGCTATTTATTTAGTTTTGCTACCTCTCATAGTAAAAAAATCAACCACTTTGCCTCAGGCAAACCTAACCTGAGGCACCTTGGCTAAAAATGGCAGAAAAAAAATTATGGTGAGCAGAAGATCTAACAAGTTTGAATTATTATTATATTATTGGGGCGGCAGTAGCTCAGAGGGTAGAGCGTCTTTCAACGCTTTCGTCTTTCAACCGGAAGGTAGGCGGTTCGATTCCCGCTCTCCCCACAGTTCATACTGTCGTTGTGTCCTTGGGCAAGACACTTAACCCACCTTGCCTCCAGTGACTGTAACACTGGTAATGTAATGTAAGTCGCTTTGGATAAAAGCGTCTGCTAAATGAATAAATGTAAATGTAAATGTATAATATATAATATATATATTATATATATATAATATATCTATTAGGGTTTGATGTGGGGAAAAAAGCACAGCAAAAAGCACACCTTGATAAATGCTGTCTGCAATATATACTGTAAGTCTATTTAAAACTGAAACTATCTTTGCTTATTAACAGATGCTTCCTGGGCATCAATCCTGAAAGAGGCTCAAAGACCAAGAAGCGGACAACAATGAACCGTCATGTGAGCACCCTTTTGAGGAAACTTATTGACTTTGAGTGGGCATCATAGTTTTTTTTTTTTTTTTTTTTTGCAGCGGTAGTTGTCAGGCTCAGTTTTGAGTAGCCTTGTTCTTTTTGTAATTTCTCTGCATTTTAAGATGGCTTTTATGACTAGAAAGTTGAATTTCTTGAACTCTTGAAGTTCTTGGCATCTGCTGTACATTGAAAAATATTTTTTTGTTAATAAATATGCCATTGGGCTAACGTTGACTTTACCTCAGAGTTGTTTGTTGGGGGGAGGGATTTAATTGTACAATGATTGTAAGTTCACTTGGAAGTGCAAGATGCAAATGGAAGCTTCATCTGCATTACCTTTACAGTAAGTTATTGGACAATTTTAGCATGACTTCCACAGTATACATTGTAAATTCACAGTAAATTATTGTCAACTTGTACATTACTTTCACAGTACACACTGTAAAAGTACAAGGTCTTGTTGTAATGATGTACAGCAAAATATTGTAATTCCACAGTAATGTACTGTAATATCACAGTAACTGCGTTGACATTGAAGCTGTGAAGTTACAGTATACAGTTGTGCTTTTACAACAATGCATTGTAATATCACAGATATAAAATTACAGTAAATTGCTGTGACAATATTTCACAGTATATTGCTGTAATCCTTACTGTGAAAGTCATGCAAAATTTATCCAATTATTTATTGTTAATTTACAACGAAAAATTTTGCAGTGTAGACTTGTCAAAATTAATTACTGAATATATATTAGTTTAATTATTAATGGATCAATGCCTTCAAATACATGAGTGTCATCCGGCCTCAATCTGTCTTGGACCAAAACCCCGGCTCAGAACGCCCACAGCAGTACATTTACATTTAGTCATTTAGCAGACGCTTTACTTTATTCAGAGCGACTTACAAGTGAGGAAAAGAATGGAAGCAATTATAACAACACAAGGTGTCAAAATGCATAAGTGCACCAAAAACTAGTCAGTTAAAACCCAGCACAGTATACAAAGCTAAGGATAGGAGAGAATTTTTTATTTTTATTTTTTTAGAAAAGGAATAGATAGAAAGAAAGTAGAATTCAGTTTTTTCAGGCGTTTTTTAAAGATGGCTACAGTAGCAGCAGGTAGATCATTCCACCAATGTGAAACAGATCCAGAGAAGGTACGTGAGAGTGATTTTTTTACCTTTTTGGGACGGTACCACCAGACGTTCATTTGCAGAGCGCAGGGATCTGGTAGGAACATAGGTTTGTATTAGTGAGTGAAGATATGACGGTGTGGAACCAGTGGTGGTCTTGTAGGCCAAGAGCACAGCTTTGAATTTGATGCGGGCTTCAACCGGGAGCCAGTGTAACCTAATGCAGAGAGGAGCTATGTGCGCAGCGGCAAGAGTGGCATGGCCACATGGCGGCTCGTTCACACCTGCGTCCACACCTGCGTCCACACCTGAACCACATCAGGTGGAAGATGGCAAATCAGCCACGTGTCACTGACTATGAGCCTTTTGCGTGTCGTAAGATTAGACCCAAAATATTCGTAAAAATGGGGGGTGAAGGCATGAAGGTCAGCAATATTAAATTTGAAAACCCGCCTCCTCCTGTTTATGCTGCTGCATCATTGGTCACAAGAGTTCGGTGAGCCAATGTTTCGACGCAAGCAGTTGGCTTGGCGCGATGCAAGATGGATTTACCCGAGTTTGGAAATTTCCAAATTTTGCAAGAATCCAGCTGCAGCGCTAGGTTACCTAAGTATCCCTGTTATGACAACTAACTGTTTACTATTGTTAATCTGCATGGACATGTGAATCGTCTGGTTCTGATGCTTTTTTTGGCTAAAATCTGTCCTCGTTCCATCTCGGTCAGATATTTTCGCTCTTCTACGGCATGGCTCACTGGGCTTTGCGCTGCTGCTGTGTGAAGAATAACCTATATTGACACTCTGACACACAGCTGAAGGCGAAATTTTAAAAACAACAGAAGTGCTAATATTGCCCACAGCAAACTTTCTCTCTTAATTTTCTTCTTTTTCCTCCACTCCCATTCAGCGCTGGATGTTTGCAGGCGAGCAGCGGCAGTCTAATAAATCACTACAGTATCTGCATATTCAAACAGGCATTGATTTTGTACAGGGGGATGCATGTCATCTGCACAATCACATGTTTTTAAAATATTTTACTCCTTGTTCAGATAATAGAAAACATACTAAATGTTGTACGTTTTCCCAAAGACAAAGCTAGCTTCTACTGTAAAAGGTAGTACTCCAAGTCTCTCTCTGCTACACACCAGGACTTACTCTCTTCTTTCACATTATTATTAAAGGGTTAATGTACAGGCTCAATGTTAAAAAATTCCACTGAATAAATGAATATTTAATTTGAATCTCATGCACTTTTGTGACCAGCGGACTTTGTGGACTTATTTGACACCATCACAAATATGTGAAGATGACCGCCACATAAACAAGTACAACCATACCAAATAATACAACAAAATAAAACATAGTGCCCAAGCCCTTTCTGAAAATCTAGCCAACAAAAAAGCCAAAACCGTCAAACAAAATAAATCAAGATTTTTATGCAGAATTCATTTGCACAGCAAAATTAAACATTAAAATGAAATTCAACGTTAACTAAACCTAAATCACCTAGGACCTTCTTGCTGTGAGGCAGGAGTGCTAACCTCCCTGCCACCATGCCACAATAGGGGGAAAAAGTTTGCAGGTGGATCAGTGAATGGTTCAGTTCAAGCATATGTTCTGCAGACATTATTGTTAATTGTGGACTAAGTCCAAGTTCAGTCCTGGATGAGAATTACATTAGCCTTGGTTAAATGCCTGTTTGCTGCTGGTTAGGTTTGGGCTGATTGAACAGCTGAGGAATATGCCCTCATAATTTTCAGTACTCTTTGAGTGCACTTTACTGTCAGTCAGCAGCACGAGCTCACCTATAAGTCCAGCTGCTGAGGATTGCAGCCTTCTATTGCACTGTATTCAGCCAGTAACTCCTGCAGGTCCGATCAGCTCCATCTGCCTTTCTGGAAGAATGAGTGCTCCCACTCTTTGCCATCAGCATTTCAAATTATATGTGCATTATAAATGAAAAAAAAATGGTTAGCACTCCGGCCTCACAGCAAGAAGGTCTTGGGTTCCATTCCCATCCAGTGCAGGGCCTTTGTGTGTGGAGTTTGTATTTTCTCCCTGTGTCTGCGTAGGTGTCCTACCACCAAAAACATGTACAATATAGGACTACAGATAGAAAGCTGTTAGCTGTTAAGCTATAATCTGGTACAAGCATCTCTGCTCCGGCTTAATGTACATTGTACGCTGTCCTAAAAGAAATAAACTTAAAAATAAAATAAAATAAAAAAGAGTATGACTGTCCATTATTATTGAAATTTATCGATTTATGTTTCAATGCATTTCAAATGCCTTAAAAGAAAAATAATTTCTGGTTCACCCTAAAGCATGACATTAAATACACATTTAAAATAAACTCACTAAGCTTGACGGTGCTAACGCGAAGGTAACAAACAAAGGAGCTGAGTGCATCATGAAGACAATGATTATTGCGCTAATATATTGGAACATGTGAGGACCTTAACCAAACAGGTTCCTCAACCAAAAGTTCAGCTGCAGAGAGGACGCACGTCAGCTCCAGCGTTCTCGTCATCAGCTCACCGCGGTGACTACACTAAAGAACACACACTGTAAATTCTGGTGTCCATAGTTGGATCAGATTGTATCCCATATCTGCAGATACTCAAAGCACCAGGATCTGCATCTGTTCAGAAAAAACTTGATTAGTGCATTCCTAAATACAACAAATAGTCTGTACACAACTAAGTCAGTTTAAAGTAACTGTGAATCAGTGTACTTTCACTGACACGACTCATGTCTAGTTCAGAAAATCTTGAAAATTATTCCTACATGACAGATGTGAATATGTACAAGACCTGGTACATTCAATGACCATAATTATTTCTGACAGGAAATTGAATGTCTTCATATTAAAAATGGATGTAGCACCCTCACCACTCTGAATATAAGTGACATTAATGAGAACAAAGGGGTGCTTGTGTTCATTAAATAAACAAGGTGTAGGGACGCAGATGGAATTTAGTAGTCTGTTTCTGACGCGTGCTTTACCTTGAATAAATCAAATCTTGTCCATAATAAAGTCAGATATGCCATTCCATTTATTGTCCATTTGGCATTGCAAATAACAAAAATAAATTAAAGGAAAAAATTGTTTCTTAATTAATAAACAAATAGTTTTAATTCAAACAAACTTTTAAGTAGTACAACCACAATTTCCTGCACCTCTAACACAGCACGCACAGCACGGTCAAATGGCAATCTTCCATTGCGCACCTGTAACTCATCAGCGTTTGGCTTAAATATACTCAAAATTCTCATATGCCCTCTAGTGTCACAAACACAAATTACAATGAAATGGCTCCAACGTGCCGGCCCCTAATTGTTAATGTTGTAGGGCATAAACAATTCAATCCATATATTTACATAAGGAGCCATCAATCAAAAGTTCATTATACATCAGTACATTAATTATCCCCCTTTTTTCCTTTTTTTTTATAATAATAATAATAAGTGCACACTTTTTGCAAGTGAACCTTTTTTCACATTTCCAATAAAAGGCAAAGCTTTGTTACTGGTCTTGTTTGTTTTGGTTTGAATTCGTACTGATCTAACCAAACTCTTTTTGTCTGGAAAAGTCTCTAGTACTCTTCCAAGAATCCAGGAATTGCGTGGGGCTGTAGAATCTGTAATGGGTACAATATCACAAGGCATAAGATTACGTCTCTCTTTAGTCCATTTTTGCCTTTCCTGTAACAAAGATATCCATCTTTTCCAAAAAAGATCTGCAAGATATTGAGCTTGTTTCCACCTTCTTCTTACATACTGATCTGATTTCTCAAAAAGACCAGGAGGATAGATTGGTTTTCTCTTCATTGTAAGAAGAAGATTGGGGGTAAGTGCCTCTAGATCATTTGGATCTTCAGACATTTTGGTGATGGGTCGGTCATTGAGAATTGCCTCAGCTTCACACAAAACAGTGTGTAATCCTTCATCATCTAGTGTTTGTTGGTTCAGAACAGAGGACAACACCTTTCTGACCATTCTGATGATGCGCTCCCATGCACCACCATGATGTGAAGTTGCAGGTGGATTAAAAGTCCATTTAATTCCTTTGTGTGCCAAAACCTTTGTAATTTTGTGATTTTATTTTGATTCAACTCTTTCAATTATTTTTCTGTGCCAGTAAAATTTGTTCCATTGTCAGACCTCAAATGATTTGTCGCAAAGCATTTATGCAAGAACCAGTGTCCAACAAGTATGCCATCTCCAAATGAACTGCCCTACTGGCCATGCATGTAAAGATTACGCCATAGCGTTCTACACAAGTGCGACCTCTTTTTACATCAATTGGGTCAAAGTAATCTACTCCCACATTAGAAAATGGAGGTAGATCTGCAGTTACTCTTTCTGCGGGCAAGTCAGCCATTTTTTGCTCACCTAGCTTACCTTTGTGTTGTTTGCAGAATGTACAGCTGGAAAGAATTTTTCTTTCTTAATCCAATATTTCTCTCTTAATTTAGAGAGCATGTGGTTTCTTCCACTATGGCCACTTTGCACGAGTATGCCTAAGAATCAGTCTGGAAATATGCTGATCTTTGGATAAAATAACAGGATGTTTCCTTTCATCAGGCATAGCAGTTTTGCAATATCTCCCACCGATTCTCAGTAATCCATCTTGTAGAATGGGACTTAACTTGTGAATAGAACTGTCTTTTCTGATTTCAGATCTTCCAGATTTCAGTGATGAAATTTCGAAAAGGTCATCTGAAGACAAGCACTGTCCAACAAACAAAGTTTTGGTTTGTTGCAACCTTTGTTCCAAGTCATTGGAATCATTTAAAGTGATCCATTGTTTTCTTTAGTGACTTACTCCATGTAGAACATTCTTTACTTTCAAGATCCATGCAACTGCTGTCTTGAGTCTTTTCCAATCAGAAAAGTAATTGATCAGTTTATGGGTGGCATTATAATAATAATAATAATAAACTTTATTTTATTAAGCGCCTTTAAAGGCATCTTCTCAAAGCGCTGTACAAAAACAAGCATTGTTGGTGTCCTCAGAACATTTGTTGAGAGTTCTGGTTCATCATCAACAATGTTTGATTCAATGTTTTTATTACAAAACTGGTTCCCTTAGAAACTCTGGTCCATTTAACCATATTTTGTTGGTTATGAGTTGCTGTACAGTTATTCCCCTGGATGCATCATCTGCAGGGTTTTGTGAAGTATGAATATACCTCCACTGTGTTACATCTGAAGCTTCTCTGATTGCAGAAATCTTATTTGCCATGGAGGTACAGAATCTCTTGTTTTCATTCCTTATATACTTCGGGGCCGAGGTGCTATCAGTTCAAAAACAAGAATTTTCCAGTAGAAGCTGAAGATGTTCTCTGAGCATTTTGTCAATGCGAATTGCAAGGACTGCAACAGTCAACTCTAGACGAGGAATGGTAACTGGTTTTAGAGGTGCCACTCTGGCTTTGCCAAGCAGAAAGGAAATGTGAACAACATTGTTACGATTCTGTAGCCTTGAGTAGGTCATAGATCTATTTCCACCTCCACTGGCATCTGAAAAATGGTGTAGTTGGGCACTAACCGGCTGTCCAAAATCACCTGGCTTCAGACATCTTTCAACATTGAAAGTACTTAACTGATCCAAGTCACCACTTAACCCACCTTTGTTCAAGATCTTTGGGAATCTTATCATGCCAGTTATTGTTTGTTCTGCACAAATCCTGGAGGATAGGTTTGACTGGAAGTGTCAGTGGTGCTCTGACAATATGCCACGTCTAGTTGGCATTCTTTCTTTGCAAACAGTTTTGAAATTGAAGGTGTCGGTCTGTACACACCATTGAAGTCCTAAGGCCCTTTCCACTGGTCTCGATACAAGTTGAGTTCTTTAAGGTTCTTGAATCTGTCTTGTTCTGCAATGGACTGCAAGACCTCACGGCTGTTACTTTTTAGGCAATTACCTCTTCATTAAAGCAGTGCTGATTGTCTTTTGCAGTCCTCCTCAGAGCGAAAAATGCACAACTCGGGGATGTCTTGGTATTCTGCTCCACAATCAAATACCACTCGTAATTTGCCTTTACGAGGGTGGTACACACCATGATGTGGAATGTACCAAACCTTACCGTCAGATTGATCCAATTGATGTTCTGGCACTTTCTCAGCATTGCCTTGAATAATCAAATTGTTGAGAAAGTCTGCATATTCCTGTTGAAACTTTACATTCCTTTCAACTATTTGGCAATGTTAAGATTGTTGGACACAACAATATCTTTGTTTTTGAAAGGAAGCTTTACGCTGTAATGTCCATCTTTAAAGCTCACAGATTTCACCATAATTTCCATGAACTTTGCATACTCTCTGGACATTTACTCTTTGTTCTCTGACATCTTCTCATTGAAATCATGGTATTGCTTTTCCAATAGCAACTCCAAGATTTCACCAGAGATTCTATTTACTCTAGCAGAATGTTGTTTATTTTGATAACTGCCTAGAGAACCATTAAAGACCAACCCCAATAGGGTTCGTATGGCATAGTGACCTTCTCCCTAACTATTTACTACTTCCCACGGCTCAAGTAATTTGGAGCCATTAGTACCTATCAACAACTACTTCAGCTTGAATCTGTGGAATGTGAATACCATTAAGATATGGTCATTTAGCTAAGTCTTCCTAATTGACCATGTTAGCTTGGTTTACAGGCATTTGCTTCTGTGTGTAAATTTCTGGTAAGCCATAAAAATCTTTATCAGAAAGACTTGAAATCTCCAAGTTGTTTACCACATAGCTTGAGAGTGTTGTTTTGGGACTCATTGCAAGCAAACTAATTTTTGTCTTTCGTCCATTCAGGTGAAGATTCTCCATCAAACTTTCAGAACAGATAGTAGAGGTACTGCCTGTGTCCAAAAATGCATATGGTCTGAACAATTTTGTTGCCCATTGCAGACTTTACTTGGACTGGAAGGATAGGTAATATACCACTGCTACCCCCTGCCCCTATATGACTACATGTTTGGGCAGATAGAAGCGTGTCGTTGATAGTTGATCCTACATATTGCTCATTGGTTGTGTTGACAGCTTTATCAACTTTAAAATCTTTGCAATAAATGTGAAGAACACTAGGGTGTTTTTGGTTGCACACTTCGCAAGTGAAGCGCCTTTTACACTCTTTGCTCCGGTGTCCAACTTGTAACCAACCAAAACACACAGCTTTTTTCTTTATAAAGTTAACCTTTTCCCTATGTTTCTTCTTTTCAAACTATTTACATTGCTCCAAAGAATGATTTTGTGAACAGAAAAAACAGGTGGTACAGATACACTTTAAGCGGCTGATTGACAGTTCAGCATTTGTCTTTTGGATTTTCCCAACAAGGGTTGGGAATTGTGATTTTCATTTGCAAACATCTTTGAGTTTACCAATTGATCTCATCTCTACATTTTGAATGGACCCAAATATTGGATTTGATTTTAATTTGGTATTTAATGAAGTTGACAACATCACTAAATTTGGGTCTTCGTTTCTGTCTTTCTATGATATCACAAGCAGTTGTTCTCCATTTTTCTCTGAGTTTAAATGGAAGCTTTAAAGTTACTGCTATCATTTTATTTGTCATGTCTAGTTCTTGCATGTACTGTAGATCTGCAATTGCATTGCAACAACCACGTAAAAAGAGTGCATAATATTGAAGAGCTGTGATATCTTCGTACCTTTTCCATATATGCAGCAGAAACAAAATAATCCTCTCCAAACTACTGTTTAAGCATAGCTTTAGCTGTATCATAACCCTTTTTCAGGTGTCATATTCATACAGTAAATAAAGTCAATAAAGTAGGATATGCCAATCCATTTATTGTCCATTTGGCATTGCAAAAAACAAAAATGAAATAAAGGAAAAAATATAACTTTAAACATAACTTTGTTTCTGAATTAATAAACAAATAGTTTTTATTCAAACATAATTCAACTTTTCAACTTTTCCCCTCGTATCTCCTCTCCCCGCATCAGGGTTGCCAGGTTTGTCGGCCTGAAACCAACCCAAAAACCCCTGGAATATTATAATAGGGGGTCATAAAAGGGGGTAGCTTGGTCCGGCATTACAGTTTTACCGCTCATTATTAGAGAATATAGTTAGAGTTGCGCTCTAATATTGCTGCTTTTTCCGTCCACACAACAATGATTTAATATATTAAAAAAAAAAGTAGCAGTTTGTTGTTTCTAGCAAAATTAGGCTGTGTGTTCAATAGACAGCGCTTTTTCTTGTGTTGCATGTCACACAAAATATAGATGTAAATCATTGTTATCAGGTTAAGCCAGAATTAATTGCTCTACAACACCAGAATTTTATGGGTTTTTTTTGTAATATCTAGAGTTACATTTTTTATTTTAAACAAATGCTAATGAAAAAATTGTTTCAGTCACATACTCAATGTGTTTTTTTTATATAAGGGAGGGTCTGGGACAGGGTCTTTGAGTCAGTTTAATGTGGTTCTCTCAACATGTGCGAACATATGGCTGGTCTCATTTTATAAAAAAATAAACGCTACCAACATATAGTGAACTTTAAGACAATTCTTATCACTTAAACATGTGCTTTATGTTTTCAGACTCATGGACTACTGCAGTAGAACTCTTGTGGACTGTAGCTCACCAAAGATGACCATAAAGTTCTGTGGATACTCATGGTTAGTTGACAGCTCTGACCCTTCATCACTGTATTGTATATGGACATTTAAGACATATCTCCATCAAATAGGGTAGGCTTTTTTTTTTTTTATTGTGCCCTGATTTTTGTCAACTAACCTGTAAAAAGCGCAGCTCACTTGTAAAAGGCCTGGACACAATTCTCAAGCGACTTATAGCTAATTTTATCAGATTGAGCCTGAGCTACATTGGACTCATACAAAGTCAACAATAAAGTTTGACTAAAACGCTTTTGGAAATGCTTTGATGCTGCATCAAAATATTGACCCATCCTGGCACACCCGTGGCTATGCCCACGTTGTGGAAACTTTTTAAGGTGATATTTTCACTTTCAAGTAAATACTGAAAATGTTAATAATGATAATTTTTGCATTCTGGCAAACAATTATGCAAATTGCATCATATAATGCAATAATGACCACTATACACACTATAAACAGGCTGTATCAGATCTACAACATATTGTGTAAATTAAAAAGTCATTATAGGATACTGCAATAAAGTAGTTGTCCATATTAAAGTATCACAACATTTATGCAATTCCCAGGGTAACCTTTTAAAGATGATCACAGTTGTTCCTCAAAAAGAAAATCAGCCAGTGAAGGCAGCCATTTTCAAAAGGGCTGCATGCCTAAAAACCTGCTCTTGACTGCAGAGCATGAATAAATCCACCAAGTATTAAATTGTATACCACAGTTTATAGGAAAGTAGTGATTATGTGGGTTGTGCAGATGATGGGATGGGATATACGTATTTAACCAGCTTGTTTAAACAAAATCATAAAAAAGATTAACTCACTGAACCCACCCACAACAACATAAACAGGCATATTATTTAATATAAAACTTTTATTAAATGTTACAGGGATTGGTTCTCATTTGGAATGGACTGATTTGCAGTTAGCTGAAAACTGAAATAAACCAAATGATTCATTTGGAAATGTTGAAAAGGCACTAAAAGATTCATTTGAGCACCACAAAGAAGTAAATATTTGATCTAAGCAGAAGTGAAAGGAGGTTAATGTTGAATGGAACCAAATGATTCATTCAGAGTCACTTTAAAAGTGTTCATGCCAGCTCCATCCACAGCTAAAATATCATTTTTTTGAAGAAAAGGAATTGATAGAAAAGGAAGTAGATTTCAGTGTTTCTCAGGTGTTGATGGAAGAGATTGATTACAAGGCACAACAGCGGCTGTACTTCCTGAGAAGGCTGAAGACGTTAGGCATTATCCTCATATCAGACTAATACCCAAGATCCTCAGCAACTTCAACCTTATACTCTCCTTTGAGTCTGTCACATATACTGCTGTTACTACTACACAATGTTAATCAATTGCACATTTAATGCTGACTATTGCACATAGAATATTGTTTATATCTCTTCTGTTGTTTACATACTGCCTTTTTTAATCTTTATATTTTAAAGCTGGCAAAAAGCAACAAAACAATTTGTAATTGTTTAATTCATTACACTGCATCATTGCTAAAGACTGTAAGTATCTTGTCTCAGTCTTGTTCTTAACTGCCTGTTGGCTCTGTGAAAGAGCAAGAGCTGACCATAGTTATATTGAACAGATATGAAGAAATCCTGCAGATGCACACAAACAGTGTCAGACATCCGACACCCACTCTTTTTGTTTTCTTACTGATGCTGATACACAAATGTGCACGCATGTTCACGCACACAGTCTTACGGTCTTCTCTCCGGCTCATGAATTAAAGAGCAGAGCTGGTCCAAGGGGAAGAAATTATTCAGGCAGATCAGCTCTCTGACAGAGGAGTGGGGAGTGGGGTAAACAGAGAGAAAACAGAGAGAGAGAGAAGATGGAGGGAAGAGGAGAAGGAGCTTAATAAGGTTGCAATCACAAACCCCACTGGCCCACTGTGGGTGAGGTGGGTAATACACTTAAATCTGCAAATGAGCGTTCATGTTTCTGCAGTCTTTCTTCTGTCTCTTCTTTTTTTTAATTTTAAATCAAAACAATGAAACGCAAACAACATATATATAAAAATATGTTGTGGTTATCAATTGGTGACTCAAAGTACAACCAACAAAGAACTATTAAAGATATTTTAACTATTATAGATATTTTAAAATCACTGTGTGACGAACTTCACTACATCTGGAGTGCATATCCCACCAGAGACGGGCCCAACAGGCTCCCGGTAGATCACTATACCAGACAGAAGGTGCAAGAGGTAGCACGAGAAAGAGAGCAAAGTTGCAGGGCCGGCATTTATTTAAAAAGGAAAGTCCCACTGAGATCTCTTTTTCAGGGGAGTCCTGGCCCCACTGGGGACCTATTGTACATAGGAACCAGAGTACCCGGAGGAAATTTATGCAGACTCCAGGAGAACTGGGGAAAGGACCTTCTTTCTGTGAGGCAGCAGTGCTATCCACTCTGCCACCATGCTGCATTAAAAACAGGCTCAAGAAAGCCCCACACAGGCCTGCACTTCCTAGCATTTTCTTTTCCAACAGCAGATGGCTTAGACTGTTACAATATAATTACATTTATTTGTGCAAATGCTGTTTCATGACATAAAGAAGTCTAAATGTCATTGCATTGTGTCAGTAGGTAAAATATTGTCTAAATTGATGGTCAAAGAAAATGTATGGGAAGGCATACCACATACGCGTGACCAAGGGTTGATTCTTGTCTGTCTACACACTGTATCTGTCAAATGAAGACTAAAAAGGCCAAGGAATAAAAAGAAAAAAAATGTAAGAATCATGAGAAAATTCAGAGACAAAGATTAATGATGATTTCATCAATCTTTTTGATTTCTTCTGACTGGTGTGCTTCTGCCTTAATTGCAGCACCCAATCAGTCATCCTTGCACCGCAGATGAACTACTCGCAAAAATATATACTGTATTGTCCTGCTCCAAGTAAACTATTCACTCTGTTGTTGTTTAACAGCCTCTAAATTGCCGTTTTGGAGTGGACGTGAGGAGCACATGTCAGCCCTAAACTCTGAACTGGACATTCTAATCATTTCTCATACGGACACAGACTTAATTACACCATGAGATGTATTTGGACATTTTGAGGCCTGACTTGTTGGTTTCCATTGTTGGAATGGCAGCATTAGCAGCATTGGCAGTCCTGGGTCGTCCTTTGTATTTCCTGAGCCGTGTTTCCATCTGGAGTTTCTGACAGCAGCACAAGTTTCTCAGGGAAGGGGCCAGCCGTCATAATAGTACATAAAATCAATTTCTATATTCTCCAGCCTGTTGTGGATGTTTTTTTTTCACTGAAGCTCAAGGTTGGCGTGCTATGGCTTTCTATGCTGCACTCTATATCAATAAGAGCAGACAAGTGAACATTACTCTTGAAAAGTCTGACCCTGGACAAAATAATATTACATGGGTTTGTGGCACTTGTATAGCGCAGGTCCAGACATTTCTCAATGTTTTTTTTAAATAAATGTGAGCTACAGCTGGTCCCCAGAGAGGCTAATACAGCAGCAGATTAAAAGCACACTACAGTTGAGTGTCAAGTCCACTTGGATGTTTTTTTTTCCTCTCTATTGGCTTTTCACACATAAAACATCAGAGAAACCTGCCACTGACAGCTCCACCTGCACCATTGATTTCATATGGAACTTGTTTGCTGAACATTGAGTTACATTCTGTTGAGATATTAAACCCTGAGAACTGGTAATCTGGTGCCCCTCGTTCAAAAAAGAACAAAGGTTTGAATATTTAAGTAAGCATTTGAAATGGTACTGCAGTCTGTGTCCAGCTCGCTCTCGCTGATGTGTGCTCGTACGTGCACGATTGGGTAACCGCAGCAACAGACAGAACCAGCTACAGCTGTTCACAGGACTTCAGCATTTACAGAGCATTCTCCAAAGACAATATTTCTCATGATAAAAGTAACCAGGTTAATTTACTACCTAACAGTATGAATCCCAATCTGCAACATAATAAATCAAGGGAAGAACATAATCTGAAGAGAAATCCAGTTATGAAAAAACATTGTTCATTAAAAAAAATTCTGACTTTAAATCAAGCAAGAGCTATTTGGGACCCACAATTAAAACCCAAAGGTCTATTTGGTGGTCATTTGAATATTCGGAGCTTGATTCCAAAACGTGAACAAACTGAACATTTGTTGCTCCAATCTAATATTGACTTTATTGGCTTTACTGTCCCTGGTTAACAAGTGTGTCACCTGATGCTGCAATACATATGCCAGGATATAATGTATTTAGGAAAGACAAAGTTCATGGTAGAGGTGGAGGTGTTATGGTCTATGTAAGAGACAGTCTTAAATGTTCACAGATTGTTTTGCCTGACAATATTACACTAGAATGTGTTGGTGTAAATATAGTTCTCTCTAAGGAAATGAATTTCATTGTAATTTGTATTTATCGGAAACCATCGACTAATGTTGAGTTTTTGACCAGCTGAAACTGCTAATTTTTTCAGTCCCAATAAAGAGATTATTTTAATAGGGGATTTCAATATTAACTGGGATAGCAAAAAAGAAAGGAAAAACTTGAAACAAATAACTGACCTTTCGAATATGGTTCAATTAATTGAAAAACCAACACGGACAACTAATAAATCTAAAACAAGAATAGATCTCCTATTCACAAATAAAACTGAAAGAATCTTAAAAACGTACAATTTTTTAACTGGTCTCTCTAACCATAATGCCATATTTTTTACACGAAAATTAACAAAAGCATGTTTTCAAAGGTCCTGTACATCTGATTATAGTCCATCATGTTCCCTTCTCGAGGGAACTCAACACTGCGTCGTGAAACGACACTTTGGGGAACGCCCTCAGCGTGACGGCCCTGAAGCATGAATGAAACTTAGACCAATCTTGATTGGTACTACGTCACAACGTAGTGTGTGCCGGCCTACCCGGAAGTATAAAGGGACGCCGTATCACGCACA
This sequence comes from Perccottus glenii, assembly GCA_024416835.2. Taxonomy (NCBI): domain Eukaryota; kingdom Metazoa; phylum Chordata; class Actinopteri; order Gobiiformes; family Odontobutidae; genus Perccottus; species Perccottus glenii. Next base: position 28,067,580 of record CM044552.2, on the reverse strand, counting down.
CGCCAGCTTTTCGCTCTTCAGCAAATGCCCTGTGTGTGAACGAGAGACTTGTTGAGAAACTTTTGAATGAAAAGTATGGCAGAACAGTTTAAGAAGTGTGTGTACCCCTGCCCTCGTTACATTACGGGTAGGGACACGCACTCGTGGTGTGTGATCTGCTTGGGAGCACAGCACGCTCGGTCAGCTCTCGAGGGAGCTGGCTGCGTGCACCGAGAGGTAGGGTGCTGCGCTCCCGCCTGGCCGTGTTTGACCAGGCCGGCCAGGCTCGCGTTCCCTGTGGTTCAGGTCCCGGCGGCTGAGATCGTGGGGATCGCAGCTGGAGCCAGTTGATGAGATTGGGATTGCTGAGGCTTTTTCCCAATCATCATTAGACGGCTTTGATGACCTTCCTCCCCATGCAGGAGCCCGCGAAGCGGCTTTTCCTGCGCGAAAAGAGGGTGCGATGCTTGAGCTGTCCGCGTCTGGGAATGTGGACGTGCTCAGCATTGAGGCGGGTGACGTGAGGGCTCATTCGTCACCTCACGTGCCCGCTTATGAGGAGCCCATTGCCGTTGTGACTCGTGCGAGTAAAAGGGGGCCAGGTTAAACATTATCTGGCCGTCAAAAGGGCAGGGAGCGACAGTAGCTAAAAATAGACTATAGAGCGTTTACTGCAGCGCAGAGCACGACCTGAGCATCAGAGCTTACACCACGGGTTGTGTGGCCTGTTCCATGACTTACGCAACGAGTTGTGTGAGTCATGGAGCAGGCCACATTTCTCGCCAAAGAGATTGGGACTGCTGAGGCTTTTTCTCAATCATCATGGGGGAGCTCTGTGGCCCTTTCTCCCCGTGCGGGAGCCCACTAAGCGGCTGCTCCTAGGGTCCTATGTTTGAACTGTCTGCATCTAAGGATGTGGACGTGCTCGGCAATGTGGCGCCTTCATTAAAACGCCGGCGCTGCCCACCAAGCTGTGTAGAGTTACATCGACCATGGTGGGCGGGGCAGCAGGTCGTGCTGGGGTGGGGCTGCATACTAGTATATTGCAGGCACGCCAGGCCGACCTGTTAAAGGACTTGGAAAAGACACATCTGTGGATGTGGCTGAGAGAGTCCCCTCCGGAGAGAGGCGGCTGAGGCCGTTTTTCTCTGCAGAGCCCCTTGGACACCGATGTAGTTATTCCGCCGTCTATGACGCTTCGGGCCACATCGGTTTCCAGCATACGAGAGCTGCCTCAGAGCCCACCCCAAGGGGTTTTGGGCGGGCAGCAATGGTGTATGCGCATCGAGGATCGTACACGACCTCTCTCTGCAGTACAAGCGTTTCAGGGGGGCGGCAACGGTCTTCGAAGCAGACCAGAGATCGGCCTCGAGAGGCTGATTCCCGTGGCAGATTTTTTCCAGGCGTGGAAACACCTTTGGAATGTGTCGCCATGGGTCCTGCGCACAGTAGAAAAGGGTTACAGACTGCGGTTAGGCCGCAGCTCGCCGAGATTCGGTGGGGTGGTCTGGACCGCAGTGGTCCCAGAACGGGCGCGGGTTGTGGAACAGGAAGTACACTCCCTGCTGGTAAAGGAGGCCATAAAATGGGTTGCTCCGCCAGAAATGGAGTCGGGTTTCTACAGCCGGTACTTTATAGTTCCCAAAAAAGGACGGAGGTCTGCGTCCGAATTTAGATCTAAGGTATTTGAACCGGTCTCTGAGGAGGTTCAGGTTCAATATGATAACAATACCTGGTATCGTGAATCAAGCGAGGACTGGGTTGTCACAATGGATCTGAAGGACGCATACTTCCATATTCCTATATGTCCGTCTCACAGGAAGTTCCTGAGGTTCGCCGGGGGCGCGCCCAATATCGGGTGCTTCCATTCGGCCTAGCACTTTCCCCTCGCACATTCACCAAGTGCATGGATGCGGTTCTGGCTCCGCTGAGACTCCAGGGAATCCGAGTACTGAATTATATCGACGACTGGCTCATTTTGGCCCAGTCTCGAGGGAGGGTAGTTCGGCATCGAGATGTCGTCCTTGGCCATATTCAGAGCTTGGGGTTGAGACTCAACGCGAAGAAGAGCGTGTTGACGCCCTCCCAGAGACTTATGTTTCTGGGAGTAGAATGGGACTCGACGACAATGCGGGCACAGATGTCCCCCGCACGCATCGAGTCCATACAGGCAAGGGTCTCCAGCATAAGACTAGGCCGCAACGTCACTGTAAAACGGTTTCAGAGACTGTTGGGTCTAATGGCAGCTGCGGCCAACGTAATACCGTTTGGCCTGCTGTACATGAGACCCCTGCAGTGGTGGCTGAAAACCAGGGGGTTTTCCCTGAGGGGGAGTCCATGCAGGAGGATCAGAGTTACGCGCAGGTGTTGGCGTTCCCTGTCAATATGGAGGAAACCCTGGTTTCTGTCCCAAGGCCAGTATTGGGAGCATCAGGTCGCCGGAAGTCTGTTTCGACAGATGCCTCCCTCACTGGCCGGGGCGCGGTCATGGACGGCCGCTTTGCCCAGGGTCCGTGGTAGGACCATCATCGCTCCAGTCACATAAATTGCCTGGAGATGTTGGCTGTGTTCAGGGCTCTGAGGAGCTTCCTAGCGGATCTCAGGGGTTATCAAGAAGAAAAGGAAGCGTTCTGGTACGCTCCGACAATATGTCGGTGGTAGCGTACCTGAACCGGGAGGGCGGTCTGAGGTCTCGCACTCTGTGCAGATTGGCGAGTAAGATCCTCCTATGGTCCCAAGGGAAGTTTTTGTCCATCAGAGCGATGTACATCCCCGGGGACCAGAATCAGGGAGCAGACACCCTGTCGAGGCAGGGGCTGAGAATGGAGACTTCACCCAGAGGTGGTGAGGTCTATAGGCGAGAGGTTCGGCCCAGTGGAAGTGGTGCTGTAGTCGCGTCTCGAGAGACGTCCCACTGCCTACGGTGGTTCTCCCTCACGCCTCCAGCTCCGCTGGGGTTGGATGCCATGGTACAGACGTGGCTGAGGTTGCTTCTGTAGGCATTTCCCCCGGTGGCTCTGCTCCCGGGAGTTCTGGAAAGGGTCCGGCAGGAAGGGATCAGTCTACTTCCAGTAGCCCCGTACTGGCCGGCCCGAGTAGGGTTCTCAGACATCATAGCACTGCTAGCAGGTCTTCCATGGCAGATCCCTTTGAGGAGGAACCTGCTGTCCCAGGCAGGGGGCACAAGACTGCATCCCCAGCCCGGGATGGGGAAACTGTGGGTCTGAAAAAGTACCTAGAGGCTGGCCTGTCGGCAGGGATAGTGGAAACCGTACTCAGTTCCACTTTCGTTCCCCAAAGTGTCGTTTCACGACGCAGTGTTGAGATCCCTCGAGAAGGGAACGTCTCGGGTTATGTATATAACCCTTGTTCCCTGAGAGGGAACGAGACACTGCGTCGCGCCGCCACGCCTACCCTGCCTGAGGGCGATTTGCTTCATCGCGAAGGGCTGGCGTGTGCGTGATACGGCGTCCCTTTATACAGATCAATTATACAGATATAACAGATAAAGATCCTGTTGTGGTGACATCTGTATTTAATACTTTTTTTAAAGATTCGGTATACAAAATTACACAACGTTTTACATCACATGATGATTTTAGTTTTCCTGTAATTGAGACTTTACTCATTTTTAAAATAGCAGAGATCATTGAATTAGAAGTAGCCTCCATAATCAAAAATAAAAAAAAATCCAAATCTAAAGATGTGTATGGTTTGGTTACAAACTTCATAAAGGTACACAAAGATATTATGTTGAATTACTCATATGATTAATCTTTCTGTCAGGCATTCTATTGTTCCCACTTCTTGGAAAGTTTCCACAATTACACCTGTCTTTAAGTCTGGGAATAAAAATGATGTAAAAAATTACCGACCAATCAGTATACTACCCATCATTTCAAAAATTATGGAAAAATGGGTAGCTAAACAATTGACAAACCATTTAAGTATGGGTTATACTCCTCTGCTTGTTTGGCTTCCGTGCCAATTACTCGACAGAAACTGCAATTAATAATTTTCTGGAAAAAGTGAAACACTTTTGCCATTTTTCTGGACTTAAAAAGGGCATTTGATACGGTTGATCACCGAATATTATTATCTAGACTGACTAAATTTAATTTCTCAGAACAAGCTATTTCTTGGATGAAATCTTACTTATCAGACCAAATCCATTGTGTCTCAATCAGCGGTATTAAATCTCTATATCTAGATTGTCAAGTTGGAGTACCTCAAGGTTCTATACTTAGGCCCATTTTATTTTCATTATATATTAATGATTTGCCAAATGTTTGCCCACACATTAATTCTCAGCTACATACATGGACAAAATTGTTGGTACCCTTCGGTCAATGAAAGAAAAACTCTCAATGGTCACAGAAAAAACAAAAGTAATAATAAATAAAAATTCTATGAATGTTAACCAATGAAAGCCAGACATTGCTTTTTAAACATGCTTTAACGGAATTATTTTAAAAAATAAACTCATGGAACAGGCCTAGACAAAATTGATGGTACCCCTAGAAAAGACTGTAAATATTGTGACCAAATAGACATGTTAATTCAAGGTGTGTGCACTAATTAGCATCACAGGTGTGTACAATCTTGTAATCAGTCAGTGGGCCTATTTATAGGGCTTCAGGTAGTCACTGTGTTTTCTGGTGACATGGTGTGTACCACACTCAACAGGGACCTGAGGAAGCGAAGGAAAGAGTTGTCGCAGGAGAATAGAAAGAAAATTATAGACAAGCATGATAAAGGTAAAGGCTATAAGACCATCTCCAAGCAGCTAGATGTTCCTGTGACTACAGTTGCACGTATTATTCAGAAATTTAAGATCCATGGGACTGTAGCCAACCTCCCTGGACAAGGCCCCAGGAGGAAAATAGATGACAAATCAAAGAGACAGATAATACGAATGGTAACAAAAGAGCCCAGAAAGACTAAAGAGATCCAAGCAGGCCCGGATTGGCTAATCGGGAGCACCGGGAAAATTCCGGTGGGCGATCGTTTTTGGCGCGAGGGCCGTTGTTGTCATGGGACTGGGTTGAAATATATATTTTTTTATTATTATTATTATTATTATTATTATTATTATTATTATTATTATTTTACCGCAGCCGCACTCTTTTTATTTATTATTTTACCGCAGTCCCACTCTTTTATTTAATATTTTCTCGCAGAGTGCAGCCTGCAAGACAATGATGACGTTTTGACTCCCTGGCCCCGCCCCTGACACGGCCCCTTGCAAGTTGCTCAAAATAAAAAAAAAGTCACATAAAAAAATGGATAACAGAAAGCGCAAAGGCGGCGCTGAAAAGGCCAGAAGAAAAGGCCAGAATTAAAAAAAAAAAAAAGCTTTGGAAACTGACGCCGCCAAATGTTCAAAGCTGAGCACATATTTTCTCAACAAAACAAACGAAGACGACGAGGCGGGTAAGTAAGCTAACGTTAAGGTAGTTAGGAGCAGTGCAAGATTCTAGCGACCGTGCAAAACAACGTCGTATGTAAACCACCGTTCATGTATCAAAGTTTTTCTTGTAGCTCTTCAGCAGCAGCCGCCTCTAGTACCGTTTGATGCCAAGAGCGAGGCCCAGAAACGTCCCCAAGCTCCAGTCATGAGCCCAACACACCAGAATGGGCAGGTAGGATTGTCATTCAGAAGAAATAATAGTAATGAAGAGCCCTGCTCAATGAAAATCATTTTCTTACTTGTTTCCAGTTCAAATATCTAAATATTCTTAATTCAAGATACATTTACAAGTGAAATGGCAGGAGAAATTATGTCTTGTTTTCTGGAGAAAATAAAAAAACAAAAAATTAAGTGATTTTTGTTTTTTGTTGTTGCTTAAAAGCTAAAACTAAAACAATTATTTTTCTTACCCCATTGGCAGATAATGTAACTTATAAATTACTTAATTTTAAAGTGTTTATTCATACTTGTTCACTAAATCTTGATGTAAGTTTTTTTTTAAAGATATTTGGACTGGAAACAAGACAAAAATACTACGTAAGCAAAGCATTTTTTTATTTTTTTTTTTTGCAGTGATCACAATTGTTACAATATAAGAACTTTATATGCCCAAGTGTTACTAGAGACCCATTATGTTTTTAATCAAACGATAGCAGAGGCGATTTCTTTAAGACTGCAAGGGAAGCTCGGCTTCCCTTATAATGTCACAAAATTAATGGTCAAATATGTACTATTGTATTAACATTTTATTGACTAAAAATGCGTTAGAAAACGTTCATCTCAAAGACGAGTTCGTTCAGAATCAGTTACATATAGCAGGTCGGCTGACTCGATTTCCTTCTCATACATTCCCGCAGCGTCACAGTGCATTTCCCTATTGAAGCCCAGCGTCCATTGACTTCAATGGGGCTGCTTTGAACATTTTTTTTTCAGCGCTTCGAAACTAGACGGTCATTGGATAAACGCTGCGATTATGTCCCGCCCACGGACGCTCAGCGTCTCTGGGGGTGAATGGGGGAGTGGGCTGGCCCGGACTCCGAGCTTCTGCGTGATGATTGGAGGGTCCTGTCGAAAGACTGCATCTCCTTTTGACTGACAGCGATTCTGTACTATAAGGAATCACTGAAGCTATTCACGCTCAGTCCCATCGCGGATTTCTCAAGTTCAGTCGAAATAAAAACTGCTGCAACCTATTTCTTTGATATTTGCTTGGCGAAATTGCTTGATTTTCATCATACATTTCACACAATTATACACCACATTCCTTGTTTCAGTTTTACAGAGTTTAATATTTTTTTTTAGATCGTTCATTCATTCATTCCTTCATTCATTCATTCATATAACGTTAGTAGGCTAGGCTAGCGTCGTGGGTGAAACTGCGCACGATGGCAGACGGTGCTAATATTGTCGACCTGATTTTGGTGAAGCCATTTGAAAGTGTTCCTTATGAGGAAAAACTTAGAATTAAACAGCAGGGCAGATCAACACCTAAGATTGATTTAGTGCACAAGATAGGGAAAAATAACAGGTCTTTTCAGCTCTCCTGGTATGACAAAGTTAGCTGGCTGACTGAAAGTGCTGTGACAAATAAAATGTACTGCTGGCCATGCCTCTTGATGAAACCATCTCACGGATGTGTTTGTTTGGTCAAAGGTGGGGTTTGGAGATCTGTCTAACTTTGACAGGGCATATAAAAGACATGAAAAGAGCAATGAACATGTGAGTGCATGTGCAAGATTAAGTTGCATGGGCATGATTATGATGTAGGCCGAAAATGAGCTTCCCCTCTCTGACAGACCAGTAGCCGCCACTGAACGATAGTGAATATACAAAGCCCACGAATAAAAGGGAATAGGATAAATGTAATATGAATAAAGCCTGCATATTTTGCCACTTGTAAATTTTTAATTTGCTTTGATTTAATTCAATTTAATTTGAACTCGCTTTCCATGTCAAATATGTTAAAGATTACATGCTTTTATTGTGATTAAATACAGGTGCACTCGAGTCTAGGGATACAGAAGTAAGTGTGAAAGGGAGAGCAGAGTCGACTCAGGGACAGATAGCAAAGTCAACAACTCAGCAGCAGAACCCAGAACCACAAGCTAGGAACAAGGCAGATAAAGATGATTCTGTTGATAGTTTTGATTACTTTGCTCGACCTCAGTCACAGGATATGCATACATTTTTTTCTTATCATCCTCAACAAATCCCAAATGTTCCTATACCATAGGTTTTCAAGTGGCTAACTTACTGTGAAAAAAAACATTCTCTGTACTGTTCGGTTTGTTTGGCATTTGCACCTTTGGTAAGTGATGGCCCTTTCTTAAACGGAGGCATGAAAGACTGGAAACACATTCACCAAAGGATAGTGGAACATGAAAAAAGTAAAACACACAGAGATAGTGCAGATGCGTACTTTCTGAAAATACAAAAGGCAGATGTGAAAAGCCTGTTGACTGTCAACCAAATGTCATTATGTGCTGAGCAAGTGAAAAAGAAACGCCAGGTGATGGAGCGTATAGTGGACGTTGTTAAAGTCATAGGCAAATGTGGCCTTAGCTACAGGGGAGATAAAGAAGAGGGAGCCTTTAGTTTAGAAAACATTGCTGTTAATCATGGTAACGTCCTGGAGTTGATTCTACTCTTGAGTAGATATGACATTTGCCTCCAACAGCATGTTAACAATTGCATTGAAAACAGCAAAAAGCAGCATGAAACTGGTGCAAAAGGCAGAGGCGCTCTAGTTACTCTGCTGTCAAAAGAGATAATAAATAAAGTTGTGGATGTCATTAGCCAACTGATAAAGGTGACTATAGCAGAAGAAGTGAGACAAGCTGGCATGTTTTCAGTTCAAATTGACACAACCCAAGATATCAGCTCCAAAGACCAGTGTTCAATCATACTTCGATATGTAACAGATGTCATTCCCGAAAGACTGATTGCTATGGTGGACTGTGAGTCATCTACTGGCCAGCATTTTGTAGAGCTTCTAGAAAAAGTGCTACTGAACCTTAATATTGACATTGGCACATGCGTTGGCAACTCAACAGATGGTGCAGCTAATATGCAGGGTCAGTTTAGGGGGTTTTCTACACTCCTCTCTGAGCATTCCCCCAATCAGGTTCATATTTGGTGTTATGAACATCTTTTGAATCTTGTACTGGCAGAAACAACAGGCAGTGTTGTGGAATGTGCATCTCTGTTTTCACTGCTTAACGATGTAGCAGTTTTTTTTAAGAGAGTCATACAAGCGCATGCAGAAGTGGGAGGAGAAGGGTCAGGACAAGCATCACAGACGACTGTGCCCAATAGGTCCAAGGTGGTGGGCTAAGGATCAGGCTCTAAGGAAAGTGTTTGGGTGCTTCGGGAATCCTCAGGAAGGCTTGTTTTTTGAAGTGCTCATGACTTTAGACAGCATTATAGATGACAGTACACAAAAGCCATCTGTGAGAGCCAAGGCAAAGGGATTCATAGAAGGCTTTTTGAAGTATGAGACAGTGGTCACCGCTCAACTCTTCCTTCGCATTTTTGAGCTTACATCCCCCCTTTCAAAATACTTACAGACAAAGGGAATGGATATCATCACAGCTCAACGTCTGGTTGAGGGAACAGAGGAGGGTCTCAGAAAGTTTGCTAGGGACTTTGAAGGAGTTAAAGTGTGCAGCTGATGACTTTGTGAAGTGGGCTAATGGAAAGTTGCAAGAGGAGGAAGAATGTGAGCTTGTAGTGCAGGATGCCTTTTCTGAGAGAAGGATCAGAAAAAAGAAAAGAATGCCAGGAGAGCTTGCAGAAGATGAGCAGTTAGCATCAGCTGATACTGACTTTGAGGTAAAAGTACACAATGCCATTGTTGACACAGTAATAGGCAGTATCCAAAGGAGGTTTTCTGCTAATAATAATAATAATAATAAACTTTATTTTATAAAGGGCCTTTAAAGGCAACTTCTCAAAGCGCTGTACAAAAAACAAGCAATACAAAAACAAGCATCAACTATCAAATGCTAATTTAAAAAAATAGGTCTTAAGTCTACCTTTAAAAATGTCATAGCCCTGTGCTTCCCTAAGATCAGGCGGCAGAGAATTCCAAAGGACAGGAGCATAGGAAGAAAAAGCCCTGTCACCCATAGATCGTAGGCATGTTTGAGGAACAGCCAACAAGTTGGATTGAGATGAACGCAGTCTCCGAGTTGGGGTATAGGGAGTTAACAACTCCGACAGATAATAAGGGGCCAAGCCATGCAACGCTTTATATGTCAGCATCATAATTTTAAAATCTACTCTGAATCGGACTGGGAGCCAGTGTAAAGACTCCAAGACTGGAGTGATGTGATTACAAACCCTGGTCCCAGTCAGTATCCTGGCGGCCGAATTTTGAACATATTGTAGTTTTTTAAGTGTGGATTTAGAGACTCCGGCTAGAAGGGCGTTACAGTAATCTATCCTAGTGATGACAAAGGAATTCATCAGCTTTTCAGCTACTGAGAAGTTTAGCATAGGACGTAGTCTAGCTATATTTCTGAGGTGAAAAAAAGATGATTTAACTGTACTCTGGACAAAAGAATCAAATGAAAGCCTGGCATCAAACATAACTCCAAGATTCCTCACTTTAGCTTGAGTAGCCAAGACAGAGCCATCAATAGTCAGAGATAATGAACCAGTTTTTGAAATTTGATGACGGAACCAATAAGCATAACTTCAGTTTTACCACTGTTCAGACACAAAAAATTTGTACTCATCCATTTCTTTATCTCAGAAACACAGCCGGACAGAAAATCAACATCAAGATGTTCACCAGACTTTGAGTGTATATAAATCTGCGTATCATCAGCATAAAAGTGATAATGGAGGCCAAGCGATCGCAACAACTGTCCAAGTGGTGCCAGATAAATGTTAAAAAGCAGAGGGCCCAAGACTGAGCCCTGAGGAACCCCAGTGGAAACAGAGCTAATCTCAGACCTGAAACCACCCATAGAAACGAACTGAGAACGGTCAGTAAAATAGGATTTAAACCACTTCAAAGCTGTCCCCGACACACCAAAATCTTGTTCAAGACGGGCGAGTAATAGACTATGATCAACGGTATCAAAAGCTGCTCTTAAATCAAGAAGGATGAGAATGGAAATTACACCAGAGTCAGAAGCCATCAACAAATCATTGGTAACTCTGACCAGAGCCGTTTCAGTACTGTGGAATTTACGAAAACCTGACTGAAGAGGATCAAACAGGTTATTAATTGCGAGATGGTTACGTAGATGAAAGGCAACAACACGCTCAAGTATTTTTGCCATGAACAGAAGGTTGGAGATGGGTCGAAAATTATTAAAATCCTCCAGAGTAGTATTTTCTTTTTTTGGTACTGTGGTTACAGCAGCAATCTTTAATGCTGCAGGAACCTCTCCCGTTTGCAATGAATCATTCATAATACTAAGGACATTAGGGCTCAAAACATTGAAGCAAGATTTAAACAAGCTTGAGGGAATAGGATCAAGCAAGCAAGTGGTAAATTTCATGCTTGATACCTCCCTTTTCAGACCCTCAGAATCAAGATGTGGAAAATTAGTAAAAGGAAAACCAGTAAACCCAGGTGAACAGAGAAGTGAGACAGTGGGAGCAGATGCAGCAGAAATTTGTTTGCGAACACTTTCAATTTTAGAGTTAAAAAATTTAAGAAAAGAGTCACATAGCTGTTGAGAGACAGGCAAGGTGGTGGCAGTATCAACTTTAAGCAGTCTATTTATGGTTTGAAACAAATGTCTGGGGTTTCCTTGGTTGTTTTCAATAGTCTGAGAAAAATAAGAAGATCTTTAATTTCTAATGCAAAGCTTTGCTCAGATTTAGCCTGTTTAGACCCTAGAAACTTTGCTTATGTGAGGGAAAATGGACTTCCCAGCTCAGCTCTGGAAGAAATAAGCAAATGTCTGCTTAACTGTGACGACAGGGCTACAGTTGGCACATTATGTGGTGACTGTACAGCCTTGCATCTCAGTGGGACAGACTAAAGATGTCCCCTCTGGAGGGTTATATTGTTAGGACAGCTAGTGAAATCCCACAAGGAGGTGATGAGGATCCTTCCATGGAAGAGCAGGATGTCGAACTAGAGAGCAAAACTTGTTCCTCCTGTAAAAACTGTGTCATTTGTGTTCATCTCATTCTCTCTCAGTACAATCTACTAACTGATGCCTACCATGTGATTGGACTTGCCTACAAGTTCCTATTAACACTGTCCATCGCACAAGTGAGAGAAGCTTCTCAACAGTGAAATTCATAAAAAACAGACTCAGGAGCACTTTAACCCAGAAGAACTTTGAGGCATTAATGCTCATGTGCACTGAGAAAGAAATTCTCATGTCTTTGGACAATGACACTGTGATGACAACGCTCAGGCGTTTGTTAATGTTTTAGGGTTGTCCATGTTTCCTTGAAGCTAAACTTATGCAGAGGAAAAAGAGATGAAACATTGGAAAGTTATACTGTGAAAAAAAGTCAGATAACAATGCAATACTTGTTTAATTCCTTAACTAATGTTCTAATGAAAAATATTTGAAGTTGTAAAGCAGCTGTTTCCTTTGAAAAAGAGCTGATACTGTCATTAGAAAGTGCACTACATTTTATTTTAATCTTTATTATTTATTTTGTTTTATATATTTGTTTTTATTATATTTTTTTCTTCATTTCAATGTTTTGATATTTATAAATACTAAATCTTAAAGAAAAGAGATTCTGTTACTATCCAGTTATTTACTGTTCTAATTAATCTTCACTGTGAAGCAAAACTAAGGCTACTGTTTTTGCACTAAATTTAAAAATGATGATATTTTATAGTCAGTCGGGAACTAAAGTGGGCCGGTCTAAGGCATGAAACTCCAGGGCTGAAAATGAGTCCCAATCCGGCCCTGGATCCAAGGTGCACTGAGAAAGAAATTCTCATGTCTTTGGACAATGACACTGTGATGACAACGCTCAGGCGTTTGTTAATGTTTTAGGGTTGTCCATGTTTCCTTGAAGCTAAACCTATGCAGAGGAAAAAGAGATGAAACATTGGAAAGTTATACTGTGAAAAAAAGTCAGATAACAATGCAATACTTGTTTAATTCCTTAACTAATGTTCTAATGAAAAATATTTGAAGTTGTAAAGCAGCTGTTTCCTTTGAAAAAGAGCTGATACTGTCATTAGAAAGTGCACTACATTTTATTTTAATCTTTATTATTTATTTTGTTTTATATATTTGTTTTTATTATATTTTTTTCTTCATTTCAATGTTTTGATATTTATAAATACTAAATCTTAAAGAAAAGAGATTCTGTTACTATCCAGTTATTTACTGTTCTAATTAATCTTCACTGTGAAGCAAAACTAAGGCTACTGTTTTTGCACTAAATTTAAAAATGATGATATTTTATAGTCAGTCGGGAACTAAAGTGGGCCGGTCTAAGGCATGAAACTCCAGGGCTGAAAATGAGTCCCAATCCGGCCCTGGATCCAAGGTGCACCCCATGCTCACGGAACATCAGTGTCAGATCGCACCATCCGTCGTTGTTTGAGCCAAAGTGGACTACTTCAGTGGACCTGCTGAATGTTGTCAGCAGGACCAGACAACATTCCTGGGCGGGCCCTCAGAGCATGTGCCAACGAGCTGGTTGATGTTTTCACCTCCATCTTCAACCTCTCCCTCAGCCAGCGCATTGTACCATCATGCTTCAAGACCACGACCATCGTCCCCCTGCCCAAGAAGAACCCACCCACCTGCCTGAATGACTACAGGCCAGTGGCACTCACTCCAATCATTATGAAGTGTTTCGAGAGAGTGGTGCTGGCCCACATTCAGAGCAGCATACCGGACACCATTGACCCCCTGCAGTATGCCTACCGGCCCAACAGATCTACCTCGGATGCAATCGCTACTGCCGTCCACTACTCCCTCTCACACCTGGAGAACAAGGACTCATACATACGGATACTTTTATAGATTACAGCTCCGCCTTCAACACGGTCATCCCACACAAACTCACCCACAAACTGTCCACACTTGGTTTGCACCCCACCCTCTGTGACTGGCTCCTAGATTTCCTGACTGGCAGGCCTCAGTCTGTCAGGATTGGTAATAGGACTTCAGCCAGCACCATCACAAACATTGGTACTCCACAGGGCTGTGTACTCAGCCCCATCCTCTACACCCTGTACACCTACGACTGTGTCGCCTCTCACAAGGACAACATCATCCTGAAGTTTGCTGACGACACCGCAGTGATAGGACGATCGCTGGCGGTGACGAGGCAGCTTACAGGAGGGAGGTGGCCAGTCTGGTGTCATGGTGTGAAGACAACAACCTCACCCTCAACACGGACAAGACAAAGGAGATGATAGTGGACATGAGGAGGGAGAGGAGAACGCCTCAGCCACTGTTCATCCGGGAACTTGAAGTGGAGAGGGTGAGCAACTTCAAATACTTGGGTGTCCACATCAATGAGGACCTCACTTGGACACCTCACATCACACAGCTGGTCAAGAAGGCTCAACAGCGGCTGTATTTTCTGAGGAGGCTGAGGAAGTTTGGCATGTCGCCCAAGATCCTCAGCAACTTCTACAGCTGCACCATTGAGAGTGTCCTGACCAGCTGCATCACTGTGTGGTACGGCAGCACTTCTGTCATGGACCGCAAACGCCTGCAGAGAGTGGTGAAGACTGCGCAGAAGATCACCAGGACTCCACTGCCCTCTCTGCAGAGCATCTACCACCGCAGAGTCCACAGAAGAGCTGCTTCCATCCTCAAAGACCCCTCCCACCCACAACATGGTCTGTTCACACTTCTACCCTCAGGACGGAGGTACAGAAGTGTGAAATGCAGGACTTCCAGAATGAAGAACTCATTCTTTCCCTCTGCCATAAGACTCCTAAACAGCAGATAGGAGTCTACAATCACAATCACAACATTACATGAACAATTGTTTACCTACTGCACTACCTCACTTTACTTTACACCGTCACTTTACTTTACACGTCACTTTACACCATCACAACTGCACTACCTCACCTTACTACACTTTACACTTTTTGTATATTTGTATTTTTTTGGTATACTTCCATTATTATTACTTGTATATTTGTCTTATTTTTTTATTTTTACTTAATTGTGTGACATTTTACTGTGGACGGCAAAGTAAGAATTTCATTGTATAGGGAAACATGCTTTCTGTCTGTACACATGACAATAAACACTTTGAATCTTGAATCTTGAATGGGAGACGACCAAGGTCACCGTTGTTGATAACAAATCATTAAAAAGCTAGACTGGAATATGCCAAACTACATGTTGACAAGCCACAAAGCTTCTGGGAGACAGATGAGACAAAAATGGAACTTTTTGCCAAGGCACATCAGCTCTATGTTCACAGACGGAAAAATGAAGCATATCAAGAAAAGAACACTGTCCCTACTGTCAAACATGGAGGAGGCTCGATTATGTTCTGGGGCTGCTTTGCTGCATCTGGCACAGGGTGTCTTGAATCTGTGCAGGGTACAATGAAATCTGAAGACTACCAAGGGATTCTAGAGAGAAATGTGCTGGCCAGTGTCAGACAGCTTGGTCTCAGTCGCAGGCAATGGGTCTTGCAACAGGACAATGACCCAAAACACAGCTAAAAACACCCAAGAATGGTTAAGAGGAAAACATTGGACTATTCTAAAGTGGCCTTCTATGAGCCCTGACCTCAATCCCATTGAGCATCTTTGGAAGGAGCTAAAACATGCCATCTGGAAAAGACACCCTTCAAACCGGAAACAACTGGAGCAGTTTGCTCATGAGGAGTGGGCCAAAATACCTACTGAGAGGTGAGAGGAAATACTGAGAGGTGCAGAAGTCTCATTGACAGTTACAGGAATCGTCTGATTGCAGTGATAGCCTCAAAAGGTTGTGCAACAAAATATTAAGTTAAACAATTTTGTCTAGGCCTGTTCCATGAGTTTATTTTTTAAAATAATTCCGTTGAAGCATGGTTGAAAAGCAATGTCTGACTTTCATTGGTTAATATTCATAGAATTTTTATTTATTTTTACTTTTGTCAGAATAAAGTTTTTTCTGTGACCATTGTGAGCATTTTTCTTTCATTGACCGAAGGGTACCAACAATTTTGTCCACGTGTGTGTATATGCGGACGATGCTGTAATTTTTACAAAGGCAAAGTCTGATGTTGAACTCTCTGAAAAATTTACAGAAGCTATGAAGTGCATTGACCAGTGGCTCAGAAAATCATGTCTTCTGTTAAATTCTAAAAAGACTGTTTATATGGTATTTTCAAAACGCTCAACAGCAAAGCCAAGCTCACATGTAATTTTAAAAGGGGAGGAGATTGAATTTGTAGACAAATTTAAATATCTCGGTGTGACTTTGGACTCAACTTTGTCTTTTAAAAAACATGTAAAACACTTTGTAAAATTTTTAATTTTAATATTTGTAATTTTAAACAAATTAGATTATTATTGCCAGTAAATGCAGCTAAAATGTTTCTTCACTCTATGTTTTTTTCACACATTGAATATTGCATTACAAATTGGTCAATGACAAACCAGTCTACCTTAAAACCAATTGTATCACTATACAAAAGAGCCTTAAAAATATTTGATAAAAAACCTTATTCATATCATCATTGCCTGATACTTCGGAAATATAATTATTTGAGTTTTGACAGTTTTAAAAACTTTAAATTAGCTTGTTCAATTTATAAAAGTCTACATGGTCTTTCTCCACCGCAGGAGAAGCAACTTAGCAGCAGAAGCCTACAGAACTGTGTGAGTGTATGTAATTCTTGTCTGTTTGAGCTTATAGTG
Source organism: Perccottus glenii (assembly GCA_024416835.2). Lineage (NCBI taxonomy): Eukaryota > Metazoa > Chordata > Actinopteri > Gobiiformes > Odontobutidae > Perccottus > Perccottus glenii. The sequence continues at coordinate 28,051,303 of CM044552.2, read as the reverse complement.
CCGTGTTATTGCTGAGAAACCGCGCAGTGTGTTTACTACGACCCTGTCACGTGGTGTACCGGTGTCTAGTCTCAGCTGCTAGCGGGCTAGTTTCGTTTGAGTTGTTTGTGGCTGTGTGGAGGCGTGACCAAACGCCAGCTCCGCTCTGCTATATAACCCCGTGGTTTAATCGAAGTCGACTAGGAGAAGCAACTTAGCAGCAGAAGCCTACAGAACTGTGTGAGTGTATGCAATTCTTGTCTGTTTGAGCTTATTGTGCCGTGTTATTGCTGAGAAACCGCGCAGTGTGTTTACTACGACCCTGTCACGTGGTGTACCGGTGTCTAGTCTCAGCTGCTAGCGGGCTAGTTTCGTTTGAGTTGTTTGTGGCTGTGTGGAGGCGTGACCTGCTGAATTCAATTACTTGATTAGACAGGTATTTAAGTGGGAGTAACCACCGCGGCAGCGGTCATCGTGTGAAGACCGAAGAGAGTAAAGACCATCGACTCTACCTGCACGCGACTCCTAACAGGGACACACCGACAGAGGACATGAGTATTGCACTTTTTTAGTACTAATTGTTTGCACTTATAATTTATTATTTCTACTATTACTTTCTTCTTGTATATTTTTCCTCTTCGGCTCTTCAATGTGTTTTCAAATTACTACTGTCATTTCAACACGGAAATTATCATCTGTTTCACGCAAAAGGCGATGCAACCATAATAATCTGCATGTTGTATCACTGTCAATAACTGCCCCTTCTACTCTCCCAATAGGCTTATGAACAAAGCTGATTTCATTACAGCTTTTGTTCAACATTCTGGTCTTTCAGTTGTAGCACTTACAGAAACATGGATCAAACCAGAGGACTCTGCCACTCCCGCCGCCCTCTCCCATAATCACACTTTCTCCCACAGTCCTCGCCTCACTGGAAGGGGCGGAGGGACCGGACTACTTATTCCTACCGACTGGAAGTTCAAACAGCTATCACCCTTGTGTGACAACAGCTCCTTCGAGTTCCATGCTGTTACCATCACCCACCCTGTTAAAAGTCATTTTGTAGTTATCTAGATAGATAGATAGATTCAACTTTATTGTCATTACACAAGTACAGGTACAAGGCAACGAAATGCAGTTAGCATCTAACCAGAAGTGCAATAAGCAGTAAGTACAGAATATACAAGGTCTATAATATGTACAATAACTATACAGATAAGTATTATGGACATAATTGACAGATTTTAAATACTATAAGCATGATATACAGGTAGGTGTACTATGAACATACTATACAGATGGATTATGTAAAAGTGTATGTACACTATAGGCAGAACTATGAACATATGAACATAATTTACATGAACATTACAAGAGAACATCTATTGGCCCCCAGGTCCGCTTGGACATTTCTTGGAGGAGTTGGATGCGCTTCTTTCATCCTTCCCTGAGGATGGTACCCCTCTGGTGGTATTAGGAGACTTCAACATCCACCTTGAAAAGCCACAGGCTGCTAACTTCATTAACCCAACTGCATCATTTGACCTCAAGCAGGTTTCCACATTGGCAACCCACAGGTCTGGTAACCAACTAGATCTTATCTACATAAGATACTGCTCCACTCGGCACACTCAGGTCACGCCACTGCACACTTCCGATCATTTCTTCATTACTCTCGACCTTGACCTAACTTCTCCAGACACTGCAATTGTGTTTACCGCTGGTCACTTTCCGACGCAACCTGCGTACACTCAGTCCCTCCCGTTTTTCCTCTGCTGTCTCTTCTGCACTCCCCTCCTCTGAGGAGCTCTCTCTTTTAAACACAAACAACGCCACCGACACTCTGTGCTCCACGCTTTAATCCTGCTTGGACAACTTATGCCCTCTTACATCTAGACCAGCCCGTACATCCTCGTCTGCCCCCTGGTTATCCGATGTTCTACGCGAGCACCGCGCCAGCCTCCGGTCAGCTGAGAGAAAATGGCGCAAGTCAAAAGATCCTACTAACCTCTGTATCCACCAGTCTCTCCTCTCTACTTTCTCCGCTGATGTCACCTCTGCAAAAACTGTCTACTACCATTCTAGGTTAATCAACTCACCTGACTCGCGCACTCTCTTTAAAACCTTTGCCTTTGTCCGCCTGCTCCCCCACCTTCATCGGATTTAACAGCTGATGATTTCGCATCTTTCTTTGTAAAGAAAACGACCGCCATCAGCAGTCAGTTCTCTGCGCCACCACCTGTCGAGCTCATTCAGACCCCTGATATGTGTTTGCTCACTTCCTTCTCTCCTCTAACTGAAGCAGATGTTTCCAAGGTCATTAGTTCTAACCACCTGACTACCTGCCCGCTGGATCCCATCCCCACACATCTCCTTCAGGCCATCTCTCCATCTGTCGTGCCTGCTCTCACCCACATCATCAACTCATCTCTTTCCACTGGGTCCTTCCCCACAGCTTTCAAAGAGGCCCGCATCACACCACTACTGAAGAAACCCACTCTTAACCCTACTCTGCTAGAAAACTACAGACCGGTTTCCCTCCTTCCCTTCATTGCCAAAGCTCTGGAGCGAGTTGTGTTTACTCAGCTCTCCTCCTTTCTCACACGGAACAACCTCCTGGACCAGAACCAGTCTGGGTTCAAGAGCGGTCATTCCACCAAAACTGCCCTGCTCTCAGTCATCGAAGCTCTGAGACTGGCAAAAGCAACATCCAAGTCATCTGTACTCATCTTACTGGATCTGTCTGCTGCTTTTGACACTGTTAATCATCACATCCTCCTGTCTTCTCTCAGGGCGATGGGTGTCACTGGAATGGCGTTGTAATGGCTCAAGTCTTACCTCTCGGATAGGTCATTCAGAGTATCCTGGAGAAATGAGGTCTCTGAGTCCCAACATCTCAATACAGGGGTGCCACAGGGCTCAGTGCTTGGACCGCTACTCTTTTCCATTTACATGACATCCCTTGGCTCTGTCATCCAGATGCATGGCTTTTCCTATCACTGCTATGCAGATGACACTCAACTCCACCTGTCATTTCAACCTGACGATCCAACGGTCTCTGCTCGCGTCTCGGCATGTCTGAGTGACATCTCACTTTGGATGAAGGACCATCACCTGCAGCTGAACCTTGCAAAAACAGAACTGCTTGTGATTCCGGCCAATCCAAAGACCCACCACAACCTCTCCATTCAACTAGGCCCATCAACCATTACACCGTCCAGCACTGCCAGAAATCTGGGAGTTGTAATTGATGATCAGCTAAATTTCACAAGTCATGTCGCCAGCACCACCCGGTCCTGTAGATTCATCCTCTACAACATTAGGAAAATTAGACCTTTCCTATCAGAACACTCTACGCAAATTCTAGTCCAGGCTCTTGTCTTGTCCAAACTGGATTATTGCAATGCTCTACTGGCTGGACTCCTGCCTGCACAAACCTCTGCAGCTGATCCAGAATGCAGCGGCAAGAGTGGTCTTTAATGAACCAAAGAGAGCGCACGTAACTCCCCTATTCATTAGGTTACACTGGCTCCCGGTTGACGCCCGCATCAAGTTCAAAGCTATGCTCTTGGCCTACAAGACCACCACTGGTTCTGCACCCTCATATCTTCACTCACTAATACAGACCTACGTTCCTACCAGATCCCTGCGCTCTGCAAATGAACAACGTCTGGTGGTACCGTCCCAAAAAGGTAAAAAATCACTCTCACGTACCTCCTCTGGCTCTGTTCCACATTGGTGGAATGATCTACCTGCTGCTACAAGATCAGCAGATTCTGTAGCCATCTTTAAAAAAACGCCTGAAAACACATCTCTTCCGTCAACACCTGACTGACAAACACTGAGTTCTACTTCCTTTTCTATCAATTCCTTTCTTTAAAAAAAAAAAATTTATTAAAAAAAAAATTATCTTATCCTTAGCATTGTATACTGCGCTGGGTTTAAACTGACTAGTTTTTGTGCACTTATGCTTTTTGTACCTTGTGTTGTTAAAATTGCTTCCATTGTTATCCTCACTTGTAAGTCGCTTTGGATAAAAGCGTCTGCTAAATGACTAAATGTAAATGTCTCTGAATGAGTTTATTAAATTCAGATCTGGGACAAGTGACAGAGTGACCAGAGCCTCTACTCGAGGTGACTGTGCAGTTCCTTTGAGACGCACAGCCTTCAGTCAACAAGTGCTGTCAAAGGAACAGAGATTTGGAACAGCATCCCAGCTGTGATCAGAGACAGTCAGACAATAAACACATTTAAGACAAACCTGAAATGTTGGCTCAAGAAGAACCAGGTCTGTGAGCATTACATCTGAAATGTTGTTAAGTGTTTCTTAAGTGTTGTTTAAGTGTTGTTAAGTCTAATGTTGTCATTTGTATTGAATGTGTATTTATTTGGGCGGCAGTAGCTCAGTGGTAGAGCGTCCGTCCTCCAACCGGAAGGTAGTAGGATCGATTCCCGCTCGCCCCACAGTTCATACTGTCGTTGTGTCCTTGGGCAAGACACTTAACCCACCTTGCCTCCAGTGACTGTAACACTGGTAATGTAATGTAAGTCGCTTTGGATAAAAGCGTCTGCTAAATGAATAAATGTAAAATGTAAATATTGTGTTATATGTTGTCTGTTATCTTGTCCTGACCTGCCAGGGACTAAAGATGGAAAGTAGCCACTGTGCTAATTCTGGCATATTTACATTTTTATGTTCATCAATATGCACTGTCCCTTTTAAATAAATAAATAAAATAAATAAATAAAGAAGGTAAGAAAAGTTAAACGTCTGCAAGTTTATTGTTTGACAGACATTATTGAGAGTAAACTATGTTTACTAAGAGAACTCCTGAGACATGGGAGATACAGTGCCTTGCGAAAGTATTCGGCCCCCTTGAACGTTGCGACCTTTTGCCACATTTCAGGCCTCAAACATAAAGATATGAAACTGTAATTTTTTGTGAAGAATCAACAACAAGTGGGACACAATTAGGAAGTGGAACGAAGTTTATTGGATGTGTCAAACTTTTTTAACAAATAAAAAAAATTAGGCGTGCAAAATTATTCAGCCCCTTTACTTTCGGTGCAGCAAACTCTCTCCAGAAGTTCAGTGAGGATCTCTGAATGATCCAATGTTGACCTAAATGACTAATGATAAATGGAACCCACCTGTGTGTAATCAAGTCTCCATATAAATGCACCTGCACTGTGATAGTCTCAGAGGTCCGCACAGAGAGCATTATGAAGAACAAGGAACACACCAGGCAGGTCCGAGATACTGTTGTGGAGAAGTTTAAAGCCAGATTTAGATACAAAAAGATTTCCCAAGCTTTAAACATCCCAAGGAGCACTAATATTGGGAAAATATTGAAATGGAAGGAGTATGAGACCACTGCAAATCTACCAAGACCTGGCCGTCCCTCTAAACTTTCAGCTCATACAAGGAGAAGACTGATCAGAGATGCAGCCAAGAGGCCCATGATCACTCTGGATGAACTGCAAAGATCTACAGCTGAGGTGGGAGACTATGTCCATAGGACAATAATCAGTCGTATACTGCACAAATCTGGCCTTTATGGAAGAGTGGCAAGAAGAAAGCCATTTCTTAAAGATATCCATATAAAGTGTCGTTTAAAGTTTGCCACAAGCCACCTGGGAGACACACCAAACATGTGGAAGAAGGTGCTCTGGTCAGATGAAACCAAAATCAAACTTTTTGGCAACAATGCAAAACGTTATGTTTGGCGTAAAAGCAACACAGCTCATTACCCTGAACACACCATCCCCACTGTCAAACATGGTGGTGGCAGCATCATGGTTTGGGCCTGCTTTTCTTCAGCAGGGACAGGGAAGATGGTTAAAATTGATTGGAAGATGGATGGAGCAAAAGACCTGAGACTGGGACGGAGATTTCTCTTCCATCAAGACAATGATCCAAAACATAAAGCAAAATCTACAATGGAATGGTTCACAAATAAACATATCCAGGTGTTGGAATGGCCAAGTCAAAGTCCAGACCTGAATCCAATCGAGAATCTGTGGAAAGAACTGAAAACTGCTGTTCAAAAATGCTCTCCATCCAACCTCACTGAGCTCGAGCTGTTTTGCAAGGAATAATGGGCAAAAATTTCAGTCTCTCGATGTGCAAAACTGATAGAGACATACCCCAAGCGACTTACAGCTGTAATCGCAGCAAAAGGTGGCGCTACAAAGTATTAAGTTAAGGGGGCTGAATAATTTTGCACGCCCAATTTTTCAGTTTTTTATTTGTTAAAAAAGTTTGAAATATCCAATAATTTTCGTTCCACTTTATGATTGTGTCCCACTTGTTGTTGATTCTTCACAAAAAATTACAGTTTCATATCTTTATGTTTGAAGCCTGAAATGTGGCAAAAGGTCGCAAAGTTAAAGGGGGCCGAATACTTTCGCAAGGCACTGTATAAGAGCAACTAATGTTTGACAATGGCATGTTTTATAAAGCGTTATATGGCAGTTAGAGCTAACGCTAACTTTGCATGATATATCATCGACTGCATGTAAATAGCTAACGTTAGCTGAGCAGCTACATCAACAACTCACGTACTGTAGCTTTCACCGAGGCCTGCCGTCTCAGCAGGATAACAACTAAAGTTAGTCAACTTATATCAGACAGAATACTGTATGTGTTACTATTACTGTTATTTTGTCGAGTTTTTGCACAAATGTTGGAGCACTTCATTTTTATCTGGTCAACTAATGTCTAAACAGCTGCACTGTCCCTAAACCTTGTGTAACACATCAGTGACAAGCTTCACAGTAAAACTCTGAGTAAAAGTTATGTAGAGAAAAGAATATGACCGAGTGGAGGAGTTTTACTCGCGGCGATAAAGGCCCTCGCCTCCCTTGAGACCGCGGGGACACATGCACTCGGAGGATCGCATTTCGTGCTTTAAAGCGTAAACTTCACGGTAATGTCAAATAACCGGGCCTGTGCTACTGCTGGGGCCTGCTACACCACCTTGTAATTTAGAGTTAAAGGTCTCCACAATCCCTGGTTTTCCTGGGAGCTGTCTGAACCTTTGAAAATAATAGATTATGCTTGGGCTATGGCAAGAAAAACAAAGTACTGGCTGGAGATTTGAGATGACTCAGGAATCGCTGCACCCCCTGTTTAAAAAGGCAAAATGTAAATATAACTTGTCTAAAAGTACAAGGTTACAAGTTCCAAAGGATTCTGAGGAGTTTTCTAAGACTCTAGCCGTGGCTCTGGAGGGGCCTCCTCTAAAGGAAGGATCCTGGCAATTGGGAAATGGCTGCCTCTTCACAGACTCATTACGACCACAGCCACAAATATATCAAAAAACAAATTGATAACTTTTTTGGCACACGTGTCTAGATGATACTCACCAAAATTTGGAGCTGTTTAGATGAAAAGCCTTTAGCACAAGGGGTGCGATTTAGGTGGTCACGCATTCCACCCAACATAGTAGATTTCCTGTTAAGTTTACGATATGGCTGTAATAAACTTTTCTGTTTGCCCTGAGGTGTCCTATGGATGTACCAAGTTTCATTTTTCTACGTTGGAAAAAAGTTACTTTCACTTTCCATAGGCCCAATGTATTTTGACTTTTCTAGGGGTCGCCACTGAGTCATTTTTCGTATTTTTTTTTCGGGGACTTCAAATACATTAATTTTTCGCCGAGCTTGAAGTCTGGGACCAATTAAAATTACTCTCAAACGCCTTCTCGGATCGAGTTGGACCCAAAAAGGCGTTTGTGCACATTCATGACCTGAACACAAAAATATGTAAATAAAAGGGTTATCTTTAGGAATGGCTCTCCAGCGCCCCCTACAAACTTATAATGGGACCCAAGAAATTAGTTTGTCATAGAGACATGAAATTTGGTACACACATCTCTTATGTCATGACGAGCATAAAAGCCAATGACAACCACCCCCTATCTATAAATGTGTTGCTATAGCAACGTCCCAAATATGTGGAAAAAGTCAATGGGAAGTGAAAATTTTAGTTTGTCGAAGGCAAATGAAACTTGGTACACACATCCACCATGGGCTTATGAACAAAAAAGCCAATGGGGACCACACCCTATCACACACGGTAAGGCGGCCATTTTGAATTGAAAATGTGAACCGACTTAAAATACACCTCTTTTTTAAAAGAACACAGACAATAGCTGCTTCCTTCCACAGACACCAAACTTGGGCAAAATGAGCTAAAGACATGTATGTAAAATAGACAAGCGTTTTTCTAGACTTTTTTGCTCGAGTTATATTTTTTTATTATAATGGTATATATTTTTTATTATAATTTTTCTGCAAAATGATCCTCAATTTGACCCAGTAAACGTGCAACTAAAAGTCATTTTAATTGGTCCCAGACTTCAAGCCATAAAAATTTATGTATTTGAAGTCCCCGAAAAAAAAAATACAAAAAATGACTCAGTGGCGACCCCTAGAAAAGTCAAAATACATTGGGCCTATGGAAAGTGAAAGTAACTTTTTTCCAACGTAGAAAAATTAAACTTGGTACATCCATAGGACACCTCAGGGCAAACAGAAAAGTCAATGACAGCCACACCCTAAACTAAACAGGAAGTCCGCCATGTGGGGTGAAACGCATGGCCACTAAAATCGCACCCCTTGCGCAAAAAGATGCAAATCATTGTGTTTTAATTTAAATGGCCCCAAATTTGGCGAGTATCATCTAGACACATGTGCCAACCAAATTTGTGACTTTGTTGTTGATATCTTATCGGGTATGGGTGTGGCTAGCCTGTAACGAGGTGGCCATTTTTGTGAAAATAAAATGTCTCTTAACTCTCAAACGCCTTCTCGGATCGAGTTGGACCCAAAATGGCGTTTGTGCACATTCATGACCTGAACACAAAGATATGTAAATAAAAGGGTTATCTTTAGAAATGGCTCTCCAGCGCCCTCTACAAACTTATAATGGGACCCAAGAATTTAGTTTGTCATAGAGACATGAAATTTGGTACACACATCTCTTATGTCATGACGAGCATAAAAGCCAATGACAACCACCCCCTATCTATAAATGTGTTGCCATAGCAACTTCCCAAATATGTGGAAAAAGTCAATGGGAAGTGAAAATTTTAGTTTGTTGTAGGCAAATGAAACTTGGTACACACATCCAGTATGGGCTTATGAACAAAAAAGCCAAAGGGGACCACACCTTATCACACACGGGAAAGGGGCCATTTTAAATTGAAGATGTGAACCGACTTAGAATACAACCTCTCTTTTAAAAAACAACAGAAAATAGCTGCTTCATTCCACAGACACCAAACTTGGGCAAAATGAGCTAAACACATGTGTGTAAAATAGACAGGCGTTTTTCTTGTCGTTTTTGCTCGAGTTATATATTTTTTTATTATAATTAGGCCCGAGCCGGTGATGACCGGGAGGGCCTATTGTTTTTGCTCGGATTATTAGGCCCGAGCCGGTGATGACCGGGAGGGCCTATTGTTTTTGCTCGGATTTTTTTTTTTTTTTTTTTTTTTTTTTTTTTCTTCCGACCCAATGATCCTAAATTTGACCCAGTGAACATGCACGAAAAGTCATTTAATTGGTCCCAGACTTCAAGCTCGGCGAAAAATTTATGTATTTGAAGTCGCCAAAAAAATACGAAAAATGACTCAGTGGCGACTACAAAATCAAAATACATTGGGCCTATGGAAAGTGAAAGTAACTTTTTCCAACGTAGAAAATGAAACTTGGTATATCCATAGGACACCTCAGGGCAAACAGAAAAGTCAATGACAGTCACACCCTAAACTCAACAGGAAGTCCGCCATGTGGGGTGAAACGCGGCCACTAAAATCGCACTTTGCGCAGAAAGATGCAAATCATTGTGTTTTAATCTAAATGGCCCCAAATTTGGTGAGTATCATCTAGACATGTGTGCCAACCAAAGTTGTGACTTTGTTTTGATATCTTATCGGGTATGGGTGTGGCAAGCCTGTAACGAGGTGGCCATTTTTGTGAAAATAAACGTCTTCTAACTCTCAAACGCCTTCTCGGATCGAGTTGGACCCAAAAAGGCGTTTGTGCACATTCATGACCTGAACAAAAAATATGTAAATAAAAGGGTTATCTTTAGAAATGGCTCTCCAGCGCCCCTACAAACTTATAATGGGACCCAAGAATTTAGTTTGTCATAGAGACATAAAATTTTGTACACACATCTCTTATGTCATGACGAGCATAAAAGCCAATGACAACCACCCCTATCTATAAATGTGTTGCCATAGCAACGTCCCAAAAATGTGAAAAAGTCAATGGGAAGTGAAATTTTTAGTTTGTTGTAGGCAAATAAAACTTGGTACACACATCCACCATGGGCTTATGAACAAAAAAGCCAATGGGGACCACACCCTATCACACACAGGAAGGCGGCCATTTTGAATTGAAAATGTGAACCGACTTAAAATACACCTCTTTTTAAAAGAACTCAGAAAATAGCTGCTTCATTCCACAGACACCAAACTTGGGCAAAATGAGCTAAACACATGTATGTAAAAGAGACAAGTGTTTTTCTAGACTTTTTTGCTCGAGTTATATTTTATTTTATTATAATTTGGTATATTGTTTTTTATTATAATTTTTCTGCAAAATGATCCTCAATTTGACCCAGTAAACGTGCAACTAAAAGTCATTTTTATTGGTCCCAGACTTCAAGCTCGGCGAAAAATTTATGTATTTGAAGTCCCCGAAAAAAAAAATACGAAAAATGACTCAGTGGCGGCCCCTACAAAAGTCAAAATACATTGGGCCTATGGAAAGTGAAAGTAACTTTTTTCCAACGTAGAAAAATGAAACTTGGTACATCCATAGGACACCTCAGGGCGAACAGAAAAATGTATTACAGCCATATCATAAACTCAACAGGAAATCTACTATGTTGGGTGTATGCGTGACCACCTAAATTGCACCCCTTGTGTCTAAAGGCTTTTCATCTAAACAGCTCCAAATTTGGTGAGTATCATCTAGACACGTGTGCAAAAAAAAGTTATCAATTTGTTTTTTGATAGATTTGTGGCTGTGGTCGTAATGAGTCTGTGAAGAGGCAACTATTGGGAAATAAATGCCATTTCCCAATTGCCAGGATCCTTCTCAACAGAAAATGTTGGGTGGAATACATGACCACCTAAATCGTACACTTTGTGCTAAAGGGTTTTCATCTAAACAGCTCCAAATTTGCTTTAAAGCACGACATGCAATCCTCCGAATATATGTGTCCCCGCGTCTCAAGGGAGGCGAGGGCCTTTATCGCCGCTATGCTTTAATTAGGCCCGAGCCGGTGATGGCCGGGAGGGCCTATTGTTTTTGCTCGGATTTTTTTTTTTTTTTTTTTTTTTTTTTTTTTATCTTTCTTGTCGACCTATGATCCTAAATTTGACCCAGTGAACATGCACTAAAAGTCATTATATTGGTCCCAGACTTCAAGCTCAGCAAAAATTTATGTATTTGAAGTCACAAAAAAATACGAAAAATGACTCAGTGGCGACCCTACAAAATCAAAATACATTGGGCCTATGGAAAGTGAAAGTAACTTTTTTCCAACGTAGAAAAATGAAACTTGGTATATCCATAGGACACCTCAGGGCAAACAGAAAAGTCAATGACAGTCACACCCTAAACTTAACAGGAAGTCCGCCATGTGGGTGAAACGCGCCCACTAAAATCGCACTCTTGCGCAGAAAGATGCAAATCATTGTGTTTTAATCTAAATGGCCCCAAATTTGGTGAGTATCATCTAGACACGTGTGCCAACCAAAGTTGTGACTTTGTTGTTGATATCTTATCGGGTATGGGTGTGGCAAGCCTGTAACGAGGTGGCCATTTTTGTGAAAATAAAACGCCTCTTAACTCTCAAACGCCTTCTCGGATCGAGTTGGACCCAAAAAGCCGTTTGTGCACATTCATGACCTGAACACAAAAATATGTAAATAAAAGGGTTATCTTTAGAAATGGCTCTCCAGCGCCCCTACAAACTTATAATGGACCCAAGAATTTAGTTTGTCATAGAGACATAAAATTTTGTACACACATCTCTTATGTCATGACGAGCATAAAAGCCAATGACAACCACCCCTATCTATAAATGTGTTGCCATAGCAACGTCCCAAAAATGTGAAAAAGTCAATGGGAAGTGAAATTTTTAGTTTGTTGTAGGCAAATAAAACTTGGTACACACATCCACCATGGGCTTATGAACAAAAAGCCAATGGGGACCACACCCTATCACACACAGGAAGGCGGCCATTTTGAATTGAAAATGTGAACCGACTTAAAATACACCTCTTTTAAAAGTACACAGAAAAAGCTGCTTCATTCCACAGACACCAAACTTGGGCAAAATGAGCTAAACACATGTATGTAAATGAGACAAGTGTTTTTCTAGACTTTTTGCTCGAGTTATATTTTTTTTATTATAATTCGGTATATATTTTTTATTATAATTTTTCTGTAAAATGATCCTCAATTTAACCCAGTAAACGAAGAACTAAAAGTCATTTTTATTGATCCCAGACTTCAAGCCTGGCAAAAAATGTATGTATTTGAAGTCCCCAAAAAAATACGAAAAATGACTCAGTGGCGACCCTACAAAATCAAAATACATTGGGCCTATGGAAAGTGAAAGTAACTTTTTCCAACGTAGAAAATGAAACTTGGTATATCCATAGGACACCTCAGGGCAAACAGAAAAGTCAATGACAGTCACACCCTAAACTTAACAGGAAGTCCGCCATGTGGGGTGAAACGCGCGCCACTAAAATCGCACTTTGCGCAGAAAGATGCAAATCATTGTGTTTTAATCTAAATGGCCCCAAATTTGGTGAGTATCATCTAGACACGTGTGCCAACCAAAGTTGTGACTTTGTTGTTGATATCTTATCGGGTATGGGTGTGGCAAGCCTGTAACGAGGTGGCCATTTTTGTGAAAATAAAACGTCTCTTAACTCTCAAACGCCTTCTCGGATCGAGTTGGACCCAAAAGGCGTTTGTGCACATTCATGACCTGAACACAAAAATATGTAAATAAAAGGGTTATCTTTAGAAATGGCTCTCCAGCGCCCCTACAAACTTATAATGGGACCCAAGAATTTAGTTTGTCATAGAGACATAAAATTTGGTACACACATCTCTTATGTCATGACGAGCATAAAAGCCAATGACAACCACCCCTATCTATAAATGTGTTGCCATAGCAACGTCCCAAATATTTGGAAAAAGTCAATGGGAAGTGAAAATTTTAGTTTGTCGTAGGCAAATGAAACTTGGTACACACATCAAGCATGGGCTTATGAACAAAAAAGCCAATGGGGACCACACCCTATCACACACGGGAAGGCGGCCATTTTGAATTGAAAATGTGAACCGACTTAAAATACACCTCTTTTTAAAAGAACTCAGAAAATAGCTGCTTCATTCCACAGACACCAAACTTGGGCAAAATGAGCTAAACACATGTATGTAAAATAGACAAGCGTTTTTCTAGACTTCTTTGCTCGAGTTATATTTTATTTTATTATAATTTGGTATATTTTTTTTATTATAATTTTTCTGCAAAATGATCCTCAATTTGACCCAGTAAACGTGCAACTAAAAGTCATTTTTATTGGTCCCAGACTTCAAGCTCGGCGAAAAATTTATGTATTTGAAGTCGCTAAAAAAATATGAAAAATGACTCAGTGGCGACCCTACAAAAGTCAAAATACATTGGGCCTATGGAAAGTGAAAGTAACTTTTTCCAACGTAGAAAAATGAAACTTGGTACATCCATAGGACACCTCAGGCGAACAGAAAAATGTATTACAGCCATATCGTAAACTCAACAGGAAATCTACTATGTTGGGTGTATGCGTGACCACCTAAATTGCACCCCTTGTGTCTAAAGGCTTTTCATCTAAACAGCTCCAAATTTGGTGAGTATCATCTAGACACGTGTGCCAAAATAAATTATCAATTTGTTTTTTGATAGATTTGTGGCTGTGGTCGTAATGAGTCTGTGAAGAGGCAGCCATTTCTTTGGGAAATAAATGCCATTTCCCAATTGCCAGGATCCTTCCTTTAGAGGAGGCCCTCCAGAGCCAAGGCTAGAGTCTTAGAAAACTCCTCAGAATCATTTGGAACTTGTAACCTTGTACTTTTAGACAAGTTATATTTACATTTTGTCTTTTTAAACAGGGGGGTGCAGCGATTCCTGAGTCATCTCAAATCTCCAGCCAGTACTTTGTTTTTCTCGCCTTAGCCCAAGCATAATCTATTATTTCCAAAGGTTCAGACAGCTCCCAGGAAAACCAGGGATTGTGGAGACCTTTAACTCTAAAGTTAGGTTACAAGGTGGTGTAGCAGGCCCAAGCAGTAGCACAGGCCCGGTTATTTGACATTACCGTGAAGTTTACGCTTTAAAGCACGAAATGAAATCCTCCGAGTGCATGTGTCCCCGCGGTCTCAAGGGAGGCGAGGGCCTTTATCGCCGCTTGCGGCTTTAATTAGGCCCGAGCCGGTGATGGCCGGGAGGGCCTATTGTTTTTGCTCGGATTTTTTTTTTTTTTTTTTTTTTTTTTTTTTTTTTTTTTTTTTTTTTTTTATCTTTATTGTGACCAAATGATCCTAAATTTGACCCAGTGAACATGCACAAAAAGTCATTTGTATTGGTCCCAGACTTCAAGCTCGGCAAAAATGGTATGTTTTTGAAGTCGCCGAAAAAAAAAAAAGAAAAATGACTCAGTGGCGACCCCTACAAAATCAAAATACATTGGGCCTATGGAAAGTGAAAGTAACTTTTTTTCAACACAGAAAAATGAAACTTGGTATATCCATAGGACACCTCAGGGCAAACAGAAAAGTCAATGACAGTCACACCCTAAACTCAACAGGAAGTCCGCCATGTGGGGTGAAACGCGCGGCCACTAAAATCGCACCCCTTACGCAGAAAGATGCAAATCATTGTGTTTTAATCTAAATGGCCCCAAATTTGGTGAGTATCATCTAGACACGTGTGCCAACCAAAGTTGTAACTTTGTTGTTGATATCTTATCGGGTATGGGTGTGTAGCAAGCCTGTAACGAGGTGGCCATTTTTGTGAAAATAAAACGTCTCTTAACTCCTCAAACGCCTTCTCGGATCGAGTTGGAACCAAAAAGGCGTTTGTGCACATTCATGACCTGAACACAAAGATATGTAAATAAAAGGGTTATCTTTAGAAATGGCTCTCCAGCGCCCCTACAAACTTATAATGGGACCCAAGAATTTAGTTTGTCATAGAGACATAAAATTTGGTACACACATCTCTTATGTCATGACGAGCATAAAAGCCAATGACAACCACCCCTATCTATAAATGTGTTGCCATAGCAACATCCCAAAAATGTGAAAAAGTCAATGGGAAGTGAAATTTTTAGTTTGTTGTAGGCAAATGAAACTTGGTACACATATCCACCATGGGCTTATGAACAAAAAGCCAATGGGGACCACACCCTATCACACACGGAAGGCGGCCATTTTGAATTGAAAATTTGGTCCGACTTAGAATACACCTCTTTTTAAAAAACAACAAAAATAGCTGCTTCATTCCACAGACACCAAACTTGGGCAAAATGAGCTAAACACATGTATGTAAATGAGACAAGTGTTTTTCTAGACTTTTTGCTCGAGTTATATTTTTTTTATTATAATTCGTATATATTTTTTATTATAATTTTTCTGCAAAATGATTCTCAATTTGACCCAGTAAACCAACAACTAAAAGTCATTTTTATTGGTCCCAGACTTCAAGCCCGGCGAAAAATATATGTATTTGAAGTCCCCAAAAAAAAAAAATGAAAATGACTCAGTGGCGACCCTAGAAAAGTCAAAATACATTGGGCCTATGGAAAGTGAAAGTAACTTTTTCCAACGTAGAAAAATGAAACTTAGTACATCAATAGGACACCTCAGGGCAAACAGAAAAGTCTATGACAGCCACACCCTAAACTAAACAGGAAGTCCGCCATGTGGGGTGAAACGCTGCCACTAAAATCGCACTTCGCAAGAAGATGCAAATCATTGTGTTTTAATTTAAATGGCCCCAAATTTGGTGAGTATCATCTAGACACGTGTGCCAACCAAATTTGTGACTTTGTTGTTGATATCTTATCGGGTATGGGTGTAGCAAGCCTGTAACGAGGTGGCCATTTTTGTGAAAATAAACGCCTTTAACTCTCAAACGCCTTCTCGGATCGAGTTGGACCTAAAAGGCGTTTGTGCACATTCATGACCTGAACACAAAGATATGTAAATAAAAGGGTTATCTTTAGAAATGGCTCTCCAGCGCCCCCTACAAACTTATAATGGGACCCAAGAATTTAGTTTGTCATAGAGACATAAAATTTGGTACACACATTCTTATGTCATGACGGCCCAAGCATAATCTATTATTTCCAAAGGTTCAGACAGCTCCCAGGAAAACCAGGGATTGTGGAGACCTTTAACTCTAAAGTTAGGTTACAAGGTGGTGTAGCAGGCCCAAGCAGTAGCACAGGCCCGGTTATTTGACATTACCGTGAAGTTTACGCTTTAAAGCACGAAATGAAATCCTCCGAGTGCATGTGTCCCCGCGGTCTCAAGGGAGGCGAGGGCCTTTATCGCCGCTTGCGGCTTTAATTAGGCCCGAGCCGGTGATGGCCGGGAGGGCCTATTGTTTTTGCTCGGATTTTTTTTTTTTTTTTTTTTTTTTTTTTTTTTTTTATCTTTATTGTGACCAAATGATCCTAAATTTGACCCAGTGAACATGCACAAAAAGTCATTTTTATTGGTCCCAGACTTCAAGCTCGGCAAAAATGGTATGTTTTTGAAGTCGCCAAAAAAATAGAAAAATGACTCAGTGGCGACCCCTACAAAATCAAAATACATTGGGCCTATGGAAAGTGAAAGTAACTTTTTTTCAACACAGAAAAATGAAACTTGGTATATCCATAGGACACCTCAGGGCAAACAGAAAAGTCAATGACAGTCACACCCTAAACTCAACAGGAAGTCCGCCATGTGGGGTGAAACGCGGCCACTAAAATCGCACTTTGCGCAGAAAGATGCAAATCATTGTGTTTTAATCTAAATGGCCCCAAATTTGGTGAGTATCATCTAGACACGTGTGCCAACCAAAGTTGTAACTTTGTTGTTGATATCTTATCGGGTATGGGTGTAGCAAGCCTGTAACGAGGTGGCCATTTTTGTGAAAATAAAACGTCTTAACTCTCAAACGCCTTCTCGGATCGAGTTGGACCCAAAAAGGCGTTTGTGCACATTCATGACCTGAACACAAAGATATGTAAATAAAAGGGTTATCTTTAGAAATGGCTCTCCAGCGCCCCTACAAACTTATAATGGGACCCAAGAATTTAGTTTGTCATAGAGACATAAAATTTGGTACACACATCTCTTATGTCATGACGAGCATAAAAGCCAATGACAACCACCCCTATCTATAAATGTGTTGCCATAGCAACATCCCAAAAATGTGAAAAAGTCAATGGGAAGTGAAATTTTTAGTTTGTTGTAGGCAAATGAAACTTGGTACACATATCCACCATGGGCTTATGAACAAAAAGCCAATGGGGACCACACCCTATCACACACGGAAGGCGGCCATTTTGAATTGAAAATTTGGTCCGACTTAGAATACACCTCTTTTTAAAAGTACAACAAAAATAGCTGCTTCATTCCACAGACACCAAACTTGGGCAAAATGAGCTAAACACATGTATGTAAATGAGACAAGTGTTTTTCTAGACTTTTTGCTCGAGTTATATTTTTTTTATTATAATTCGGTATATATTTTTATTATAATTTTTCTGCAAAATGATTCTCAATTTGACCCAGTAAACCAACAACTAAAAGTCATTTTTATTGGTCCCAGACTTCAAGCTCCGGCGAAAAATATATGTATTTGAAGTCCCCAAAAAAAAATGAAAAATGACTCAGTGGCGACCCCTAGAAAAGTCAAAATACATTGGGCCTATGGAAAGTGAAAGTAACTTTTTTCCAACGTAGAAAAATGAAACTTAGTACATCAATAGGACACCTCAGGGCAAACAGAAAAGTCAATGACAGCCACACCCTAAACTAAACAGGAAGTCCGCCATGTGGGGTGAAACGCATGGCCACTAAAATCGCACTTTGCGCAGAAAGATGCAAATCATTGTGTTTTAATCTAAATGGCCCCAAATTTGGTGAGTAGCATCTAGACACGTGTGCCAACCAAATTTGTGACTTTATTGTTGATATCTTATCCGGTGTGGGTGTGGCAAGCCTGTAACGAGGTGGCCATTTTTGTGAAAATAAAACGTCTTAACTCTCAAACGCCTTCTCGGATCGTGTTGGACCCAAAAAGGCGTTTGTGCACATTCATGACGATGTGGAGGAGCAGCGGTTCTACTTTGAGCTCCTCCCGAGTGACCGAGCTCCTCACCTTATCTCTAAGGAGCGCCCGCCACCCTGCGGAGAAAGCCCATTTCGGCCGCTTGTATCCGGGATCTTGTTCTTTCGGTCATGACCCAAAGCTCATGACCATAGGTGAGAGTAGGAACGTAGATTGACCGGTAAATCGAGAGCTTTGCCTTACAGCTCAGCTCCTTCTTCACCACGACAGACCGGTACATCGACCGCATCACTGCAGAAGCTGCACCGATCCGTCTGTCAATCTCACGTTCCCTCCTTCCCTCACTCGTGAACAAGACCCCAAGATACTTGAACTCCTCCACTTGAGGCAGGATCTCTCCACCAACCTGAAGGGGACAAGCCACCCTTTTCCGACTGAGAACCATGGTCTCAGACTTGGAGGTGCTGATCCTCATCCCAGCCGCTTCACACTCGGCTGCAAACCGTCCCAGTGCACGCTGAAGGTCCTGGCTTGATGGAGCCAACAGGACAACATCATCTGCAAAAAGCAGAGACGAGATCCTGTGGTCCCCAAACCAGACTCCCTCCGGCCCCTGGCTGCGCCTAGAAATCCTGTCCATAAAGATAATGAACAGGACCGGTGACAAAGGGCAGCCCTGCCGGAGTCCAACATGCACTGGGAACAGGTCTGACTTACTGCCGGCAATGCGAACCAAGCTCCTGCTCCGTCGTACAGGGACCGGACAGCCCTTAGCAAAGGGCCCCGGACCCCATACTCCCAGAGCACCCCACAGGGCGCCACGAGGACACAGTCGAATGCCTTCTCCAGATCCACAAAACACATGTGGACTGGTTGGGCAAACTCCCATAAACCCTCCAGCACCCTGGAGAGGGTATAGAGCTGGTCCAGTGTTCCACGACCAGGACGAAACCGCATTGTTCCTCCTGAATCCGAGGTTCAACTATCGGTCGCATTCTCCTCTCCAGTACCCTGGCATAGACTTTCCCGGGAGGCTGAGAGTGTGATCCCTCTATAGTTGGAACACACCCTCCGGTCCCCTTCTTGAAAAGAGGGACCACCACCCCCGGTCTGCCAGTCCAGAGGTACTGTCCCCGACCGCCACGCGATGTTGCAGAGGCGTGTCAACCAAGACAGCCCTACAACATCCAGAGACTTGAGGTACTCAGGGCGTATCTCATCCACCCCCGGTGCCTTGCCACCGAGGAGCTTCCCAACTACCTCAGTGACTTCAGCCCGGGTGATGGACGGGTCCACCTCCGAGCCCTCGGCCTCTGCTTCCTCAGTGGAAGACGTGGGGTTGAGGAGATCCTCGAAGTATTCCTTCCACCGTCCAACAATATCCCCAGTTGAAGTCAGCAGGTTCCCACCTCTACTGTAAACAATGTTGGCAGGGCACTGCTTCCCCCTCCTGAGGCGCCGGACGGTTTGCCAGAATTTCTTCGAGGCCGACCGATAGTCTTTCTCCATGGCCTCACCGAACTCCTCCCAGACCCGAGTTTTAGCCTCCACGACCACCCGGGCTGCAGTCCGCTTGGCCTGCCGGTACCTATCAGCTGCCTCAGGAGTCCCACGGGCCAACCAGGCTCGGTAGGTCTCCTTCTTCAGCTTGACGGCATCCCTTACTTCCGGTGTCCACCACCGGGTTCGGGGGCGCCACGACAGGCACCGGAGACTTTACGGCCACAGCTTCGGGCGCATCGACAATGGAGGTGGAGAACATGGTCCACTCGGACTCAATGTCTCCAACCTCCCTCGGGATCTGGTCGAAGCTCTGTCGGAGGTGGGAGTTAAAGGTCTTTCTGACAGGGGGCTCTGCCAAACGTTCCCAACAGACCCTCACAGTACGTTTGGGCCTGCGAGTCTGTCCAGCTTTCTCCCCGCCATCGGATCCAACTCACCACCAGGTGGTGATCAGTTGACAGCTCCGCCTCTCTTCACCCGAGTGTCCAAGACATACGGCCGGAGGTCAGATGAAACAACTACAAAGTCGATCATCGATCTCCGAGGTGTGTCCTGGTGCCACGTGCACTGATGGACACCCTTATGCTTGAACATGGTGTTCGTTATGGACAAACTGTTGCTAGCACAGAAGTCCAATAACAGAACACCACTCGGGTTCAGATCAGGGGGCCGTTCCTCCCAATCACGCCCCTCCAGGTGTCACTGTCGCTGCCCACGTGAGCGTTGAAGTCCCCAGTAGAGCACGACGGAGTCCCCAGTCGGAGCACTTTCCAACACCCTCCCAGAGACTCCAAGAAGGCCGGGTACTCTGCACTGCCATTTGGCCCGTAAACACAAACAACAGTGAGAGACCTATCCCCGACCCGGCGCAGGAAGCGACCTCTCGCTCACCGGGGTGAACTCCAACACATGGCGGCTAAGCTGGGGGCTATGAGCAAGCCCACACCAGCCTGCCGCCTCACCGCAGGCAACTCCAGAGTAGTGGAGAGTCCAGCCTCTCGAGGATTTGGGTTCCAGAGCCCGAGCTGTGCGTGGAGGTGAGCCCGACTATCTCTAGTCGGTATCTCTCAACCTCCGCACAAGCTCAGGCTCCTTCCCGCCAGCGAGGTGACATTCCATGTCCCTAGCGCCAGATTCCGTGTCCGGGAATTGGGTCGTCGAGGCCTCCGCCTTCGGCTGCCACCCAATCCACTTTGCACCGGCCCCTTACGGTTCCTCCCGCAGGTGGTGGGCCCACGGGAGGTCGGCCCCACGTCGCTCCTTCGGGCTGAGCCCGGCCGGGCCCCGTGGGGAAAGACCCGCCACCAGACGCTGCAGATGCGAGCCCCAACCCCGGGCCTGGCTCCAGGGTGGGGCCCCGGCTGCGCCATACCGGGCGACGTCACGGTCCTTGATTTTTTTGTCTTCATAAAGGGTTCTGAACCACTCTTTGTCTGGCCCGTCACCTAGGACCTGTTTGCCTTGGGAGACCCTACCAGGGGCATATAGCCCCTGACAACATAGCTCCTAGGATCATTCGGGCACTCAAACCCCTCCACCACGATAAGGTTGCGGTTCAAGGAGGGATCCTCAATTTGACCCAGTAAACGTGGAACTAAAAGTCAATTTTATTGGTCCCAGACTTCAAGCCGGGCAAAAAATTTATGTATTTGAAGTCCCCGAAAAAAAAATACGAAAAATGACTCAGTAGCGACCCCTAGAATAGTCAAAATACATTGGGCCTATGGAAAATGAAAGTAAATTTTTCCATTGTAGAAATACAAAACTTGGTACATCCATAGGACACCTCAGGTCAAACAGAAAAGTTTATTACAGCCATACCGTAAACTCAACAGGAAATCTACTATGTTGGGTGGAATGCGTGACCACCTAAATCTCACCCCTTGTGCTAAAGGCTTTTCATCTAAACAGCTCCAAATTTGGTGAGTATCATCTAGACACATGTGCCAAAAAAGTTATCAATTTGTTTTTTGATACATTTGTGGCTGTGGCCGTAATGAATCTGTGAAGAGGCAGCCATTTCTTTGGGAAATAAATGCCATTTCCCAATTGCCAGGATCCTTCCTTTAGAGGAGGCCCATCCAGAGCCAAGGCTAGAGTCTTAGAAAACTCCTCAGAATCCTTTGGAACTTATCCTCCGAGTGCATGTGTCCCCGCGGTCTCAAGGGAGGCGAGGGCCTTTATCGCCGCTTGCGGCTTTAATTTGGTATATTTTTTTTATTATAATTTTTCTGAAAAATGATTTTCAATTTGACCCAGTAAACGTGCAACTAAAAGTGATTATTATTGGTCTTAGACTTCAAGCCCGGCAAAAATTTATGTACTTGAAGTCCCCGAAAAAAAAATATGAAAAATGACTTAGTGGCGACCCCTAGAAAAGTCAAAATACATTGGTTCTATGGAAAATGAAAGTAAATTTTTCCAATGTAGAAATACAAAACTTGGTAGATCCATAGGACACCTTAGGGCAAACAGAAAAGTTTATTACAGCCATACCGTAAACTCAACAGAAAATCTACTATGTTGGGTGGAATGCGTGACCACCTAAATCGTACACTTTGTGGTAAAGGGTTTTCATCTAAACAGCTCCAAATTTGCTTTAAAGCACGACATGCAATCCTCCGAATATATGTGTCCCCGCGGTCTCAAGGGAGGCGAGGGCCTTTATCGCCGCTTGCGGCTTTAATTATAATTTGTTTTTTGTTTTGTTTTTTATAATTTTTCTGAAAAATGATTTTCAATTTGACCCAGTAAACGTGCAACTAAAAGTCATTTTTATTGGTCCCAGACTTCAAGCCCGGCAAAAATTTATGTATTTGAAGTCCCGGAAAAAAAAATATGAAAAATGACTCAGTGGCGACCCCTAGAAAAGTCAAAATACATTGGTTCTACGGAAAATGAAAGTAAATTTTTCCAATGTAGAAATACAAAACTTGGTATATCCATAGGACACTTCAGGGCAAACAGAAAAGTTTATTACAGCCATATCGTAAACTCAACAGAAAATCTACTATGTTGGGTGGAATGCGTGACCACCTAAATCGCACCCCTTGTGCTAAAGGCTTTTCATCTAAACAGCTCCAAATTTGGTGAGTATCATCTAGACATGTGTGCCAAAAAAAGTTATCAATTTGTTTTTTGATACATTTGTGGCTGTGGTCGTAATGAGTCTGTGAAGAGGCAACCTTTGGGAAATAAATGCCATTTCCCAATTGCCAGGATCCTTCCTTTAGAGGAGGCCCCTCCAGAGCCACGGCTAGAGTCTTAGAAAACTCCTCAGAATTCTTTGGAACTTGTAAACTTGTACTTTTAGACAAGTTACATTTACATTTTGCCTTTTTAAACAGGGGGGTGCAGCGATTCCTGAGTCATCTCAAATCTCCAGCCAGTACTTTGTTTTTCTCGCCTTAGCCCAAGCATAATCTATTATTTTAAAAGGTTCAGACAGCTCCCAGGAAAACCAGGGATTGTGGAGACCTTTAACTCTAAATTACAAGGTGGTGTAGCAGGCCCCAGCAGTAGCACAGGCCCAGTTATTTGACATTACCGTGAAGTTTACGCTTTAAAGCACGAAATGCACTCCTCCAAATGCATGTGTCCCCGCGGTCTCAAGGGAGGCGAGGGCCTTTATCGCCGCTTGCGGCTTTAATTAGGTGATGACCGGGAGGGCCTATTGTTTTTGCTCAGATTTTTAATTTATTAGGCCCGAGCCGGTGATGACCGGGAGGGCCTATTGTTTTTGCTCGGATTATTAGGCCAGAGCCGGTGATGACCGGGAGGGCCTATTGTTTTTGCTCGGATTTTTTTTTTTTTTTTTTCTTTCTTGTCGACCTATGATCCTAAATTTGACCCACTGAACATGCAACTAAAAGTCATTTTTATTGGTCCCAGACTTCAAGCCCGGCAAAAATTTATGTATTTGAAGTCGCCGAAAAAAAATTACGAAAAATGACTCAGTGGCGACCCCTAGAAAAGTCAAAATACATTGGGCCTATGGAAAGTGAAAGTAACTTTTTTCCAACGTAGAAAAATGAAACTTGGTACATCCATAGGACACCTCAGGGCAAACAGAAAAGTCAATGACAGTCACACCCTAAACTTAACAGGAAGTCCGCCATGTGGGGTAAAACGCGCGGCCACTAAAATCGCACCCCTTGCGCAGAAAGATGCAAATCATTGTGTTTTAATCTAAATGGCCCCAAATTTGATGAGTATCATCTAGACACGTGTGCCAACCAAAATTGTGACTTTGTTGTTGATATCTTATCGGGTATGGGTGTGGCAAGCCTGTAACGAGGTGGCCATTTTTGTGAAAATAAAATGTCTCTTAACTCTCAAACGCCTTCTCGGATCGAATCGGACCCAAAAAGGCGTTTGTGCACATTCATGACCTGAACACAGAAATATGTAAATTGAATTAATAATAAACAGTATACCTTCCACCTTATACCTTCCTTGAAGAGACTAAAGGCATCAGATTTTACTAACTTAACATAACTAAGACAAAATAACAGTTGTATGTAAAGTGCTGAATTCTTATTTATTTAAAAAACAATTGTGCATTCAAATCTAAAATATAATGTAATCAAACTCTTAAATTAAAATAAATAAAATGTAGCCATAAGAAACAAAACAGTGCATTGGTTGAACATACAATAGTAATCAAACAGTAACCAAACATTGTAAACAAAAATATAAAGTGCAAAGTCCTGCAAACACTAATACTGAAACAATAACAAAATAACATGCACAACAATATAAACAACTTTTATTAGCAACAAATAGCAGTTTATAAAAAGTGCAAATACAAGAGTCAAACAGAATTAAATGAACATAAACATCCAGAACAGTTTAGTAGTTTTTTAGAGTGTGGGACCTCTCATAAAGCACAGCACACAGCCATCACTTTTATTACGATCGCTGCTTTGATTAGCACATTTGCGCTGACTATGTTTACCCCTTCCTCTCCCTCCTCTACTGGGTAAAGTGTCAGGATGACCAACACGTATTTGTCCCAAACAGCTGTCAATAGAAGCCGCATTATTCCCGACACCCCTGTCACTACCGCGGCCACTGCAGTACACCCGCCCCGGCTTCTATCACCTGTGCTAAAGGTAAAGCTGCAGGTGCTAAAGGTAAAGCTGCAGGTGCTACGTGCTCACGGCTTCCCTTCTCAACCTGCCCTTCACTACCGCGGCCAGAGCGACTAGTTTTCCTCCCGTTTCTTTCACTGATGTTTGGCAAAATGTGGGAAAAACAGCGTGTGCTTTATGAGAGACGCTGAGAAAGGCACGAGCAGCGGCGCCGCTGTCCAAGTTACACACGCACTCACTCTCGCTCATTCTCACTTTCACTCGGCTGAAAAGACTCTGGACCCTGGATCGGCCCGTGGATCTGTTAATTTTTCCGATCCCCGATCCAGCTATTTTGTCAGTATCGCGGACGATATCCGATCCTAATATCGGATCGGTGCACCCCTAATTCCACAAACACCAAACTTGGGCAAAATGAGCTAAACACATGTGTGTAAAATAGACAAGCGTTTTTCTTGTCGTTTTTGCTCGAGTTATATATATTTTTTTATAATTTTTCTGAAAAATGATTTTCAATTTGACCCAGTAAACGTGCAACTAAAAGTCATTTTTATTGGTCCCAGACTTCAAGCCCGGCAAAAATTTATTTATTTGAAGTCCCCGAAAAAAAAAATATGAAAAATGACTCAGTGGCGACCCCTAGAAAAGTCAAAATAATTGGTTCTATGGAAAATGAAAGTAAATTTTTCCAATGTAGAAATACAAAACTTGGTACATCAATAGGACACCTTAGGGCAAACAGAAAAGTTTATTACAGCCATACCGTAAACTCAACAGAAAATCTACTATGTTGGGTGGAATACATGACCACCTAAATCGTACACTTTGTGCTAAAGGGTTTTCATCTAAACAGCTCCAAATTTGCTTTAAAGCACGACATGCAATCCTCCGAATATATGTGTCCCCGCGGTCTCAAGGGAGGCGAGGGCCTTTATCGCCGCTTTAATTAGGCCCGAGCCGGTGATGACCGGGAGGGCCTATTGTTTTGCTCGGATTTTTTTTTTTTTTCTTCCGACCCAATGATCCTAAATTTGACCCAGTGAACATGCACGAAAAGTCATTTTATTGGTCCCAGACTTCAAGCTCGGCGAAAAATTTATGTATTTGAAGTCAAAAAAAATACGAAAAATGACTCAGTGGCGACCCTACAAAATCAAAATACATTGGGCCTATGGAAAGTGAAAGTAATTTTTTTCCAACGTAGAAAAATGAAACTTGGTATATCCATAGGACACCTCAGGGCAAACAGAAAAGTCAATGACAGTCACACCTAAACTTAACAGGAAGTCCGCCATGTGGGGTGAAAGCAGCGCCACTAAAATCGCACCCCTTGCGCAGAAAGATGCAAATCATTGTGTTTTAATCTAAATGGCCCCAAATTTGGTGAGTATCATCTAGACACGTGTGCCAACCAAAGTTGTGACTTTGTTTTTGATATCTTATCGGGTATTGGTGTGGCAAGCCTGTAACGAGGTGGCCATTTTTGTGAAAATAAAACGTCTCTTAACTCTCAAACGCCTTCTCGGATCGAGTTGGACCCATGTGCACATTCATGACCTAAACAAAAAATATGTAAATAAAAGGGTTATCTTTAGAAATGGCTCTCCAGCGCCCCTACAAACTTATAATGGACCCAAGAATTTAGTTTGTCATAGAGACATAAAATTTGGTACACACATCTCTTATGTCATGACGAGCATAAAAGCCAATGACAACCACCCCCTATCTATAAATGTGTTGCTATAGCAACGTCCCAAATATGTGGAAAAAGTCAATGGGAAGGGAAAATTTTAGTTTGTTGTAGGCAAATAAAACTTGGTACACACATCCACCATGGGCTTATGAACAAAAAAGCCAATGGGGACCACACCCTATCACACACAGGAAGGCGGCCATTTTGAATTGAAAATGTGAACCGACTTAAAATACACCTCTTTTTAAAAGTACACAGAAAAAGCTGCTTCATTCCACAGACACCAAACTTGGGCAAAATGAGCTAAACACATGTATGTAAAAGAGACAAGTGTTTTTCTAGACTTTTTTGCTCGAGTTATATTTTTTTTTATTATAATTCGGTATATCTTTTTTTATTATAATTTTTCTGCAAAATGATCCTCAATTTAACCCAGTAAACGAACAACTAAAAGTCATTTTTATTGGTCCCAGACTTCAAGCCGGCAAAAATTTATGTATTTGAAGTCCCGAAAAAAATATGAAAAATGACTCAGTGGCGCCCCTAGAAAAGTCAAAATACATTGGGCCTATGGAAAGTGAAAGTAACTTTTTTCCAACGTAGAAAAATGAAACTTGGTATATCCATAGGACACCTCAGGGCAAACAGAAAAGTCAATGACAGTCACACCCTAAACTTAACAGGAAGTCCGCCATGTGGGGTGAAAGGCGTGACCACTAAATTCGCACTTGCGCAGAAAGATGCAAATCATTGTGTTTTAATCTAAATGGCCCCAAATTTGGTGAGTATCATCTAGACACGTGTGCCAACCAAAGTTGTGACTTTGTTGTTGATATCTTATCGGGTATTGGTGTGGCAAGCCTGTAACGAGGTGGCCATTTTTGTGAAAATAAAACGTCTCTTAACTCTCAAACGCCTTCTCGGATCGAGTTGGACCCAAAAAGGCGTTTGTGCACATTCATGACCTAAACAAAAAAATATGTAAATAAAAGGGTTATCTTTAGAAATGGCTCTCCAGCGCCCCCTACAAACTTATAATGGACCCAAGAATTTAGTTTGTCATAGAGACATAAAATTTGGTACACACATCTCTTATGTCATGGAGCATAAAAGCCAATGACAACCACCCCCTATCTATAAATGTGTTGCTATAGCAACGTCCCAAATATGTGGAAAAAGTCAATGGGAAGGGAAAATTTTAGTTTGTTGTAGGCAAATAAAACTTGGTACACACATCCACCATGGGCTTATGAACAAAAAAGCCAATGGGGACCACACCCTATCACACACAGGAAGGCGGCCATTTTGAATTGAAAATGTGAACCGACTTAAAATACACCTCTTTTTTAAAAGTACACAGAAAAAAGCTGCTTCATTCCACAGACACCAAACTTGGGCAAAATGAGCTAAACACATGTATGTAAAAGAGACAAGTGTTTTTCTAGACTTTTTGCTCGAGTTATATTTTTATTATAATTCGGTATATCTTTTTATTATAATTTTTCTGCAAAATGATCCTCAATTTAACCCAGTAAACGAACAACTAAAAGTCATTTTTATTGGTCCCAGACTTCAAGCCCGGCAAAAATTTATGTATTTGAAGTCCCCGAAAAAAATATGAAAAATGACTCAGTGGCGGCCCCTAGAAAAGTCAAAATACATTGGGCCTATGGAAAGTGAAAGTAACTTTTTCCAACGTAGAAAAATGAAACTTGGTATATCCATAGGACACCTCAGGGCAAACAGAAAAGTCAATGACAGTCACACCTAAACTTAACAGGAAGTCCGCCATGTGGGGTGAAAGCGCGGCCACTAAATTCGCACTGCGCAGAAAGATGCAAATCATTGTGTTTTAATCTAAATGGCCCCAAATTTGGTGAGTATCATCTAGACACGTGTGCCAACCAAAGTTGTGACTTTGTTGTTGATATCTTATCGGGTATGGGTGTGGCAAGCCTGTAACGAGGTGGCCATTTTGTGAAAATAAAGCGTCTCTTAACTCTCAAAGCGCCTTCTCGGATCGAGTTGGACCCAAAAAGGCGTTTGTGCACATTCATGACCTGAACAAAAGATATGTAAATAAAGGGTTATCTTTAGAAATGGCTCTCCAGCGCCCCTACAAACTTATAATGGGACCCAAGAATTTAGTTTGTCATAGAGACATAAAATTTGGTACACACATCTCTTATGTCATGACGAGCATAAAAGCCAATGACAACCAACCCCTATCTATAAATGTGTTGCCATAGCAATGTCCCAAAAATGTTGAAAAAGTCAATGGGAAGTGAAATTTTTAGTTTGTTGTAGGCAAATGAAACTTGGTACACACATCCAGTATGGGCTTATGAACAAAAAAGCCAATAGGGACCACACCCTATCACACACAGGAAGGCGGCCATTTTGAATTGAAAATGTGAACCGACTTAAAATACACCTCTTTTTTAAAAGAACACAGAAAATAGCTGCTTCATTCCACAGACACCAAACTTGGGCAAAATGAGCTAAACATATGTATGTAAAATAGACAAGCGTTTTTCTAGACTTTTTGCTCGAGTTATATTTTTTTATTATAATTTGGTATATATTTTTTATTATAATTTTTCTGCAAAATGATCCTAAATTTGACCCAGTAAACGTGCAACTAAAAGTCATTTTATTGGTCCCAGACTTCAAGCCCAGCGAAAAATTTATGTATTTGAAGTCCCGAAAAATACGAAAAATGACTCAGTGGCGACCCCTAGAAAAGTCAAAATACAATGGTTCTATGGAAAATGAAAGTAATTTTTTCCAATGTAGAAATACAAAACTTGGTACATCCATAGGACACCTCAGGGCAAACAGAAAAGTTTTTACAGCCATACCGTAAACTCAACAGAAAATCTACTATGTTAGGTGGAATGCGTGACCACCTAAATCGCACTTGTGTCTAAAGGCTTTTCATCTAAACAGCTCCAAATTTGGTGAGTATCATCTAGACACGTGTGCAAAAAAAGTTATCAATTTGTTTTTGATACATTTGTGGCTGTGGTCGTAATGAGTCTGTGAAGAGGCAACCTTTGGGAAATAAATGCCATTTCCCAATTGCCAGGATCCTTCCTTTAGAGGAGGCCCCTCCAGAGCCATGGCTAGAGTCTTAGAAAACTCCTCAGAATCCTTTTACCGTGAAGTTTACGCTTTAAAGCCTGAAATGCACTCCTCCGAGTGCATGTGTCCCGATCTCAAGAGGCGAGGGCCTTTATCGCCGCTGCGGCTTTAATTAGGCCCGAGCGGTGAGGGAGGGCCTATTGTTTTTTTCGGATTATTTTTTTATTTTTTTTTTTTTATTGTCGACCTATGATCCTAAATTTGACCCAGTGAACATGAACGAAAAGTCATTTTTATTGGTCCAATTTTTTAAGCTCGGCGAAAAATTTATGTATTTGAAGTCGCCGAAAAAAAAATACGAAAAATGACTCAGTGGCGACCCTACAAAATCAAAATACATTGGGCCTATGGAAAGTGAAAGTAACTTTTTTCCAACGTAGAAAAATGAAACTTGGTACACACATCCACCATGGGCTTATGAACAAAAAAGCCAATGGGGACCACACCCTATCACACACAGGAAGGCGGCCATTTTGAATTGAAAATGTGAACCGACTTAAAATAAACCTCTTTTAAAAGAACACAGACAATACCTGCTTCATTCCACAGACACCAAACTTGGGCAA
Source organism: Perccottus glenii (assembly GCA_024416835.2). Lineage (NCBI taxonomy): Eukaryota > Metazoa > Chordata > Actinopteri > Gobiiformes > Odontobutidae > Perccottus > Perccottus glenii. Next base: position 28,020,958 of record CM044552.2, on the reverse strand, counting down.
AATGAGCTAAACACATGTATGTAAAATAGACAAGCGTTTTTCTAGACTTTTTTGCTCGAGTTATATTTTTTTTTATTATAATTTGGTATATTTTTTTATTATAATTTTTCTGCAAAATGATCCTAAATCTGACCCAGTAAACGTGCAACTAAAAGTCATTTTAATTGGTCCCAGACTTCAAGCTCGGCGAAAAATTTATGTATTTGAAGTCCCCGAAAAAAAATTACAAAAAATGTCTCAGTGGCGACCCCTAGAAAAGTCGAAATACATTGGGCCTATATTAAGTGAAAGTAACTTTTTTCCAACGTAGAAAAATTAAACTTGGTACATCCATAGGACACCTCAGGGCAAACAGAAAAGTCAATGACAGCCACACCTAAACTCAACAGGAAGTCCGCCATGTGGGGTGAAAGCAGCAGCCACTAAAATCGCACCCCTTGCGCAAAAAGATGCAAATCATTGTGTTTTAATCTAAATGGCCCCAAATTTGGTGAGTATCATCTAGACACATGTGCCAACCAAAGTTGTGACTTTGTTGTTGATATCTTATCGGGTATGGGTGTGCAGCAAGCCTGTAACAATTGGCCATTTTTATGAAAATAAAGCGTCTCTCTTAACTCTCAAGCGCCTTCTCGGATCGAGTTGGACCCAAAAAGGCGTTTGTGCATTCATGACTGAACACAAAAATATGTAAATAAAAGGGTTATCTTTAGAAATGGCTCTCCAGCGCCCCCTACAAACTTATAATGGGACCCAAGAATTTAGTTTGTCATAGAGACATAAAATTTGGTACACACATCTCTTATGTCATGACGAGCATAAAAGCCAATGACAACCACCCCTATCTATAAATGTGTTGCCATAGCAACGCCCCAAAAATGTGGAAAAAGTCAATGGGAAGTGAAATTTTTAGTTTGTTGTAGGCAAATGAAACTTGGTACACACATCCACCATGGGCTTATGAACAAAAAGCCAATGGGGACCACACCCTATCACACACGGAAGGCGGCCATTTTGAATTAAAAATGTGAACCGACTTAAAATACACCTCTTTTTAAAAGTACACAGACAATAGCTGCTTCATTCCACAGACACCAAACTTGGGCAAAATGAGCTAAACACATGTATGTAAAATAGACAAGCGTTTTTCTAGACTTTTTGCTCGAGTTATATTTTTTTATTATAATTTGGTATATATTTTTATCATATTTTTCTGCAAAATGATCCTAAATTTGACCCAGTAAACCAACAACTAAAAGTCATTTTTATTGGTCCCAGACTTCAAGCCCAGCTAAAAATTTATGTATTTGAAGTCCCCAAAAAAATATGAAAATGACTCAGTGGCTAACCCTAGAAAAGTCAAAATACATTGGTTCTATGGAAAATGAAAGTAAATTTTTCCAATGTAGAAATACAAAACTTGGTACATCCATAGGACACCTCAGGGCAAACAGAAAAGTTTATTACAGCCATACCGTAAACTCAACAGGAAATCTACTATGTTGGGTGGAATGCGTGACCACCTAAATCGCACCCCTTGTGTCTAAAGGCTTTTCATCTAAACAGCTCCAAATTTGGTGAGTATCATCTAGACACGTGTGCCAAAAAAAAGTTATCAATTTGTTTTTTGATACATTTGTGGCTGTGGTCGTAATGAGTCTGTGAAGAGGCAACCTTTGGGAAATAAATGCCATTTCCCAATTGCCAGGATCCTTCCTTTAGAGGAGGCCCCCCAGAGCCACGGCTAGAGTCTTAGAAAACTCCTCAGAATCCTTTTAACGTGAAGTTTACGCTTTAAAGCACGAAATGCACTCCTCCGAGTGCATGTGTCCCCGCGGTCTCAAGGGAGGCGAAGGCCTTTATCGCCGCTTGCGGCTTTAATTTATTATTACTTTTGTCAGAATAAAGTTTTTTCTGTTAGTGCCTACTTTTAGTGAACTTCTGAGTAAGGCCACTCTGTCACTTGACTGACTAGGGTTTTCTTTAATGAGTTTTTCAATAGCATTAAACCCGATTATTGGTTTCTGCATGATATCACGACTGACTAAGACTGGGACTAAAACTTCATCCGCTGGAGCTGCTACCTTTTGGATCACAAAGGCTAAGGCTAACTTCCATCCAGTTCTGAAAGAGGATTTCAGACCCGTTTAAACGCTGATCACGCCTAAATAAGTCACTGATTGGATAGAATTTTAAACCAGGTAAATTATCTGACTTCCAAGACTCACTCATTACTGAAACACTCCTGTGTCCCATAGTGCTTGAGTTTTACAATTGTTCATCTTGCACCAAACAACACACTTTTTTGCTAAGTCTGGACTAACTCTATTCTGCTATTCTTTGGCGTTTTGGGAAAAGGGTTTCTCTGTTTCTGACTTCCCCCTCCTCTACATCCCTTTCCCCAGTGTGAGTCGCTGCCACATTTAAAGCAGTGGTTACAGTCCTTGTTTTCTTGTTGGCATACAACACATTGTCTATTCTGCCTTTGAGCTGACTTTCTGTAAGTTTTTGTACTTGTTTTTGTTTGCTTGTCACTATGAGTCTTCATGTCACGTGTGACAGTTTGCACAAGTGAAGCCACTTGACCTGTAAGATCCCTGATTGCCATGTTACTTTCCTCTATCTTAGAGAATAGGGAGTTGTCTTTGGGCGGTTTGTTAGGTTATGATTTCCATAAATAAATAAAATTAAAACTGCAACAATTGTCAAACGGCCCTCGCCCCCCTTGCAACCAGGGCTGAGAACAGGAGGACAGCTTTTCACAAACAAAGACAGCAGTGAAATTGTTGTAAAACAAACGACACACTAAATTTCAAAGTCCCATTCAAGATTTCTAGGGGGCATTGGAGAGCCAGTTCAGGTGTTCAGGACGTCATTGTGCGCAACCGCCTCTATGTGTCTAACTTGATCCAACAATGTTTGAGGAAAATATTGTATGTTGGGGAATCACATAACAACCACAAAGTTTGCGGCAATGCCACGGGAAACCATAAGACTTTAAAAAATATTAGCTAACTTTTGATTCACCAGTTCTGTAGTCAATTCGGACAAAATTGAAAGCCTTTTAAATGAAAACCCTAATAAGAGAAACATTTTGCAATTTAGAGGGTTGCAAGTTCCACCGATAATGGCGGACTTTCTGTTTGTCAGTGGGCAAGGCCGTAATAAAATGTTTTGTTTGCATTGATGTGTAAAATGTGTTTTCTACATTTCATGACTGTAGGCCAAAAAAAAAGTACATTCACTTTCCATTGACTAATGTATTTTCAGTTTTCCAGGGTGCGCTGTAGAGCCCCTTTTTCATGGGTTTGTATGGGAGTTTTGAGCATGTTCAGGGGGTCAAATTAGCGCTCCCAGGTGCAGTCAAAAAAAAAAAAAAAAAAAATTCTTAACCGATATAACAATGCATTGTCATTCTGTGGGTTTGTGGGAAACAATTGGGAACCTCTGTCTTAAGCCACTTTCAATCTGTGCTCAATATCTAAGGCTCTCCCTAAGATCCCGATGTGCGGCTCAGAAAACTGAATTTTTAAACTAAAATTGAACTGTAGAAATTTTTTATTATTATTATATTCTTTATTTAACCAGGTGAAAAAACTTTTTTAAATTAAAAATCTCTTTTCCAAGAGTGACCTGGCTAAGACAACAGCATTACATACAGTTTCAGACAAATTTAAGACATTAACAAAAACACAAATAACAATTTTTACAATCAAAAGTTACAAATTTAAAGTCAATGTGTGCAATTTCAAAAACAGTTACATTTACCAAGCTCATTGAGTTCACACTTCTTTAGAATAGATTTAAATTCTCCTAAAGTCACAAGTTCAGATAGATTTAGGTCCTTTTGCAGGTCAGTCCATGCACAGGGGGCAGCTGCTGAAATGCTGCCTTACCCAACTCCGTTCTGACACCGGGAACCACCATCAGTATGTTCTTCTGAGAAAGCAGAGCATACTGTTGTTGGTTTTTACACATGTATGTGCAGAGGTAAGATGGGAGGAGCCAAAGAATACATTTATAAATGAAAGTCAGCAAATGAGACCACCTGCGAACATACAGGCACGGAAACTCAGCTGCAGGATACAGTGTACAATGTTTCCTGGTATAAACAGAGAAACACGATTTGTTTCTGAAAAGTAATTGTAATAAAATAATAAGTAAGCCTACCTGGGGAGAGACCCTCAATTACTATTTTACCTTATTTCATTGTATTTGTTGTAAACTAGTTTTCATGTTCTGTTCTTTTGCTTGTTCTTTTTTGATCACATTTACATTTAGTCATTTAGCAGACGCTTTCATTTAAAGCGACTTACATTAAGGTTCCATTCACCAGTGTTACAGCTGGGACACCACTGGAGGTAAGGTCTTGCCCAAGGACACAACAACAGTATGAACTGTGGGGAATCGAACCGTCTACCTTCCGGTTGAAGGACTACCACTAAACCATTGCGCGCCAAATATAAAACAGCAATGGCCCCAGAACAGAACCCTGGGGTACTCCTCAGTGTGTGGAACTGAAACTGAAGGTATTGTAGAACTAAATTTTCAACCTCGAGAAAAGCAGTAATTTCAAAATATAAATTTATTTTCAATTTACCGCAATCAATTTACACAGCAATGCATTTGGTTTTAGATTACTCTTTTAAAATTCAGTTTTATTGTGAATAAATATATATATATATATATATATATATATATATATATATATATATATATATATATATATATATATATATTTAGTTTATTCTCAGACACAAGGACTTTTGGCTCGACTTGGACTTGAGAACTGAGGACTCGGACATAGACCTGGACTTGAGCACAAAGTACCCGCAAGTCACACTCAGCAACAAGAATGCACAACCTCTGCCGTTTGCATGTGGTCATAACAGGACAAGCTGCTCTCATTTAACCCCACCCTGAGGTTAGGTTATACAATCAACTGGTCAAAAAGTGAACTCATGTTTGTTGGAGAGGACAGAATCGTACAATCTTACGGTAGTTCATAACTCTATTAGAGACCTGAGTCTAAAGAGTGTGTGTGTGTGTGTGTGTGTGTGTGTGTCTGTGTGTCTGTGTGTGTGTGTGTGTGTCTGTCTGTGTGTCTGTGTGTCTGTCTGTCTGTGCGTCTGTGTGTCTGTCTGTGTGTCTGTCTGTCTGTGCGTCTGTCTGACTGTGCGTCTGTCTGTCTGTGCGTCTGTCTGTGCGTCTGTCTGTGCGTCTGTCTGTGTGGAGCGGTTGTCACTCAACCGGAAGATTGGTGGATTGAGTCCCGCTCTCCCCACAGTTCATACTGTCGTGTCCTTGGGCAAGTCCTTGCCCCCAGTGGTGTTCAAGCTGTAACACTGGTGAATTGAAAGTCGCTTTGGATAAAAGAACAAATGTAAATGTGTGTGCAAGAAAGAGTGTGTATGAATTAAATTTAATGCGTGTTCTTGTTCACTAATAAAAAGTAATTGTAATAAAATAATAAGTAAGCCTACCTGGGGAGAGACCCTCAATTACTATTTTACCTTATTTCATTGTATTTGTTGTAAACTAGTTTTCATGTTTTGTTCTTTTGCTTGTTCTTTTTTGATCACATTTACATTTAGACATTTAGCAGATGCTTTCATTTAAAGCGACTTACATTAAGGTTCCATTCACCAGTGTTACAGCTGGAACACCACTGGAGGTAAGGTGGGTTAAGTGTCTTGCCCAAGGACACAACAACAGTATGAACAGTGGGGAGAGCAGGAATCAAACCACCTACCTTCCGGTTGAAGGACGACCGCTCTACCACTGAGCCACTGCTCCCCATCAGCAATGATCAGCAATGTTCTGTTACTTTCATATTATATGATGCAAATCCAGGTCATTATAAATACTTAGTTGGGTTATTTGGCCTCTTTTACCAACAGCAGCAGAGGGGTAGTGATACTTTTGAATAAGACTCTTTAAATGACAGTCTTGCATCAAAGATAAATATGGAAGATTTGTCATCATTAATGGTGTCATGCAGAGTGAATAAATCACTGTTATGAATCTCGACTGCCCACCAAATGATTCCCCCGATTTCCAAACTAAAATGTTTTTAAAATGCTCTTAATTTTTCTCAACAGCTGCTTGAATTTATTTTCATTAACAATCTCTCTGTTCTAATTGTTCAGTAAATATCACAGACACAGTTCTACTGCGCACTGTTTGTTCCTTTGAGTGTTTTCTTTGGTTTGATTAACGTTAAATGCAACAGTCCAACACAGGTCTGGCGTGGCTAATAGGGAGATTGAGGAGATTTCCGGACCGGTCAGGATGAGGGTCAGCCCGGTAAGGCAGATTGAGTGAAGCTGCTCACCGTTTGAACTTTCACGTGCACTCTGTGTGAAGCCCCCCTTCTTTTCTCTGTCATTTGTCAGGTTTGTTGAGCCGGCATATAATTTGCTGCTTGAAAAAGAAGAATATAAAACTAGATGCACTGGATTCAGAGAGACGGTGTCATGGTCCAATCCACGTTTTTAGATTTTCCCCTCCCTCCTCCTCCTGCTCAAGGCTGGCTAACACACCTGCCAACAATTTCCTCATCAGTATGCAGTTTATTTAAGCCTAGACCTTCCCCCCAGTCCCAGACCAACGTCTTTTTCAGGGCATGTAATATTCACAGGTGTGTAGCGATCCCATTTATAGTGCTAGTCACATGTTACTTTGTGTGATTTGACAGATCATCAGACACATATGGCAGGTATTGCAAAAAAATATACAATATATGATAAATATTATATAAAATGTACAATGAATATTACATGCCTTAAAAAAGACGTTGGTCGAAGTACATTGCCGTTATTCCAATAAATCTACTGCATACATCTTAGTGCCTCATATCTCCTTTTTTTCCATTAAGTTTTATGCCTACAGTGGTTATTGAAGAGCAACACACCACTTGCTACTTTGTCTGTGATTCAGCGAGCGCTCTTATAATTATTATCTTAAGTTGGTATAAAATTGGACAATGGTAGCAGTGGAATTTCTGTACAAACACAATGTATTAGGCTTACACTGGATACATACATATATATCTCACTACTATTAAACTAGAACAAAATATTAAGTTAGGGGTACCAACAATTTTGTCTAGGCCTGTTCCATGAGTTTATTTTTTAAAATAATTCCGTTGAAGCATGGTTGAAAAGCAATGTCTGACTTTCATTGGTTAACATTCATAGAATTTTTATTTATTATTACTTTTGTCAGAATAAAGTTTTTTCTGTGACCATTGTGAGTTTTTCTTTCATTGACCGAAGGGTACCAACAATTTTGTCCACGTGTGTATAATCAAAGCTGACAACAATTGAGGAGAGAAAATTTGGAAAAATCATACAAAAAATTTTGTTTGTTTTGGGCGGACGATAAATTATAATTCAACAAATGCAAACATTTATTTTAATTTTGAACATCAATAATTCAAAGGTAGGAGGATTCTCCATGCAAAGAAGTATACATTTTATATCTTTGTTAAAAATAGTTGCAATTAAATGGGTACATTAAAAAACATGAAATCAAAAGGACAAACTTCAGTGTAAAAACACTTAAAAGAAAAAAAAAAGAAAAATTTCTGGACAGAATAAGATCCTTTACAACAGAGGTTTTGTTGGTCAAAGACCTTACATTTAAAAGGGCAAACTTAATTAAGTAAAAATATTTGTAATCAGCTGTGCCATGTTTAGCTACAGGGCGTAGATGCCTTGTTTTTAAGGTGTCAGATTGGCATGACCTTTTTGAGTACCTATGTCCATAGTAAACAAGAACCGGGATTAAAAATGAAGATGAAGGGTGGCCTATAGTGTTAAGACAGGTCCTCTGTGTTTGAGCCACAGTGTCATGTGCCACGCCTCTGGCAGATTGCGTAAACTGTCAGTCAGAGTAACTGAACACAGAGGCAGACATCAGCGTTAACTTGATGGTATTTGTGAGGAGTTTTTTACCTTCTCTGTTTAAATGAATTCCATCTCGCGCAAATAAGCTACTCCTGCTCCAAAACACATTTACGTCATCAACAAAAGGAATCCCAAGAGAACAGCAGAACCTCTTGAGCCAGATAATACAACTGACAAATCCTACTGAACTTTAGGTAGCAAAATCGAGGAGACGGCATAGGACCAGCGATAACGCACTGTTTACGAGTGCTTTGCACTGTGTTTATGAGCAATTTAAAGGATTTTTTTGTAGTTTGATGTGTGATGTTTAAGCCAACGTGCACTATTACTGTTTACATAGTGGAGTGTTTGTTAAGTGTGTCTAGAAGCAGTGTATTGATGTGCAAATACCTGTGCACCGGGGTGGCAGTGGGATAATGATAGTAATAAAAATTAAAGCCGCAAGTGAAAAATAAAGGCCCTCACCTCCCCTTGTGACCGCGAGGGGCACATGCCCTCAGAAGGACCGCATCTCATCCTTCAAACTGGAAACTGTCAAATGTGTTGATAAAATAACTAACCATATTGCAAACCCAAATGCCAGGCTTGTCAGGGGTATAAGCAAAAAGTCAGGGCATGTCCAGATAATATTCGCAAATATTGACTTTTTTGTCGTTATAACCTGATTGTATGACGTGTGTGCCAAATTTCATTTGGTTACAGATTATCTTTTCAACTCCCATTCACTTTCTTCACACACAAAGAAGAGAGTTAGGGTTAGAACATGAGTTTAAACAGTGGCTATAACAGTGATCATCAACTGGTGGCCTGGAACCTGGTATTTTGGAACAGCGCATGAAGTTATGATCAGCCTGTTTTAACACTGGCTCTTGCATTTCACAACCTTAGCTCCCAATAAGTGCAATTGACATCAACTATTTAACACAAGGTAAAAAGCCTGGAAGGGATGCTATACCCACTCTACCAGCCAGGCTATAGCTGTCTGTACTCTACAACATTCAACAGAAAGGTTTCACTTGAAAACTCCTCTATGTCCTGAGTGATTGTGCAGGATGGTTTGACTACACCCAAGGTTTCACCAGCACCTGGTGAGGAGGCAGTGCCCAAGGATGTAGGGGGTTAGGAGCTCCTACTTTCAGTTTAATCTAAAGACTTGAATATTATTTTCTAAGAGCTAACTGTAAAATAAACTATAAAAAGTGCAGATTTATGTCTCAGAGATGACATAGGTGTGTCAGTTTTAAAGTTATTTTATTAATTAATTGGATCATTTACAAAGTTGTGGACCATTAGAATTTACTATAACATTTATATTTTATTTAATATTTATATTAAGTGTATATATCAAAATTATATAAACAAAATGGAATTGCTTACTGTAAGAACAATACTTTACAAATATCATAAACTTATATTTTCACAATAAAATATAGATAACATATCAAATGTTGAAAGTGAGACATTTTGAAATGTAATGTCAAATATTGGCTCATTTTGGATTTTATGAGAGCTCCACAATCCAAAAAAGTTGGGACAGGTAGCAATAAGAAGTTGAGAAAAGTGAAATGTACATATAAGGAACAGCTGGAGGACCAATTTGCAACTTATTAGGTCAATTGGCAACATGCTCAGTGGCACTGTCTCTCAGAAGTCAAGATGGGCATTCCCCCAATGCAGCAAAAAATAGTGGAGCAATATCAGAAAGGAGTTTCTTACAGAAAATTTGCAAAGTGCATACAGTGACCCAAGACCGAGCCCCAAACAGTGCATAATATCATCCAAAGATTCAGAGAATCTGGAACAGCTTGTGTGTGTAAGAGTCAAGGCTAGAAAACCAGACTTAATGCCCGTGTCTTCAGGCCCTTAGATGACCCTGCATCACATACAGGAATGCTACACAGCCACTGGCCCTTATTTATTAAAGGAGATTAATTTTGAGTATATGACCATTTCCACTCAATCTTTGACATTTATCAATATGAACGTGCGTGGGATTTGAGTACGTACACCTAAATCCCATGCCAGGTCAGAAGGTGGTGTACATTTACACAAGTTTAAAGTTTGCACCGAGCTGAGCAGCAAAACCATTACACCTACCGAAACACCTTTAGAACTAACGCACTCCCGTGGGCTCACCACCTGCGGGAGGAACCGTAAGGTGCAAAGTGGATTGGGTGGCAGTCGAAGGCGGAGGCCACGACGACCCAATCCCCGGACACGGAATCTGGCGCTAGGGACATGGAATGTCACCTCGCTGGCGGGGAAGGAGCCTGAGCTTGTACGTGAGGTTGAGAGATACCGACTAGAGATAGTCGGGCTCACCTCCACGCACAGCTTGGGCTCTGGAACCCAAATCCTCGAGAGAGGCTGGACTCTCCACTACTCTGGAGTTGCCTGCGGTGAGAGGCGGCGGGCTGGTGTGGGCTTGCTCATAGCCCCCCCAGCTCAGCCCATGTGTTGGAGTTCACCCCGGTGAACGAGAGGGTCGCTTCCCTGCGCCTTCGGGTCTGGGATAGGTCTCTCACTGTTGTTTGTGCTTACGGGCCAAATGGCAGTGCAGAGTACCCGGCCTTCTTGGAGTCTCTGGGAGGGGTGCTGGAAAGTGCTCCGATCGGGGACTCCTTCGTTCTACTGGGGTACTTCAACGCTCACGTGGGCAGCGACAGTGACACCTGGAGGGGCGTGATTGGGAGGAACGGCCCCCCGGATCTGAACCCGAGCGGTGTTCTGTTATTGGACTTCTGTGCTAGCAACAGGGTGTCCATCAGTGCACGTGGCACCAGGACACCCTAGGTCGGAGATCGATGATCGACTTTGTAGTTGTTTCATCTGACCTCCGGCCGTATGTCTTGGACACTCGGGTGAATAGAGGGGCGGAGCTGTCAACCTGGTGGTGAGTTGGATCTGATGGCAGGGGAGAAAGCTGGACAGACTCGGCAGGCCCAAACGTACTGTGAGGGTCTATTGGGAACGTTTGGCAGAGCCCCCTGTCAGAAAGACCTTTAACTCCCACCTCCGGCAGAGCTTCAACCAGATCCCGAGGGAGGTTGGAGACATTGAGTCCGAGTGGACCATGTTCTCCACCTCCATATTCGATGCGGCCACTCAAAGCTGTGGCCGTTAAGTCTCCGGTGCCTGTCGTGGCGGCAACCCCCGAACCCGGTGGTGGACACCGGAAGTAAGGGATGCCGTCAAGCTGAAGAAGGAGACCTACCGAGCCTGGTTGGCCCGTGGGACTCCTGAGGCAGCTGATAGGTACCGGCAGGCCAAGCGGACTGCAGCCCGGGTGGTCATGGAGGCTAAAACTCGGGTTTTCGGTGAGGCCATGGAGAAAGACTATCGGTCGGCCTCAAAGAAATTCTGCCAAACCGTCCGGCGCCTCAGGAGGGGGAAGCAGTGCCCTGCCAACACTGTTTACAGTGGAGGTGGGAATCTGCTGACTTAAACTGGGGATATTGTTGGACGGTGGAAGGAATACTTCGAGGATCTCCTCAACCCCACCGACACGTCTTCCACTGAGGAAGCAGAGGCCGAGGGCTCGGAGGTGGACTCGTCCATCACCCAGGCCGAAGTCACTGAGGTAGTTGGGAAGCTCCTCGGTGCTAAGGGCTGTCCGGTCCCTGTACGACCGGAGCAGGAGCTTGGTTCGCATTGCCGGCAGTAAGTCAGACCTGTTCCCAGTGCTTGTTGGACTCCGGCAGGGCTGCCCTTTGTCACCGATCCTGTTCATTATCTTTATGGACAGGATTTCTAGGCGCAGCCAGGGGCCGGAGGGAGTCTGGTTTGGGGACCACAGGATCTCGTCTCTGCTTTTTGCAGATGATGTTGTCCTGTTGGCTCCATCAAGCCAGGACCTTCAGGGTGCACTGGGACGGTTTGCAGCCGAGTGTGAAGCAGCTGAGATGAGGATCAGCACCTCCAAGTCTGAGACCATGGTTCTCAGTCGGAAAAGGGTGGCTTGTCCCCTTCAGGGTGGTGGAGAGATCCTGCCTCAAGTGGAGGAGTTTAAGTATCTTGGACGGATCGGTGCAGCTTCTGCAGTGATGCGGTCGATGTAACGGTCTGTCGTGGTGAAGAAGGAGCTGAGCTGTAAGGCAAAGTTCTCGATTTACCGGTCAATCTACGTTCCTACTCTCACCTATGGACATGTGCTTTGGGTTATGACCGGAAGAACAAGATCCCGGATACAAGCGGCCGAAATGAGCTTTCTCTGCAGGGTGGCGGGGCGCTCCCTCACTTAAGGTGAGGAGCTCAGTCACTCGGGAGGAGCTCAAAGTAGAGCCGCTGCTCCTCCACATTGAGAGGAGCCAGCTGAGGTGGCTCAGGCATCTGTTTCGGATGCCTCCTGGACGCCTCCGTAGGGAGGTGTTTCGGGCATGTCCCACCGGGAGGAGACCCCGGGGAAGACCTAGGACACGCTGGAGGGACTATGTCTCTCGGTTGTCCTGGGAACGCCTCGGTATCCCCCTGGAAGAGCTGGAGGAAGTGTCTGGGGAGGGGGAAGTCTGGGCGTCCCTGCTTTGACTGCTGCCCCCGCGACCCGGCCCCGGATAAGCGGTAGAAGATGGATGGATGGATGGAACTAACGCACTGGCACTGTTACATTTCTCTGCAACAATAGTTTAGTATTTTATCTACTTTTAGGGCTGTGTGCAGCGCAAGCTTTCAGTTGATTTTGTGTTATTATCGTTACAGTCTATAACACAGCAATCTGTTAATTTAGGCTTTTATTGTGAGCTGCTTTTATGACACCCCAAGTAAACTGTCAGTTGTGGATGATTTAAGCAAAACACAGATTGTTTTTCGACATTTGGAAGAAACCCCTAGACCCTCCACTTCACAAACCCTCAGACCTTCTGTCTGACAATGTCTGCAAATCTTAGGTTTGAAGTATTGCAACAACTGTGGAGGGGCTACAGAATCTCTCAACCTCAAAGCCTACTGTTACATTAAGGCAGACATGCGGAAGGGTCCCTTCTCAAAGTTTTGCCTAGGGCCCCAAATTAGCTTAGCACGCCACTGGTGCCCCCCGCTGCCTCCACTGAGGCTGTAGCAACCAGCAATGCTGGTTTAACATGCTTATTTTTTTAACGTAATATCATTATTATTTTTTCCTTGAAATATGAGTTGTAACATGTCTACTTAAAAGTGACACATTCAATTATTTAAGCCACAAATGTGGTTTGGTTGTCAGCAAAAAATATTTGTCACGTTTCATACGATAAACCATATAATAATTTCGGGGTATTTATCATTTCAAGCTCATGGAATGGTCTGCTTTTGCCTTGTTTTGTGCCTCCATGGCGGCTGTGCGTACACCAGGTTTGACCTGGTATGCACAGTTTCATAAATCGCATGTGGGCTTTGTCATATGACCACTTTTACACACAGATCTGCACCTGTTTTTATTCAACTGATAAATGAGGGCCAATGAGGGTAAAGAGCATTGGTGTCCAACTTAAAGTTGTGTACAGGTTTATTTAGAATTGGATTTTATTTAAGTTAAATTTTATTTCTATAAATGGGCAAACATTAGTCTCTATTTCAAATAAATATGGGGACAGTTGACATTGATGTCAGGACAGTTGGAACTGGCTTTCTGGATGGCGATAAAAAAGTTATTCCGTAGCCCTGCGTTATCAAAATTAGAAAACAAGAGGGGAAAACGTTTTCAGTCAAAACAGAAAAGAAAAGACATTTAACAGTAAAGAAACAAAGATATGTATTTATTTATATATTTTAGTTTGAAAGTCTGCCCCCCCGCAGCACCATGAAGAAACAAATTGGCCCTTGAGCAAATTTAGTTGATAACGCCTTGGCTATTAAATGTTGCACAAACGATTTTGTAGTTGAATGACAATGAAAACGTTTGATAGAGAACTCTCTTAAGCAGCAGCACAACCCTTTGTCCTGCTGCAAACGGAGCGGAGACAGACTCTAATCAGCTGCTATGATCAGAGACTCTTATGAAAACAGGCAGTGCAGCGATAAGCTACAGTGCACTTTAGCTGCAAACGTGAACATGTTGCATTCACTTGTTCACACAGGAGCTCTACACACATATACACATACACACACAAACACACATATACAAACACAAACATATACACACACACACACGCAAACACACACACATACACACACAAACACACACACATACGCATACACACGCAAACACACACGCACACACACACACACGCGCCGAGTCAATGAGCACCTCTTCTTTAGGTGTGTGTGTCTGAGGCCAATGCTGACAGCCCGGGAGCTCGGCATCGCACAAGGTCAGCATCTGTGAGGAGGGGGGCACAAAAAATATACCACCTGTGCCCCCTGCCATGTCTGCACCCAGCAGATGCTCTCAAAGTCAAAGTCACACACACACCTCGTCATGAGCTCCATGCAGAGTTATCAAAGTCAGCCGAGGTTAGCTGTGAGTGTGATAAATATGATAAAATATGAGTCATAAATCCAGACAGTACAGAGGAAGGGCAGTCCATGAGGCCAGTTTAGATTTAAGCACTGTATCTATGGACAGTTAGTCACTGTTCAGGCTCCCTTGGAACAATGTTGTTTCTGTCCACATTAGTGTTTCGAAAACAGTGGCATGGGTAATTTTTTTGAGGAAGCCAAGTGAGAAAGAAGAAGGAGGAGTGTCATCATTACAGTCATTTGATGTGTTTGATGACCTATACAAGCCAAAGGCACAGTGGCTTCCCAGGCACAGGGCTGACTAATCACAGATGGATAGTGCCGTGATGCAGTCTCGCCTGATTGGTTAATAATCTTACATTTTTTTTTACTAAGAGATAACGACCTTTGCTTGGCTTCCTCTTACAGCTCATAGCGATTGCCGTGTTTCTCCGCTCAATGAACACTGGACAAATAGGGCCAGATTTTCATGACGTAAAATGCAAAGTGCTTGTCAGGTGGTGCACTCGTTTCTAGGGCGTGTCTAGAGCTGGTACATCGTTTAAAGAAAGGCATGATCAAGCAAATCAAGTTTCCTGTGCCAGAGATGAAAGCACAGTCTATATTTGGTCATTTTAGATGTTTTAATAGCAAAGATCACCTGTGAACTCAAGGTGCATGTATTTACAAGATGACAAAAAGCATATAATATAAATATAAAAAAATAATATAAATAGACACCATTAATATCTCACACTAGTCATATTCTCACACTAGTCATATCCTTGTTCACAGAGGACTTGTTTGTGCTTGTGTTTTACAAAAATAAATGAAGAGCAATACCAGTGTATAGGAGTAAAACAGGTCACTTAAAACAAACGAGAGTGCCGCAGCAAACGTTTCCTCTGTTGTGAGCATTCTCTTTTTTGTTTTGGAATAGCTCCGCAGCGTAGAGAGTGTGACGTTGAGTTGCCCATCCCACGGCTGTGATTGGTGTGGCTCTGCTTCAGAGAAAGAAGGGACAGGCTTACGGTGCGGGCCCATACTCACTCTATTTTGCTCAGAAAGGAAGTGTGTATGGCTATGCCAGGCTAATAAATTATAGGACAAACAGACAAAACCTTGCAGCACTTAATTGTTGCAGTAAGCAGTCTTGGTACAGACTGCTTACTGCAGACCTATATATATATATATATATATATATATATATATATATATATATATAGGCTATATTTTAGACTAATTACAAAATAAATTGTAGATTTTAGATAGAGGCCTCAGTTTGTCTTTGACTCATTGCTCCAGGAGCAAATGCAACAGACCCCTCCTCAGAACACGCATTTACACGTTGTAAAATGCCAGTAATTACAGAGAAATGATACAGAGAAGTAAAAAACTTTAGAGGTAGACAAGCCACTCATCTTTGAAAAAGAAAAAAGTGAAAATAATTAACATCTGTCGACCTTTAGCATTAGCTACTTACCACTTGCCTCCACGGCAGATCAGACCTGAGCCTCTGTTAAAAATAAAACGAGACACAAAGAAATCTGTTCGAACTTTATCAAAACCTGAAAAAGTAGTGCAGTTTTTCAAGATTGAGTGTTCTGTAAACATTGCTGCTCGACAGGAAGCCTTTCAGAAACAACCAGAGCCAAAGAGAGCCATTATGTTGTAGCCTCCCTCAGAGAACGATACATAAAAATACAACTTAGATTAAATGAACATGACAGGAGGCCGAGTTTCCAAAGCAGCCGAGTTTATGGCGAGGCTTGATTTATTTGGCCTGGCTTGGGGCACAGAAACCATGCTTGGACCTGTCTAATTCCTTTCTCCATCATTTTTACAGCCAATAGTCAAAAATGCAGAAGCAGAAGCTAAATGAGGAGGCAGGGTGTGTGCTGCCAAGACACATTTGCTCTGTTTGTGATTGTGAAGTAATTTTGGCCTTAATTTTCCACTTTGCTGGACTGTGGCAGACATAACTGTGTAACGTTTAGCCTGTAGAGGTCACAGATCCCTTTCTGTGCAACCTTACTGTCAGCAGCTGCCATGTTTGTTTACCAGTAGAAACGTTTAATACGGCAAGTCTGGAAGAAAGAACACATCTTCTGAAAGGATAAGGTCATTTTAGTGTATTTAGTACAAATACCACTCTGCTAGAATCCAGTGTATTGGTCTATTGTCTTTATTATATGTGTTGTGTGTTAGAGTGCGTCACTCACAATCTCTTGAAATATGTCCTCGTCTCATGACAGGAGGTTTGTGTCCAGCTGAGGGCACTGTGTCACTAAGATTGACATCATTCTGCTGATATCTTTATAAACAACTGCTAAACAAGATTGCCAACTGCAAATTCACTCAAAGTGCGGGCACAATATTATGTCTAACTACAGCATTTAACAGCATTGAACTTAGCCTAACTGCATTTAACCAACACCAAAAGTGTTCTCTTATCTTTTAAAAACTCACTAACAGTCATTTAAAGAAGAGGTGCTGTTTTTGAAATGAGTGCATGCGTAAGAACAGCCCCTCTCCTTCACAGCTCATTTTGAGAGAACGTTTCCCAAATCTAATGCACGAGCTTTGTAACACAAGCTTTTGTTTACTACCACCAGTCGCTGTGTTGCATTAATGGACTCACTATCTAGAATTACTATGAATCACTATGTCTAGAATCTGATTCCATTGTTTGATGGTTTGAAATGAAAAGGCTGATTGTGCAAAGGCAGAACATCTTTTAGGGATTGTGCAGTTTTTGTGAGTTGTGGACCCAGATGTTTGGGTCTCATCATATAATCAAGATAACAAATCATTTGTTAAACTCTTTTTTGCAGCCACCCAGGCCAGAACGCCTAATAGGAGTGTGTCATGTGACACAGACACTGATGGAGCTGCCAGTGTATCCCAGGACTAGCTCTGCACCGATAATGAAGGAACGGTGTGAGGTGTCCACTGCTGAAGGTAATGCATTTATTCCCATTCTTTAGTTTTTATTTTTTTTACTGTTATAGTGCAATTACTTGTTTTAAATACTCTAACAAGAACACATGAGGTGTGTGATAATCTATCATTTTATTGTCATTAAAATGGTCTAATTTAAGAAAATAAAATCATGTTTATTTTTTTTTCAGGACCTGGTAACTGTTCCTGCGTCACTTCACTGTTGAAGATACTTCATCCTTCAACTTTGCTGCTGTCTATCATCTTGGATTCAGACTCTGAAAACTGCAGTTAGCTCTATAGTTTCAGAGACTTAGCTTTACTTTGCTGACTACATTTAGACTAATGTAAACACTAATACACTGTTGAATACACTCAAGATTCTTAAAAATTTTGGAACAGCTCATGAAGTTATGATCAGCCTGTTTAAGTCTGGCTCTTGCATTTCACCATCTTCGCTCCAATAAGTGCAACTGACAGTGACTTTCAAACACAAAGTAAAAAGCCTCTGTCCTGACTGTGCAGGATTTACAAAGTTTGGACCTGCCTTGAAATGATGTATGAGAATTTACCATGACATTTATTTTTTTATTTAAATTTAGTGTGTATATATAAAATATTATATCAATTTAAAATGCTTACTGTAAGAACAACCTCTAAAGAATATAAGAATTTATTTAAAGGCAGTTTGAGAAAAGGGTGTCTTTTAGACATTCTTTTGTAAATGTTTATGTTGATTCATGTTCATTTTGAGTTGTATAGCTGATTTTATAATGCATATTTTTAAACACTTGTTTTGTGTGTAACATCAGGTATAACTGTTTCTTCATATTTAAATTTTGTATATACCAACTATATTAATAAATCCAGTATGGGAATCCTCTGTAAGGACAGCACAAGGAGGTATGACCTGTACCTGCTGGCCCAGGTATCCCCAGCTCCACCTGACCACACTGCAGCAGACAAGTGTCTATAACCGCTGAAAGAGCTGGTGCACATGTACAGTATGTGTAAGTGGAGAGTAAAAATGTACTTATTTATAAAAACATTGCTCTCTTCTTCCTGGAACTACCCTGTTTAACCACGTCTCACCAAAAAGCTGAAGATAAGTGTAACACTACAATACAAGTGTTAGAGGGGTTTAGTGCTACTGCCTCAAAGTCTGGATGGACTGTTATGCAGCCGACTCACCAACCTGTCACACCTGTGCATTACCTACAACATGAGAAACAATGTTTATCACTACTTTGTTGGGATGTAAATATTATATTTTGTTAGAGTTGTGTCTTTTTTGCATATTACTTATTAAATTAACTGGACTTGACACTGGTCTTATTTCATAGCTATACCTTGAGTTTCTCTCTATAACACATTCTCTCCCAGGACCAGTGAGCTGCAAGACAAGAGTTTTTTAACAGTTGTAGAGGGAGACTTGAAATCTCTGTTTTGTGTGTAATTTACACTAATTACCAAAATCAAACTAAATGCATAGGTTAGCAATTTCTGAAACTTTGTTAGCATTTGCTAAGCATTAGCCTAAATTAGACAATGCTAACGTTTTATCACTGGCCCCATTCTCTCTTGTGCTGCAAGACTTCGTTCTTTAACTTTGGGAGTTGTTGAGACCGCAGTTTGAGCCAGTGGCACAAACTGATAAGGCTCTAGCCCTGTGTGCACAGAAATGTCCTCCACTTAGAAGGACCGCTTCGTAGCAAAGCTATAAAGCTTCCTTCAAGTCTCCATCTTTGCGAGTCTGACAGCTGCTGTCAATCAATCCGTCACTGCGGGTCTCAGGTTCACGCCCCCGCTGAGCTCCGCCCTCGGTTCTTCCCCTCTGTCTCTGCTGGGCTCTACCTACTTTTCCAGCATTTTTCAAATTTTGTGAGTGGGTGGAGTTACGATTTGACCAGGGGTTTAGTTACCCTTTAAGTGTCTTGCACAAGGACACAACGACAGTTACCATTTTAAATATATTTAGCTGTAATTGCAAAGGAAAACATGGCAGCATTAACTGGTTGGTTGTGAAAATACATAACACAGATATATGCATGAATTGGTTATTTTTTGTTAATTTTTGTGATTCTGTATTTCAGCGTTTCTGGCCACAAGCAGTCAGACAGACAAAGAGATTGACGCTACAGTGCCAAATGTGAACCATGATGATTGAGACATCCTAACAGACATCGTAAGACCTCCACATGCCACTCAAAGCCCGCCAACTACAAAGAAAAAATGACAAGTTAAGATGCATACTTTGCAACATTTTATAGCTCAAGATATTTTTTCACTAATGCTCCTTAAATTATTTATTCATGTTACCTTGTTACCTGTTAATGCCTGTGTATTGTTCCTTAGCTCGCCAAGAATGTGGGAAAAAGAAGAGGTCCTTGTCCTTGAGAAGCACTTAATGTCCTTCATCACTTCCAGGGTCTGCTGGGGAAAAGCGACTGCGATAAGTGTCTCCAACTTGAAAAAGAAACACTCAAAAACAAATTGGTTGTCCATAAAATCCATATGTCCATATGTTAAGAATAGAATTGCCTTAGAAAAGAAATATTAACATGTTCATGTGTTTTGCTTTGTGTTCCACACTCATAATCACTCATAAAGTTCAGTTTTTCTACATGTTGAAAAGTTAAACAGTCAACATTTTCTTGTGCTTGCACAATGCAATACACAATTCTAGCCCAGTGCCCTCTCGTCACCTCTGCCACGCCCTCCTCCACCTCGCTCCGGTTACCATGACAGTTGTGCATTTTCCCTCAGAGATATACATTACATTCATATTAATTTCTGATAAGCGTACAGGCTAGTAAATTTTTGGTCTATCTCAATAAAATGTGTAAATAAAAATAAAGTTAAAAAAAGTAATAAAAAGTCTTAATTAGTTTGTATTACCGCTGTGCAGGGGCGCAACTACCCAGTGCTAGAGGGGTATGCAGCATCAATTTAGGCCTTTCTGCTTCTGATCTCTTGTATACAACAAAAAACTACAAAGTTGCAGCAACACCACGGAAAAACCGCAAGACCTTTTCAGAGAGTGTAGCTAACTTTTGATGCCCTTCTTCTGTAAATGTTTCTGACAAAATCAATGAAGCGTTAAGCGTAAGTAATTTACACATTAAGTCAATGCAAAGATGCGATTAGGCAATTTGCGCAAAATCATGCGGCGCAAATTGAGTGAATTGAGCACGTTTGACACGTGAAAGGCGTCCAATGCTCCATTTGTGTGAATTGAAAAATCTGAACTTTGGTGAATATTTGCGCCACGTTAACCAATCAGGAGCTTGCTCTAGTGTTGACGTTGTTACAACGTAACGAGCAGAGGCGGACCATAGAGGCAGAAATCCAAAACAACAATGGAGGACGAAGTTATTGGGGCAGCCTGTGGGATACGATACATCTTTATACTTTTACAGAGCCATGAATCTAAATGGAATGCTAGGAATAAAGTGAGTGAGGGGGTCAGAAACTCTGGAAAGTTGTAAAAAACGCCTTTTAATTCATTAGAGTTGTATATATTGAGCTAGCTAGCTAAAGCCTGAGCAATTTCTACGTACTTTACAACTAGTTTTTAACTGACAAGTGTATATGTTGTTTTTTCAGAGGAAGTGTGCAGAAAGAAATGGAAGAGCCTGAGGGACATGTATCTAAAGAAGAAGAGAAAAACGGAGAAGAAGAGTGGGTTTGCAGCAGGTTCAGGAAAAAAGTGGAAGTACTCTGTACGCGGTTCTGTCTTTTCTCAACCCCTAGTCTCCTCACAAGAGACTGGTGGACAAAGTGAAGTCATACAGGGGATTATGTTCTGCTTTACTTGGAACCCACTGTATACTTTTTAAAATGAGGCATTGTCATTGCAGGGAATAAACCAGACTCTCTCTGTTCTCCTCTCCTTCACTTTAGGCCCTCATCCTTCACTCTTCTATTATTCCTGCTTGTAAATAGCACATTATTTGTGATTGGACCAGTGTTGTGGTATTACAAGCCATGAGTCAGAGATTCCTTTTGGAGGCTGGCTCCAATTATTAAATAAATAAACACAAATAAAGAGAGGTACAACACAATGTTATAAATACAAATGTAAATCCAATTTTCAATTTTATAAGCATAATACAATATTGACTGTACTGATAACTGTTCAGAAGACCACATATTATTTACTCATAATAACACCAAATATTGACTGGAGACAGATGGACAGACTTGAATAGAGCGTCAGTAGTTGGTGACAACAGGTCATCGAACTGGGGGCTGGTTCAGTGGGAAGTACTGCTGAAAGCGGCCGGGCATCCATGCTCCTAGAGGAGTTGGTGAAACTCACTGAGCTGGGTCCGCCTCTGAAGCCTCAAATGGACCCCTGCACAGCCCCTAATGGAATTACGGCGTTTTTCAGTCCTCCAAAGTAAATAGACCTCGCCTACTCTCTCGACAAAATCCATCTCAACCAATTTGCAACAAGACCGGAAGTCAACCCGCCTGGCGGAAACCCCTCCCATGACATCTGTTGTTAAGTGAATTTCATACGTGAATGAAGCGAGTGAACTCAAAATGTTCAAGTGTCCAACTACGCACAGTTTATTTGTTTGGTGTGAACGCCCTATTAGGCACCTCTCGAGGCCGGCATGGCTTGCAAACTTTGCAAATGCCAAACAGACGATTTACAGTATGGATTCAATTTGTATTACCAAAACAACATTGAATATCCTCAATGTGTTTTTTTGTTTCAAAGTTTTGGCACATAAGTACGGTGGCCGAGACAGCTCAACACGCTGCAAATGAAGAAAGCACCAGCAAATAAAGAAAACATCTTCATCAGTTTGACAACACGCGCGCTGCAAAAGTTCACAACACATGCAAATACAAAAACGCGCTGCAAAAGCTCACAACACATACAAATACAAAAACGCGCTGCAAAAGCTCACAACACATACAAATACAAAAACGCGCTGCAAAAGCTCACAACACATACAAATACAAAAACGCGCTGTAAAAGCTCACAACACATACAAATACAAAAACGCGCTGCAAATTCAAAAACGCGCTGCAAATAACACAGACCACAACGGAAATGTTTTAAGGGGACTCCTTTGAGTGACGAACCACTACTGGGACCTGCTTATTGTTTACTCGCCTGTCGCCAGTGTTGTTGTCACTGACCTGAAAGGTGAGGTTTTTATGTTTACTTTTATATCATGATATATATATATATATATATATACACTGTTGCGGTATAACGTTACATTGTTGCTTATGTTAGCGGACTTAATTTAGCAACTAAATATACCCCCGGTTTCACAGACCAGGCTTAAACTAGTCCTGGATTGAAATTCATATTAAGCTGTTTTAACTAAAAGCAACATATACTGACATATCTTCAAGTATATCACTGCCATTGTTTTGTCTCAATATGCACACCAGTAATGTTTTTGTGTAGGGTGTTTATAAAAACTGCTTAAAACCAAGGCCTAATCCTGGCTTAATCTAAGCCCTGTCTGTGAAACTGGGCCTATAACTTTCAGTAGTTGTTCACATAACCCCATTGTAGTAGTCTTTTTTGACATGACACTTTTTGTAGGTTTAAAGAGGGATTAGCAACACTTGATTTTGTCAATGCTTTGGAACAGCATCCTTCACTCTTCCTCTCGATCATGTGCTACATTGACACCAAGCTGACAGCTGATGCTGTAGAGAACATCTTCCACGTGCAGTTCAGTCAGCCTGGTAGCACCAAACGTCAGGAGGAGGCCAGGGTACTGAGCTACTGGCGAGATTATCTGCTCTACCTAGAAGGTATGGTTAGACTTATAAGGAATGTGCAGCAAATAGATCTAAAGTACCAAAATAATCAAATAGAAAACATGTCTAACATTTTTTCTTTTGCTCTCTAGAAAAAGAGGCTAGTACTTCCTTGGAAGACGTGCTTATGTTTGGGACTGGACTGAAAGAAGTTCCTCCTGCAGCAATACAGCCACAGCCAAAGCTAGTTTTTCAAAAGAGCTCACGCTTTCCCATGGCAAATGTATGTACAAATACAATCAAAATTCCAATCTTACCCAGTTATGAAGAGTTCTTTCCTATTTTAAAGTGCAGGCATGTTCGTTTAATTGATTTTAAGTTGTTATATTTGAACATTTCAAGCCACTCAGTTAAAATAAAAAAAAAGGAACACTCAGGTTAATATTTTTGACTGTACAGATATACTGGTTAGTTTTAAGGAAAATTTTATTTTATTTTAAGAGACATTTGATCAAGGACTAATATTTTTATATGTATATAATTTTTTTACAGAAATGCATGGCATGTTCTTTGCACACAACTTGAGATTTTCTTCTATACTGTTTCAATCATTGATGTACAGTAAAACATTGATTTATGCAGTGAAAAAAATAAAGTTGTTCTTTGGACTTTTAAAGTCCTGACAAATTTTTGAGTGTTATGTAATTCTCAACAGCTGTTATCCAGTTGACTGGTGGATAGAGCCCATTCTGTCTTTGCAAGTTCTCAAAATGAACTTGGAGATTACCATCACCACAAAGACTGCGCTGCAGTGGCAGAATGTCCTCAAACTCTTGAATAACTTCCTGTGACACTGGGAATCCACAGTCCCTTGCATCAAACCTAAGGCCAGTCAGAAATTAAAACAGTATGAGTCAACTTATTACAAATTTAAATAAAACCTACAAATGCTAAAGTGAAAAATGATAATCCAACACTTAATTTTGTCATATCCCAAAGTTTGACCCTCAATGTTGACAAGATCTATTTTTCAAATATGGTTATTACATTTGCTTCTAAGACACTTTGTGGTACACTTTGCGAATCGGAAAATCCACCTTTTAGCTTTGTGCACTGGTGTTTTTTTTGGTCTAAGAGTATCTGAATTCTTTTTAAAATAAAGATCTAGTTTTCTGATTTAAAATAATAGGATAATTGTAAAGTGAAGGACACTATAAACTTCTATGTCAGCTAAAGGCAATCGATCACATTTTATTTGATAATTAATGATTAAACTTCAGTAAAATGAAATCTAATATTTACAGAACATGGTCACATGGATTAAATACGAACCTGTGAGGCAGGTGATACATGGCTTCTGGTTAACCAGAATGACAAGAAGACTGACGAACAGGTCGGATGGTGTGGTTATTCCAAAGTTCTCTGTACTCATCAAGGTCTTTCTGCAAGATGCTCAAGAAGACGTACCGTAGAAGGCTCTTATGCTCATGGCTGCCATTGAAAAGGTGCCTCTCTCTCAGGTCACTGAAGAGCTCAATCCAGAACTGAGTCCTAATGATGATACAATTTTACTTCAGTGCTTAATTAATGTTATATGAAAATGATTTCTAAATATATATATATATTACGGCATTATAGGAGGGTTAAAGAGCCAAAATAATCTTAACCAACTGTGTGGGTTTATTGTGGTGTCTTTTTGTGCATTTCTGTTGACAGCTTACCATTCTGTAGAAAAGGTGCCAAAAATTGAATGATGCTCCCGCATGAACCACAAAAGTATCCAATAGGTCCAGCCAATTCGAGTTCACAATATGAACAATACATAACCTAGGAAAGGGAACAAAGTGACTGCTTAGTGCTAAAAGATATTGACATGTAACTAAGCAGATGCCTGTGATACAGACCTTCTCACAGCAGAGGAAAAATGCAGATGTAAGAGAAGCCCTTAGTTACCCAAATGTGTATTGAGGTTATACATGTATTGAAGTTACTCACTGCAAAGGAAATATAGCTCAAGAATTATTAGAAAAAGTCAATAGGACTATTAGGCTATTTTTATGTAGCAAGTTATGCCTACTGTAGTATCCTCCAGTCAGGGTTTAATTACTTAAATCGCCATTAAGGTTATTTATTTGTTAACCAATAAAACACATATGACAAAATGTTATTTTATTACTCATGTTGGAAAATCCTACTGATTTTTTACTAGCGTGTTCCCATTACAATAATGTTTCACATTTAAATGTGTACTGTGTCAGATCATTTAGGCTAATAATATAAAAAAAAGACCAGGCAATCATACGTTCAGGATAAATAAACAAAACAAAAAAACTCACCTTTTAGTTCAGTGACAACAACACTGGCGAAAGGCGAGTAAACAATAAGCAGGTCCCAGTAGTGGTTCGTCACTCAAAGGAGTCCCCTTAAAACATTTCCGTTGTGGTCTGTGTTATTTGCAGCGCGTTTTTGTATTTGCATCTGTTGTGAACTTTTGCAGCGCGTTTTTGAATTTGCAGCGCGTTTTTGTATTTGCATGTGTTGTGAACTTTTGCAGCGTTTTGTATTTGCATGTGTTGTGAACTTTTGCAGCGCGTTTTGTATTTGCATGTGTTGTGAACTTTTGCAGCGCGTTTTTGTATTTGCATGTGTTGTGAACTTTTGCAGCGCGTTTTTGTATTTGCATGTGTTGTGAACTTTTGCAGCGTGTTTTTGTATTTGCATGTGTTGTGAACTTTTGCAGCGCGTTTTTGTATTTGCATGTGTTGTGAACTTTTGCAGCGCGGGTGTTGTCAAACTGATGAAGATGTTTTCTTTATTTGCTGGTGCTTTCTTCATTTGCTGGTGCTTTCTTCATTTGCAGCGTGTTGAGCTGTCTCGGCCACCGTACTTAAGTGCTTAAAACCAGATAAGCTTAAGAGACATTTAGAGACAAAACATACACAAAATCAATAAGCCAATTTAATTATTTTGACGCAAAAAGCAAGATTTAATTGGCCAACAGAGGTGAGTGAATATGCTACAGTCTTAATAAAAGCTTTGACAGCTTCTTATGAAAGAGGGCGCAATTGAAAAAAGCCCACACTACTGTATGGCCGAGAGCCTCATCTGTCCCGCAGCAGTGGCTATGATGGGGGCAATGCATGGTGAACAATTGACAATTCCTCTGTCAAACAAAACAGAGGCCCGTCGCATTGAGGACATGGCACGTGACATTAATGATGAGCTGATTGATATAGTGAGAAAATGGAACGTTTTCCTTACAAATTGACGAGTGCACTGGTATCTTATGTTAACAGCTGTTAATATCTTTAACTCCTTGTTAGTCTTTGGGTAAAGGCATTTATTGTCAAACAATTGTGTTTACTCTTTTTAAAATATAATGAAAACAGAAACTACCTAAATGACCTTGATCAAAAGTTTACAAACCCTTGTGATTTTGGTCTGACAACATACAAACTGTTTGCTTGTAATCAGTGTGTGAGTATAAAAGGTCAGTGAGTTCCTGGGCTCCTAACAGACCCTTGCATCTCTCCTCCAGTGCTGCACCAATGTTTCTGTATTCTGATTAAAAAATAAAAAAAGATTTGTCAAAGGATATGCGGGAGAAGGTAATTGAACTGTATAAAACAGGAAAGGGATGTAAAAAGATATCCAAGGAATTGAGAATGCCAATCAGCAGCATTCAAACTCTGTTGAAGAAGTGGAAAATGAGGGATTCTGTTGAAACCAAACCAAGGTCAGGGAGACCAACAGAAATTTCAGCCACAACTGACAGGAAAATTGTTTGGGTTGCAAAGAAAACAAGAGTTACGAATGTAACTACGGTTCTATGAATCCCGGATGACTGCATTAAGCACTAAATGATCATCTTTGCGCATGCTCAGGTCGAGAATCTAATACCAGCAAAGTCCCGGTGACCCACGTGGAGCTATTTAGTCACGTGATACCAGGAGCTCAGTCCCTTTACCTTCTTGCAAGTACAAGGATTCCGAGGGACTGACTGCCCTGGCGGTCATCCGGGATTCATAGAACCGTAGTTACATTCGTAACTCTTGTTCTATTTCATCTCTCCTGACCGCCATGGGCGGGGCATTAAGCACTGGAACATGTATACCAGCAAGGTCACAAGGAATCAGCAGACCCTAATCCAGTATACCTTATCAGGACGTAGAAGTGTCCTGTTGTAGAACTCCCTCCAGTGGATGTTCACTCTGTAAAATTTTGTGAACGTATGAGGAGTAGTCCATGACGCCACAGCACAGATTACCTCTAAAGGCACCCCAGTCATTGCTGGGGTAATGCCCCTTGTAGAGTGACACCTCACTCCTAGTGGTTGGTCACGGGAAGTGTACGCCTGGGTACCATCTAGTGCGCCAAGCCGGAAGGATGTAGCAGGAGCGCCAGCCACAGCAGCAATCGTCCGTCTGTGAAGGCCAGGATGCCGCCGGCACCGAAACAGAAATGGAATCATCCTCACAAAGAGAGGCTACATCCTGGACATGTGCATCCACCTTAAGGCTTTCATTTTGGCCAAATCTGAAGAAAGACTGTCCACCTTCTTGGACAGTTGTTCCTTAGAGTGTTTTTTGGAACAGAAGGTGTAGCCCCACCAGCCGAGTGCTTTAGTCGTGTACCTTGTCCAAGCCATAGGCTGTTCAACAGCTGCCAACCTAGCCACATGTACAGACCGGGGCATAATGCTGCAGTCCGTACAGGCGTATCCATGAGACCCTCCCTGAGATGACCAACTCCCAAGCAGGAGGGGCAGCGAACTTGGCCATGCTCAGGCTGGAGGGGGGCCAAACAAACTGCCCTACAGCACAGTGACTCCAGCATGACAGTCAACACTACTAGCCTTATAAGGGGAAACCAAGTCGAGCAAGAAACGCCACTAGTGACCCCCAGTACAGTACAAGGATCCCTGCGAATCACCTTGAGCCGAAAACGCCACTAGTGATTCCACCGCAGGATGCGTACCAAAGTTACCCTCGTAATCCTTGTTACAAATGTATGCAACTTAATAAAACTTTTATGTAAGCCGAACACGGAGGCAATTCAACAGTGTATAACTTAGCTGATTACGAAAAGCAAACCAAACGTATATAGCTCAGCCGAACATTGTGGCAAATCGACAGTGTATTGCTTAGCCGAAAATGAAAAGCAAAACCAAACGTATATAGGTCAGCCGAACACGGCGGCACTTTGACAGTGTATCGCTTAGCCGACAACGAAAAGCAAACCAAACGTATATAGGTCAGCCAAACAGAGCGGCAATTCGACAGTAATTAGCTTAGCCAAACACGGAAAGCAAACCAAACGTATATAGGTCAGCCGAACACGGTGGCAATTCAACAGTGTATAGCTTAGCCGACAACGGAAAGCAAACCAAACGTATATAACTCAGCCGATCAAAGCGGCAATTCAACAGTATATAGCTTAGCTGAACACAGCGCCAATTCAACAGTATATAGCTTAGTCGAACACGGACAGCAAGCCAAACGTAAATAGCTCAGCCGAAAACAGCCCCAACTCAACAGTATATAGCTTAGCCGAACACAGAAAGCAAACCAAACGTATATAGCTCAGCAGAACACAGCAGCATTCAGAAAGTATGTAGCTTAGCCGAACACGGAGGGCAAACAAACTTAAATCTCGGAAACCGGACTTACCATCTGTTGCACAGACAACTGTGGACTGTTGCTTACCGGCGTCCGTAATACAGACGGGGCTGGTGCTACACAGGGGTCGAGAAAAGGCTTGATAGTGTTAGAGGTGGTTGCGCATGTTAAGTTTATTTACTAATCCGCAGGGAAGCGCTTGCGAGTAAATGTCTTACGCCACAGCTTTGCAATGTTTTCCAGACATCAGTTAAGATAGTTTATAGATTAACTTTATTAAGTCCAGGCCAATGCAAAGCAGTTTTCACAACACTTTGTCGTGAAATGGGATCCAAACTTAAAGCACAACTATTTCACACAGATGTCATGTGACAGGTGGCTGTCTCATGGCAGTACTAACAAGACTGTTTGAACTGCGTGAAGAAGTCTGCACGTTAGAAATGAAATGACCAAGAGATTCCACATGTGTTGGACACATTAAAGACCTATATCTATTTTCTTCCCAAATCAAATCGTAACTTTCAGCTTTGAGTTCTGAAATTCCACATCTTTTTTACTCTACACAAATATACCAGTACCTTTTACATAAAAGTGTAAGAGCAAGATATGCATCTACAGTAATGTAGAGTACAGTAAAGTGGTGCAATGAGCACTTGCCCCTGTTTACTGAAAATAGAGATGGCCATATGGAAGGATGCTCTTATTCAGCTCTTCTTCAGCAAATGATGGCAGGCAGCTCCTACAACTCTCCTCTCTTCTGCCAAGAGCTGACAGGTGACCAGACTTTTCCCGGACAGGAGCTCCTCATGTTTTTTCTGTTACTGTTTACACGCTTGGGCTTTTGCTTATAATTGGACATGGGAGAGGAGAAGGGTATGGCATGCCAAGACTGGGTCTTCAAAATAATGGTACTGTGTAGCTGTCAAAGAGAGTGCATTTAAACAGTACATGGAGGATAACTTCAAAAGCTGTGGTTTATGGCCGACTATGAGAGAACTGAAGGTAAAAGACAAGGTCCAAAGAGTGTGTTGTGTTGGAGGTATATGACAGGGCAGCATATGGCTAGCCCTGCATGTCGTGAAATATTAAAAAGCAGTGTCAGCAAGAAGGGCACGGCGTGGGAGCTGGAGCGGTGTATATGTGAGTGTGTGTCCCACAGGGAGCTCAAATCTGCCGGACATAGAGGATGGCCATGACAGCTCGTCCAGCTGGCCTTCTCCTCTGCTGGGGATCCACATGCCATCTCTGTCCTCCCTGCACATTTTAAACAGATACAAAACATGCACATGGCCTCGTCCATATCTAAGACCGTGCCTTGCCCACAGTAAAATCCTTCAACACAATGCATTATGAGGAAGTGGCTATCTGCTTATCCTGTTTGTCTTTAATCAAGTGATCAACAGGTTTTACGGTAAAATACTGTTATTTTATTGTTTGAAAGCCAGGAAAATGGAGTTACCCCCACTGCCTCTGTTCAGTTACCCCCAGTGTTTACTTGAGTGTTAAATGAGAATTATGAAAATAATCTACAATAGATATTGTGTTTATGTAAAATGCAGATGCTTTGGAGCACAGAGTGCTGCTGACTGTAATTACAACACACATATCACATGTCAGATCAGTTGTGGGTCTGCACTATGCAAAATTCTTTAATCTTAAGATGCTGTGTTCATCTCTCAACCTTTTCAACAGCATGTTTTATATAGATATATACTGTAGACATGAGATAAGGTATACTGTATGTTTTGTATGAGACTTGCAGATGATGGTGTTGGGTAATAGGTTTGTATCCAGTTGATGATCACAGTAACACACTGCTGCAGCTGGATTATCATGAGAGTTGTGAACTCATAAAAATCCATCTTGACCAGCTTCAAGCAAAGTATTCAAGGCCGAACCATGCCCAAACCATGGCCTAACCTGTTGGTGTGACCAATGATTTGGCATAACAGGCTTGTTTTTAGCGTATTTTAGGTTTGAAGACGGCAAATGTAAACAACATGTAGCTGCCCTGATGGTAAAGCTGGCCATTCTTCTCGGCAAAAAGCCTCCAGTTCTTGTAAATTCTTGGGCTGTCTTGCATGAACTGCACATTTGAGATCTCCCCAGAGTGGCTCAATGATATTGAGGTCAGGAGACTGAGATGGTCAGTCCAGAACCTTCACTTTATGCTGCTGTAGCCAAGGTCGACTTAGCCTTGTGCTTTGGATTGTTGTCATGTTGGAACGTCCAAGTACGTCCCATAAGCAGCTTCCGGGCTGATGAGTGCAAATTTTACTTCAGTTTTTTCTGATAACATGCTGAATTTGTCTTTTTTTGTGCTTTTGTAGCTCACACATCCCCAAAATACAGAGATCCACCTCCATGTTTCACAGTAGGAATGGTGTACCGTTCATCATAGGCCTTGTTGTCTCCAAATATAACGTTTATGGTTGTGTCAAAGAAGTTAAATTTTGTTCTCATCTCTCCAAATGATTTTGTTCCAGAAGTTTTGAGGCTTATCTCTCTGCTGTTTAGCGTATTGTAAGCGGGATGCTTATTTGCGTAGTAATGGCTTCTTCTGGTAACTTGACCATGCAGCCCATTTTTCTTCAAGTGCCTCCTTATTGTGCATCTTGAAACAGCCACACCACTTTTTTTTCAGAGAGTCCTGTGTTTCAGCTGAAGTTATTTGTGGGTTTTTCTTTGCATCTTGAACAAAGAAAAACCTGCCAGTTGTGGCTAAAATGTTTATTGGGCTACCTGACCGTGGTTTGGTTTAAACAAAATCCTATATTTTGAACACTGCAAATTGGCATTCTCAATTCCTAGGATGTCTTTTTATATCCCTTTCCTGTTTTATACAGTTCAATTACCTTAAAATGTCCTTTTAACTATTGTGTTGCTTTCCCCATAACTCACAATACAGAAAAGTCAGTGCAGCACTGGATTAGAGATGCAAGGGTCTGGAGTCTGGACTCTTTCCCAGGTACAGTGCCCAGTCACTGGTTCAGATATGTTGATGACACGTGGGTTCATCCTAGAAAATGTCATAGACAACTGCCTGGCTTTTCTTATACTGTGCAGTGGTTATTTGTGAGGACAGGTCCACCCTAAAGACAAGATCCACTCGCACAAACAGAGTAATGTTGTTTATGCAGTTCAGAGAAGAGTGCAGTGACAGTTATGTCGGTCAAAAAAAACAACAGCTTCACAAGAGGATGTATCAGCACAGAAGAACCAATAATGGAGGACCTGAGTCTGCAGTCAGAATCAGAATCAGAATCAGAAAAATGTTTATTGCCATTGTCAGTGATCAAGATTCACAAACTAGGAACTTGCTTCGGCGATAAGGTGCAACATGAAGGGCATGCATAAAATATAAAATAAAATACAAGATAAATAAAAATATACAGACTAAAACTTGAATATATACACACAATTTACAGTATTTTGGATATGGTGCAAAATTTGCAGTGCAATGGATAGTTCTTGATTTATGTGCTTAATAAAGTGACAAGTGTTATGAAGTGTTAAAGTGACAAGTGTTATGAAGTGTTAAAGAGTCCAATGGCAGAGGGAAAGAACTGTTCTTATGGCGGGAGGTTCTGGTCCGAATGGACCGTAGCCTCCTGCCCGAGGGGAGTGACTCAAATAGTCTATGTCCAGGGTGAGAAGGGTCGGCTGTGATCCGACCTGCTCGTCCCGGAGTCCTGGAGACATACAGGTCCCGGAGTGATGGAAGGCTGCAGCTGATCACCTCTGCAGAGTGCACAGTCCGCTGCAGTCTTTGTTTGTCCCTAGCTGTGGCTCCAGCGTACCACACGGTGATGGAGGAGATGAGGATGGACTGCACCATCATCTGCACTGGCAGCTTGGCTTTCCTCAGCTGCTGCAGAAAGTACATCCTCTGCTGGGCTTTCTTGATGAGGGAGCCGATGGTGGGCTCCCACCTGAGGTCCTGAGTGAGGGTGGTACCGAGGAAGCGAAAGGAGTCTACGGCGGTGATGGGGAGGTCTGTCGGGGCGAGGGGGGGCAGGGGGGCTGTGACTTTTCTGAAGTCCACGATCTCATCTCCACTGTCTTCTGGGCGTTGAGCTCCAGGTTGTTGCCACTGCACCAGGACACCAGCCGGTCCACCTCCCTCCTGTAGGCAGACTCATCGTCGTCCGAGAGCCCAATGAGGGTGGTATCATCCGCAAACTTAATCAGTTTGACGGAATCGTGGCTGGAGGTGCAGCAGTTGGTGTACAGGGAGAAGAGGAGAGGAGAAAGTACGCACTGCCCCCGGTCCGTCAGGAAGTCAGTGATCCACCTGCAGGTGGAGTCAGGGACGTTGAGCTGGGAGAGCTTGTCCTGGAGCAGAGCAGGGAGGATGGTGTTGAATGCAGAGCTGAAGTCCACAAACAGGATCCTGGTGTAGGTTCCCGGGGAGTCCAGGTGCTGCAGGATGAAGTGGAGGATCTTAGAGCTCTTCACGTGTGTAAGAGCACGTGGACACACAATTTACACACAAAAACAGACAAAACATAGAGCACCAAAACGCCAGGGCATCCATCAGCAGCGCCATCTTGGACAGAAGATGTCCGAGAAGTCCACCTGCACCTTAAAGAGAAATGGCATTCCTTTGAGGACAGCTACGTCCAATTTTTGTCCAGAGAGGTTTGAAGGAAGCCATTTTTGTGAAAATGGAAAATTCTTCTCTGAACAGAGGAAGTGGCCTCAGATTCATGTTGCCTAGTATTTATAACAGTGTTCACACTGCCCTTTCATAGCTAACAACTTTGAGACCAGAACCGCCTGGTGCAATCAGCGTTAGTTTCAGGTCAAACTTCTCCCTCTAGAGATATAAGCTCAGCTCTTTTTACCAGTTGATCTCAGAATTGACAAAGTCTCTTGGTTCTTCACCCTAAAAACTAAGTCCAGATGCCTTTGCTTTAACCTTTTCTTCAAGACCTGGACCTGACCTGGATGAGAGGGTTGTTGTTGGGCAGCACAGTGACAGAGTGGTTAGCTCTCCTTCCTCACAGCACGTTTGTCTTGGGTTAGATTCCTATCCAGGGCAGGGCAGTTTGCATGTTCTCCTTGTGTCTGCGTAGGTTTTCTCCGGGCACTCTGGTTTCCCCTACCATTAAAGAAATGTACAATAGACCCCCTCACATATGGGGCCTGGCCATGCTAAAGAGATTTGTAATCTCAGTTGGAGTATCTTTACTATAAATAAATAAATAAATAAATGGTAAATAAAATATAAATGACTGAGAACCTTCACAGACATCAATAAATAACATTTAAAATCTAACTCCGCACAAAACTAGAACAGCATTTGTTCGACATTGCTTCATAGCCTTTTGTCCAGGGCCGGTATGGCTAATCAGGAGAGTTGGGAGAGTTCCCGGTGGGCTGGTCTAAACTAAACAGTGTAGTCAGGGAATTAAACAAATACTCGTTCTTTGCAGCCTTGTCTGTTTATGGAAAATTTGTCAGGCCTATGTTTGTTAGCCCAAAACAACAAAACGCATTAAACAACAATTAAACACGTTCAGTCAATGAGTTCTTTCCTCGCAGCTGAAACAAGCAAACTCCTACACCAGACACGTATCTGTAGCCTGTGCGCTTACCAGTTATCCCCACACTTTGTCCGAGCAGAGCACAGTGCTATGAGCAGCAGGTGGCTGGCTCTACAGTCCAGATGTAGCCTTGGTGTGCCGGTGCATTAAAGATCCTGTACCTGATTTCTTTTTTCTGTTTGGGGAAAATGGTTTAAACCCCAAACAGTATATTATAAAAGCAATCATTAGTGAAAAAAAACAGGCTTTATGATGCCATCTTCTATTTATTATAGGGGAATGAATAAGTTACTTAAGGATGAAAAAAGGGGCCAATCACATGTCCACAAACTACAAGCTCAAAAAAGGAGTGCTACTATTGGTCTACACTGGCTTGTAATCTGACGTTCCAGGAAGTGTAATAGGAAGTGTATTTTCAGCACTGAAAATGTCTTTTAACAGAGAAACACCTCAAAAAAGAAAATATCAACACATATAATGATTAATGAGGCAGCGTTAAAATCCGTCCTGATGCTAAAATTGCATGCTAAGCAGGGTTGTAAGCACTGAGTGCCAAAGGGGTATGCGACAACAATTTCCCTCCCCCCAAAAAAGAAAAATATGGAGTTCTCCTGCAGCAGCCTACAAGACCGGTTAAACCTGAAGCCCAAATTAAAAGGTCTAGCTACATGAAGGATCAAGTCAAAGGTAAAGGCTCTCGCTGCTGTTTTAGGTTTGTGTGTGTTGTCTGAGCTTCAGTCTTTTTCTTGTGGATGAGTGAATTGTGGAAATAAGCCACGCGGCTTAAGTTTTGTTTCTCGTGTACATAAACAAATGTGCATAAAAAGCGGTGTTTTACTGTAGCAGCGTTAACAGTGAACAATAAAAGTCAGGTTTAAGATGGTGTGGCTCTAGAGCAGTGTCTTTTATCAACTGTGGCTTATGCAGATATTTATAAAAGAGCATAATCATTTTAAACTCCTCACAAACCCATGGAGATCGGTTTCAGTCAGTTTTTGAAAAAGTTTGAGCAATAAATTGTGGGATGCCGTTAAGATCCTAGGCTGTCTCCAAATCAACACACTAATCACTATGTGGTTAGTGCCATTTTGTAATGTGTCTGAATGTCTTTTTTTTTTTTCATTGAAAAAGACATGGGCAGTACAAGAAGGTACGTAAATGAAAATAAATATCTGCCAAATACAATAATGCCAGGGGAATTACAAAGAAGAAAATGACATTGTAGTGACATCAATGACCTCAGTGAGTTACCCTCACGGAATGTCACAGATTAACGATTTATGCTTTAAACTCCCTTCACAGACCCTCAGAAAGTGTTTGTTTTACTCAAAGAAGCTGAAGAAGATCTGATTAACAAAAACAGATGGTCAGTGTTGTTAATTCAGAGACCGTCAACAGACATCATCGACATTTTGTTTTCACAGGCCCCAAAAAGCCATAAAAAAACGCAGAAATGGGTGAGAGTAAACTAAGTTTCATGGTGCCTGGTCCGGCAGCCATAAATCTAAAGCTTACTTTATCATCGAAAGGAATGCGTTTCATCTGCCAGCCTTGAGACTTCTGTGATGGTCACATACTGCCACCTAGTGACCAAATGGTCAAATAGACTAAGGACTCTGACTTCTAATGAAAATGGACAATATTGTGTTTATGCCATTAAAAGTGTGTATTAAAGTATATTGTGTTAAATGTGTTAACCTTCATACTGTTCATTACAGGACGCTGATGTATAGCGAGACAAAATGACTTCCCCGTATGTTTCTCAGTTACAGCAGCTAACAACATGTAATGAATTTGTGTATTTTTATCCAGGCTTAAAATATGCATTTTTCCTCCCTCTAAATTCTACGATACAAATGTGGGTTTATGTGTTTAAAATTTTATGTTACTTTGTGGAGACAAAAAGGAACATTTGGACAAACTTAGCTTAAACCAAAGCCACACACCCTTTTGGGAACAAGGCCGTGTTGAAACACGCCTCTTTTTGGCCAGCAACCCTGTTTCTGTGGTGCTACCCAAGCTCCTGCTTCTTCTGTAACTTAGCATTTAGCTTTTCATTTTACTAACCACGTGGCATACACTCTGTGCCAAAACTGTGTGATTTTTCTACGCGTCTACGTAAAGTCTACGCGTATTGATTATTTTTGACAAACTTTATTTTGACGTCACCTTTAGGTGACGGAAGACATTTTCGTAGTTTTTGTACCAAGACTTGCACCTGCTTAGAGAAATCCTGGACTGAACCAAATCTCATAAAGCAAGTTTTAAGCCAAAGAAAACAGCTTTCGAGACACCTTTCAGTGATCAATTTTAGTTTAAAAGACTTTCATCTCACCCGCTAGGTAGAGGCCTGCCTTACACTCAAAGACAATAACAGAACGCCTTCCCTTCCCTGCTACGGAGCGTCACGGCCCCTTTGGGATAGGCGTACCCGTGCCGCCATCTCGTCGCTTGGAAACAACCAGCTGGTGAAGCCGCGTCAAAAGTTCTGGAGCATCCCTTTGGACCTTTTGCTGCTTGGACCGCTGAGTTCCCCGAACGACCAGAGTGAGTTGAGCACGTGACACTGATGTTTAGCGTTATAAAACCTGTACATTGTTCGAGTAGGCCCATCAGAACCTCAACCATATCCGCTATTCAATTATACCCTTTCCGTCCCCTTCAATAGTCCTTTAATTAAGCTCACTAGCTGAGTTTTAGTTAGTCAAAACATTCTTTTACTCCACAAAGTTCTAATAAGTAAATGTCATTTTTTATTGTTCTGTGTTAATCATTATTCTCATTATTTGTCAATAACTTCACCCTTTGTGTCATTTCCCCCATCATTATCATTCATTGTTAACTTTGTGTAATCTTCAATAAAACCCCATAAAACGTTAAAGATTTTATGGCGTTATTTTAATTTATTGGTGTTTTCCTGTTTATATAAGACATATTCGAAAACAGAGAATTCTATTCCTTCAGATCAGACTTATTAAACATAATCAGTTCCCAGGACTGTGGTGCCCTTAAAGAGACAAAAATTTTGATAACATCATATTAATTAAGAATTTACATAAATAAATATCCATATCACACTACAACATGTAATGACAAAAATAAATAAAACGGAGAACACAAAATAAAAAATAAAAGATTTGGATACAGCTGAACAGCTGATGTTTTTTTTTTTTTTTTTGTATTTCTATGGTCCTTCTATTGTTCTAGCAGGCCATGCATTTTACACCTTTTTAGGCTTTCAGCAGTGTTCTACCTGAATTAAACCATTTTCTAATAATGTCATTACAGTATAGTGTCACCACTACTGAAAACACTATACCAGACATGTCTAAAGTACATTCTGGGGGCTGGTCATGGCACAAGGTGAGATTTTATGCAGCCCTCAGCTTCTGTGATGTATTGTTTATGGCCCCAACAGCGGCAACTTTAGACAAACAGGTTAAAAATCCAACTAAAACCTCCAAAAACTAAATAAAACTTGTTCAAATTTGACTAAAGTCCACCTACAATCAATTTAAACTGTCTAAAACCTATTCAAATCTGACTAAAATCGATTTAAATCTAACTAAAACCTGTTCACATCCAACTTAAATTGCACTTGTACTGTAGAGTAAGAATAAAATCAGAAGAAACTGTAGACCCTTAACGAGACACAACAAAAACAAGTCTGTGTCTGAGCTTTACTCTCTCCAAAACGGACAAAAAGTCACGTAAATGTCCCGTCACCGGTGGAAAACTGTGAGAGACTGTGAGCAGTAATCTGTGTTAGCAAAGAGGCTAAACTTTAAACAGAAGCTGCTGTCCTGAGTCTGAACCATCTCTGAGCCGTAAGTTATTATTTCATAAACAGTCAGACCCGTGTTAAAATATGCTCAGTATGTTCTCAGTTGTATATAATGTAATGTTATACTGTTCTTTGTTACACATATGTGTATGCCACAAAAAAAAAAAAAAAGGAGAAACTGAAAATGTGTTTGCGTAATTATGATGTTTGTCCCAGTTGACTTATGGTAGTTCTCTTACTAAATGCTGTCTGACTGTGAGACTGATGTGTCGCCAGCTAGGATAATAAATATGCCGAGGACGGCTAAAGGTAATACATCTCTTGCCTACTTATTCTTCAGAAAACAACGCTAACTGCAACAGTAATATAACGTAACGCAACAGGTTACGGGCCCAGGAGTCTGGGATGAGATGGTATGCTTCAAGTGTGGTACAAAAGGCCATCGAGCGAAAGCATGTCGACAGAAAGTGTGGTGTAGTATCTGCAGAAGCGACACACATAAAGACCCAACATGTAGACGTAAGGACAAAGACGTTAAAGGCAAAAATTATGGTGTGAGTAAAGCGTCAGAAGATGTTAAGAACTACGTGTTCAAGATGAGAGATGAAGTGACCGGTGTCCAGGGGCAGCCTACATGCAACGTCCAGGAGAAGGGTCTGATGGTGGACACGGGTGCTACCTCTCATATCATCACAGACATTACCATGTTCAAGAGTTTTGACAGCACGTTCAGGCCAGAAAAACACAGTGTCGAGCTGGCAGACGGCACTTGGTGCAACGTAGTCGCTCAGCGAAGGGAAATGCTGAGGTTTCCCCTCATCGACAGTGGAGGACATCAACGTAAGGCGGTGCTGAAAGACGCTTTCTTTGTACCGTCATACCCCCAAAGCATTTTCTCAGTGAAGGCAGCGACCACAAGTGGGGCTACGGTTGTCTTTAAAGAATATAAAGATGCCCTGATAAGCAGAGACGGTGCCAGATTCAACATTCATGTATACGGCAAGTTGTACAATTTGCATACAGGGACTGAATCTAATGATAAGTGTAATGCATGTCACGACATACAAACATGGCATGAAATTTTAGGCCACTGTAACTATGATGATGTTTTTAAGTTGCAGGATGTCGTGAAGGTATGCAGATCAAGGGTAAAACATGCAAACCCGAACAAGAGTGTGAGGTGTGTATTTAGGGAAAATTTGCCCAAACCAGAAATAGGAACCCTGATACCAGAGCGAAGGCTCCCTTACAGATGGTACACACTGATCTTGCAGGTCCAGTAGCCACAGAGTCGATAGATGGTTACAAATATGTGCAGTCATTCACTGACGATTACTCGAGTGCAGTATTTGTATATTTCCTAAAGAGGAAAAGCGACACAGTACATGCTACTGAAAAGTTCCTAGCAGATGTATCCCCTTACGGGAAAGTGACGTGTATGAGATCCGACAACGGAACAGAGTTTATGTGCAGTGATTTTCAAGCACTGTTGAGGAAAAACAAAATTAGACATGAAACATCAGCTCCATATTCCCCACACCAGAACGGGACTGCAGAGAGAGGTTGGCGTACTCTTTTTGAGATGGGTAGATGCATGATAACTGAAAGTGAACTGCCAAAGCAGCTATGGCACAACGCGGTGCAAACAGCAGCGGTACGCAACAGATGTTTTAACAGGTGTACAGGGCAGTCTCCTTATGAGGTACTGACAAATAAGAAGCCTAATGTTTCTAAAATGCAAAAGTTTGGATCTATGTGCTACACGTACAAACAGGACAAGGGAAAATTTGACTCCAGATGTGACCAGGGCCGTTTTGTAGGTTACGACAAGAACAGCCCGGCGTATTTGGTGTATCATCCAGATACAAACAAAGTACAAAAACACAGGCTAGTGAAGTTTGTGAGAAAAATAGCTGTGGAAAAACAGACACAAACATGCGAGCCATATCTAAGCGATGGCTACAGCAGTGTGAATTCTAAGACTAGTGAGGTTACTCAGAGTAGTGGTACCGAAAATACTCCAGAGCCAAGAGTACAGAGTAGGAGTACACATTGTGACAGTCCAGGTGAAGTAATGATGCCTAGTGACCACAATCAAACACAACAGAGTATGACAAATAGTGAACACCAGAGTATGAGATTCCCGACTAGAGAAAGGAAAAAGCCAAGTTACTTAGAAGAACTTGAAGACAGTGATAGTGACGGGGTTAATATCACGGTAGACTATTGCTGCAGAGCGGTGTGTGGTATTCCACAGACTTTTGAGGAAGCAATGAGGTCAACAAACTCAAAAGAATGGATAAAAGCCATGAATGAGGAAATCCAGTCTCTAAACGAGAACAAAACGTTTACCCCCATGACACTGCCAATAGGTAAGAAAAAAGTGGGAGGTAGATGGGTTTACTCTATCAAGGCTGATGTAAATGGAAAAGATAAATACAAGGCACGGTTTGTGGCCAAGGGTTACAACCAGAGAATGGGAATAGACTATGCGGAGACTTTTTCACCCACGGCAGATTTGACGAGCGTAAGGGTGGTGCTACAAAAATTAGCACAGGAAAATTTACTCCTGCACCAAATGGACGTGAAAACAGCATATTTACACGCTCCCATAGACTATGAGATATACATTAACCCACCAGAGGGTTATCAAGAGAAAGAGGGCATAGTTTACAAGCTAGAGAAATCACTTTACGTTTGAAACAGTCTGGGCGAAATTGGAATAAAGTTTTGCACGATTGTCTAACTGAGAATGGGTTCACACAAAACCCAGCAGACCACTGTGTTTATGCAAAAGAGCCCAAAGAAGGTAAAGTGATCACAATTACATGGGTCGATGACTTAATCATTGCTGCAAGCAATCAAGAGAAATTGAAAGAAGTGAAAGAGATTCTTGCAGAAAAGTTTAAAATGAAAGATATGGGTAAACTCAAACATTTTCTGGGTATCGATTTTAGTCAATCAGATACAGACGTGGACAAAAATGTTGGTACCCTTCAGTCAATGAAAGAAAAACTCACAATGGTCACAGAAAAAACTTTATTCTGACAAAAGTAATAATAAATAAAAATTCTATGAATGTTAACTAATGAAAGTCAGACATTGCTTTTCAACCATGCTTCAACGGAATTATTTTAAAAAATAAACTCATGGAACAGGCCTAGACAAAATTGATGGTACCCCTAGAAAAGACTGTAAATAATGTGACCAAATGGACATGTTAATTCAAGGTGTGTGCACTAATTAGCATCACAGGTGTGTACAATCTTGTAATCAGTCAGTGGGCCTATTTATAGGGCTTCAGGTAGTCACTGTGTTGTCTGGTGACATGGTGTGTACCACACTCAACATGGACCAGAGGAAGCGAAGGAAAGAGGTGTCGCAGGAGAATAGAAAGAAAATTATAGACAAGCATGATAAAGGTAAAGGCTATAAGACCATCTCCAAGCAGCTAGATGTTCCTGTGACTACAGTTGCACATATTATTCAGAAATATAAGATCCATGGGACTGTAGCCAACCTCCCTGGACGTGGCCGCAGGAGGAAAATTTATGACAAATCAAAGAGACGGATAATCCGAATGGTAACAAAAGAGCCCAGAAAGACTTCTAAAGAGATCCAAGGTGAACTCCATGCTCAAGGAACATCAGTGTCAGATCGCACCATCCGTCGTTGTTTGAGCCAAAGTGGACTACATGGGAGACGACCAAGGAGGACACCATTGTTGAAAACAAATCATAAAAAGCTAGAGTGGAATATGCCAAACTACATGTTGACAAGCCACAAAGCTTCTGGGAGAATGTCCTATGGACAGATGAGACAAAAATGGAACTTTTTGCCAAGGCCCATCAGCTCTATGTTCACAGACGGAAAAATGAAGCATATCAAGAAAAAAACACTGTCCCTACTGTCAAACATGGAGGAGGCTCTGTTATGTTCTGGGGCTGCTTTGCTGCATCTGGCACAGGGTGTCTTGAATCTGTGCAGGGTACAATAAAATCTGAAGACTATCAAGGGATTCTAGAGAGAAATGTGCTGGCCAGTGTCAGACAGCTTGGTCTCAGTCGCAGGTCATGGGTCTTGCAACAGGACAATGACCCAAAACACCTCAAAAAACACCCAAGAATGGTTAAGAGGAAAACATTGGACTATTCTAAAGTGGCCTTCTATGAGCCCTGACCTCAATCCCATTGAGCATCTTTGGAAGGAGCTGAAACATGCCGTCTGGAAAAGACACCCTTCAAACTGGAAACAACTGGAGCAGTTTGCTCATGAGGAGTGGGCCAAAACACCTGCTGAGAGGTGCAGAAGTCTCATTGACAGTTACAGGAGTCGTCTAATTGCAGTGATAGCCTCAAAAGGTTGTGCAACAAAATATTAAGTTAAGGGTACCAACAATTTTGTCCAGGCCTGTTCTATGAGTTTATTTTTTTAAATAATTCCGTTGAAGCATGGTTGAAAAGCAATGTCTGACTTTCATTGGTTAACATTCATAGAATTTTTATTTATTATTACTTTTGTCAGAATAAAGTTTTTTCTGTGAACATTGGGAGTTTTTCTTTCATTGACCGAAGGGTAGCAACAATTTTGTCCACGTGTGTAGGTGTGTAAAAATGACACAGGAAAAGTACACTAACAAGATAATACTACATTTTAATATGCAAGACTGTAAGACCAGAGAAACACCCTGCGAACAAAAGCTAGAATATACTGAGAATGCAGTAAAGATGAAAGATGTCAGAATGTACAGAGAAGCTGTAGGAAGTCTTATATATCTGACTACTTGCACCAGACCAGATTTGAGTTTCCTAGTGAGCAGGTTATCACAGTATTTAGATGAACCTACAGAAGAACAATGGATCACTGTGAAGCATGTACTTAGGTATCTCAAAGGCACAGCAGAGAAAGGGTTAAGTTTTAGGAGAAATGACTGTGAAAAACTAGGTATACAAGCCTACAGTGATGCCGACTGGGCAACTGATACCCGAGACAGGCGCAGTACTACAGGATACTGTGTGAGTCTTAGTCAGAACAGCTCTCATGGAAGACTAGAAAACAGCCAACTGTTGCACTATCAACATGCGAAGCGGAATATATGGCGCTGGCTTCAACCATACAAGAGTGTCTATACCTACAAGCAGGTACTGGGAGGCATTGATAACTACAAGTACACACAAACTGTAGTACATGAGGACAATCAAGGAACAATAGCTCTCGCCAAAAACCCTGTAAGTAGACGAAGATGCAAACACATAGACATAAAGTATCACTTGTAGCGTACTGTAGATGATTATAGAAATATTAATTTATTAATTTGGGTAAATTATCAACTAATATTTTTATTATCAAAATTGTCTCGTTGAGGGCACCACCCAGATAAGT
This sequence comes from Perccottus glenii, assembly GCA_024416835.2. Classification (NCBI taxonomy): domain Eukaryota; kingdom Metazoa; phylum Chordata; class Actinopteri; order Gobiiformes; family Odontobutidae; genus Perccottus; species Perccottus glenii. The sequence goes on along the minus strand of CM044552.2, from coordinate 27,977,631 downwards.
TCTGGGAAACTGATTATATTTACTAAGTCTCAATTAATCTGAAGGAATAGAATTCGACCTGTTTTCGTAATATGTCTTCATAAACATTAAAACACCAAATCAAAACCTTTAACGTTTTATGGGATTTTATTAAAGATTATACACAGTTATTACACATAATGGGAATAATGATTAACACAGAACAATAAACAATAACCTTTACTGACTAGAACTTTGTGGAGGATAATAAATGTTTTGACTGATTAAACTCGGCTGGGAGTTTAATTACCGGATTATTAGAAAGGGGTTTAGGGAAGGAGATAGGTGAATTTATGGATATGATCGAAGTTCTGAATGGACCTTTACTCAAGACAGTGTACAGTTTTATAACGCCAAACATCAGTGTCACGTGCTCAACTCACTCTAGTCGTCTTGCGAACCCCGCAGTCAGGACCAAAGATCCAAAGTGATGCTCCAGAGCTTTAATCGGCTGCTCCGGCTGGTTGTTGCCAAGCGACAAGATGGCGGCAAGTGTACGCTGATCCCAAAGGAGCCGTTTAGCTCCGGGGTAGGGTAGGGTAGCTCCGTTCTGTCACGGTCTGGAAGTGTAAGGCAGGCTTCTACCCAGTGGTTGGGGCAAGAGTCTTTTAGCACAAAAATTGATCACTGGAAAAGAGTCTCAGAAGTCGTTTTCCTCTGGCTTAAAGCGTCCATTAGTTCAAGCGGAGTTCTTGGTCTTTCTCAAAAACTACTAAAATGTTGTCCTTCTCGTGTGAGTGACGTCACAAGAGTATCTTACAAAAATAAGCAATGTGTAGCTTTTAAAAAGAAAAATCACGTTGTCTGGCGGGCAACGGGTCTAGAAAAATCTAGAGTAACCTAAGTTAAAGAGGAAAGGGTCCGAAGCGGACAAGAGCGAAAGCTTAAGCTGCAGAAGAAGCAGCGTAAGACTTAGAGGAGCCTGAGGGCGTAAAAGAAGAAAGATCAGAGAAGAGCGTCCAAGAAGGCTATTTCCGGCGCGCACAAGGTTTTTGTGCGGCTTGAAAAGAGGCGGGTTACGTTGCCTGGGCGTGTTTTTGGAGGAAGGCCTGGTTTGGGGGGAACTTATCCCACCTGAATTTTTAATTCACATAACCCTTTTATCTTCCACAAAATAACATTGATTTTTTTAGTTTTGCACAATCATAAGCATACACATACATTTGGCACTGCAGATTTGTACCGATAGAATGCATCTTTAAGCATGCTGTAACACATATAAATTCGTTCAACACTTTATTAACTGTAAACTTGTAAGACTGATGTAAAGAGTCTTGTTGTGACTCTAAATCCTGTGGGGAAAACATTACCATATACTTAGAGACACACTTTTAATGGCATAAACACAATAACACAATGTCCTTTGGTTTGATGAAAGACTTAGCGGCGTTCCTCCATACTGTCGCTAGAGGGCAGTATGGTATCATCCAGAAAGCTCAGATTCCTTGACCTCAAAGATCTTTGATTAGCATCTGGCTGGTGCAATACACAAAAGTCGTATTTCAAAGAGCCGTAACTGTCACGTTCTGGGCCCAGCCAGTCAACCCAGCCAACATCTTTGATCTGCTCTGGAATGTAGAAGACCAAGTCGTTAATTAGGGTTATTCCTGAGTTCCTGTTTTTTATGAAAACAACGGCCATCTGTTGTTCATTAACACTGAGTTGTTAAAATCCTTTTCTGTTGGTAAAGCAAACACTTTCTGAGTCTGAAAGAGAGGTTTTACAGCATAAATTGTCAGTCCTTGACATTTATGTTGGTCAACCTGAGTGTGATACAATCGATGACCTGAATCTGGTGTTCTGGTCGCTACACACTTTATCAGATCTATTGTGAATGAGGGAAGAGTAACATTGATGTATTGTTCTACTGATAACATGATTGCTGATGTAATGACCAAACCTGTAAATAAGTTGAAATTGAAAAGATGTTTTTTTTGGAGATTAGTGATGGGAAGTTCGGATCATTTTACTGACTCAGTTCTTTAAGTCTCGTTCAGCAAAATGAACAAATCTTTTTTCAAGTCATTTCGTTAATTTTGTTCATTTCAGCAGAATCTAATTAAAATGTTACATGTTACAATTTTTTATACATTTAGTTCTTTTGGAATAAAAACTATGATATCTATAAGCTAATGCATTCATGGCCAAACTTTAAAAAATAAATTATAAATTCAATGCAGCTTACTTCAGGCAGAGAGTTCAACTCAGCTCTTAATCCAAATAGTTTTTTCCTTTGTCACTTCATATTTAGCTTAGCAGTAATTCCGTCAACATGTCTGGTCTGGGCCGTGACAGCCTCATGTATCTGTAGCCAATACATCCGTCCGTCCGGAAACAGAAAGGAGTCATTCATCTCCCGAGTCATTCGTTCGTTCGTTCACCAAGTCCCAGCCCCATAGAGAAAGAGTATGCAGTTACCGGAAACAGAAAGGACTCGTTCATCTCCCGAGTCTCTGAGTCGTTCATTCATGTCCCCGTAGGCTTGAACGCAGAAACAGAAGGACTCGTTCATTTCATGAGTCAGTCTTCGAGTCTGAGTCTCGTTCTTTTGTCACGCATTAGATACAGAAATAAGTTAATACATACATATATTTCACATAACTGTATAAACAAATGGGGCTGGGACTTGGTGAACGAACGACTTGGGAGATGAATGACTCCTTTCTGTTTCCTGTATGAGATGTGGCGCAATGCGCATGCGCAGGTCTACACAAAAATGAACGACTCGCTCTCTGAGATGACTAGTTGTTCCCGAGTCATATTAAAGACTTGTTCAAAAAGAACGAATAGTTCATGAACGACTCATCACTATTGGAAATTAGTATGTGTATGACAGAGGTACACATTCCTTCTATTTTTTTTTTTTGTTATTGCATGTATAGCAACCTGAGTACAAGTGGGATTGTTAAAATATGCTCAGTATGTTCTCAGTTGTATATAATGTAATGTTATACTGTTCTTTGTTACACATATGTGTATGCCACAAAAAATAAATAAATAAATAAATAAATAAAGGGAGAAACTGAAAATACGTTTGCGTAATTATGATGTTTGTCCCAGTTGACTTATGGTAGTTCTCTTACTAAATGCTGTCTGACTGTGAGACTGATGTGTCGCCAGCTAGGATAATAAATATGCCGAGGACGGCTAAAGATAATACATCTCTCGCCTACTTATTCTTCAGAAAACTACGCTAACTGCAACAGTAATATAACGTAACACCCCGCCTTTAACTAAGTGTTCATCTGTTTGAAGACCTTGTCAGAGAGATGTTATAATGTTCTGTTGGATCATGTGCTGCCTTTTGTGTGAGAGTAAAGAGCAGGGGTCTCAACTTAATGTTCATGGACCAAATCTGGTCCTTTGTGAAGTACTTCTGGTCCTCACATTAATTATTAGTGTTAATACATTATTGCTATTATTATTATTAATAATAATAATAATAATACATCAAATTTATATAGCGCTTTTCAGGGGACGCAAAGACGCTTTACATACATAAAATACATACAACAGAACAATAAACAAAACAACATATTGCAAAAGAGTTTATGACAGGTTGTAACATTTCTTGAAAAGCTGAGTTTTTAACTGTCTCTTAAATGTTTCGAATGAGTCAGAGGTTCGGATTTGTGGAGGGAGGGAGTTTGCCCTATGGCAAAGGCTCTGTCCCCCAAGGTACGATGCTTGGATTTGGTGATGGGGGTGAGGAGATTTGAGTCAGAGGATCGGAGACGGTGGGAGGGGCAATGTCGTTGAAGGAGATCTGAGAGGTATGGGGGGGCAAGGTTATTGAGGGCTTTGTAGGTGATGAGGAGGACCTTGAAGTGAATACGGTACTGAATGGTAAGCCAGTGGAGCTGCTGGAGGACGGGGGTGATGTGTTCTCTGGAGCGGGTGTGGGTGAGTAACCGGGCAGCTGAGTTCTGAACGTACTGGAGTTTCTGGAGGTCAGTGGAGGGGAGACCGTAGAGGAGGCTGTTGCAATAGTCCAGTCTGGAGCTTATAAAGGTGTGGATGAGTGTTTCGGCAGCAGAGGTGGAGAGGGTAGGACGGAGACGAGCAATGTTTCGGAGGTGGAAAAATGATGTTTTGGTGATGTTTCGAATATGAGTTTTGAAGGATAGGGTGGGGTCCAAAGTGATTCCAAGATTCCTGATCAGGGGGGAGGGGGTGACTGTGTGCCCATCGATGGAGAGTGAAAAATCATGGGAGGAGGAGAGGAGGGATTTGGGACCAGTTATAATAATTTCAGATTTATTGCAGTTAAGCTTGAGAAAATTTGTTGCCATCCAAGATTTTATTTCATTGAGGCAGTTTGTGAGAGTGGAGACAGTGGATGGGGTAATGTTTTTTGTGGAGAGGTATGTTTGGGTATCATCAGCGTAGCAGTGAAAATGAAGTCCATGACGACGGATGATATGACCAAGGGGTAACATGTACAGTATAAACAGAAGGGGACCAAGCACCGTGCCCTGGGGGACACCATGTGTTACAGGGACGGTACGAGATGTGCAGTTGTTAATGGAGATGTAGTGGAATCTGTCAGAGAGGTAGGATTTGAACCAGGAGAGTGCTGAACCAGTTATGCCGATGTCGGATTGTAGACGATGGAGGAGGATGGAATGGTCTATGGTGTCAAAGGCAGCACTAAGGTCCAGGAGCAGGAGTATGGAGAGAAAACCGGAGTCAGAAGCTAAGAGGAGGTCGTTTGTGACTTTGAGAAGGGCCGTTTCAGTACTGTGGTGAGTGCGGAAGCCAGATTGAAAGATTTCATTTAACTGATTGGAGTGCAGATATTGCTTGAGTTGAGAGGCAACAGATCGTTCCAAGATTTTGGAGAGAAAAGGAAGATTTGATATGGGACGGAAATTTTCTGGGTTATCAGGGTCTAGGCCGGGTTTTTTGAGGATTGGTGTGAGGGTAGCAAGTTTCAGAGTAGAGGGAACAGTACCAGAAGTGAGAGAGCAGTTTATAATGTCCAGAAGAAGTGGCGTGAGACAGGGAAGACATGATTTGAGCAATGAGGATGGGATGGGGTCCAGGGAGCAGGTGGAGAGTTTAATACCAGAGAGTAGTTTATTTAGGTCGTAGGTGGTTATGGGTGACAGGGAGAAGAAGCTGTTGTCATATCTTGGAGGAGGAACTGGCCTCAGGTCGGGGGGGATGGGTGAGTTGGTGGAAAGGTCTTTGTGAATGTTGTCTATTTTAGTCTGAAAGAACAACAAGAAGTTATTGCTTTTTTCTGTGGTGAATGAATGAGTGATGTTATCCATTGGGTTAAGGAGTTTGTTTATTGTAGAGAACAGAGTGCGTGGATTTGAAGAACCAGAGTGTATGATACCAGAGTAGAATGAAGAATGGGCTTTACTGAGAGCTGTTTTGTACAAGTGGGTGAAGTCTTTGTAGGCTTGAGCGTGTACTGTTAGTCCTGTTTTCTTGTAGAGGCGTTCCAGTTGTCTGCGTTGTTTTTTGAGTGAATGTAGGTCTGAGGTGTACCAGGGGGCAGAGTGAATTTAACAGTCTTTGTTTTAATAGGGGCAAGTTGATTAAGGCAAGTGGAGAGTGTATTGTTGTATAGTGTTACCTTGTCATGTATGGATGATTGTTCAGGGAGTATAGATGCAGCTAAAGTGTCAGATATGCAGGTGGAGAGTGAGATTGGACAGAGGGACTTAATATTTCTGAAATTAATAGTACGAATTTGCTTAGATTTGGAGCTGGGTATGTCAGTGTGCATGGTTATAGCCAGATGATCTGAGATTGTGAGGTCCAAGTGTGTGATTGTTTTAATATGAAGGCCGGTAGAGCAAACCAAGTCCAGAGTGTGTCCGCAACTGTGAGTGGGAAAATTAACATGTTGGGTGAAGTTAAAACAGTTTAGGATGTGCAGGAAGTCTGTTGCAGCTGTAGAGTTTGGGGAATCAATGTGGATGTTGAAGTCACCCATGAGAAGTATGGATGGGCAAACTGAGGATAGGTGAGTAAGGGTTAGGATTTATTGGATTTGGGAGGTCGATAGATTATTGCAATGGTTAGGGGATTGGAACCAGGAAGTTTAAAAGACAGATGTTCAAAAGATGTAACAGCAGGAATGGAGAGTAGCTGGGGTTTGAGGCTTTGCTGGTATATGGCAGCAATTCCTCCACCACGACCCTCAGTCCGAGGCTTGTCCAAGTATAAAAATCCAGTGGGGGTGGCTTGGTTTAATGAGAAGTAATCCAGTGGTTTTTGCCAAGTTTCGGTCAAGCAGAGTAGGTCCAGTTTTGTATCCATAATGAATTCATTTAGTATGAGGCTTTTGTTGCTGAGAGATCTTACGTTAAGCAGAGTAATCTGGAGAGACTTTTGTTTTGAAGGTGCCATAGCGGAAGTGGATATTGAGTGGAGGTTGAAAGCATTCACATGACAGTTGTACTGATGACGTGTCAGGTTGTTGTGGATACGGGACGCGGAAGAGTTGCGAGTGTTGGACCAGATAATTGGGATGTTATCTGTCATAGATTTATTGAACAATATTCGGCGAGAGCCTCTATGGATGTAGGCTATTGTTGGCGTAGTAATAGTCCAAAGCTTTTTATTGTAGCGATGAGGTCTGTAGGCGGAGGCATGCAGCAGTTGAGTCTGTAAAGTTCCGTAGCTGTGTACCGTAGAGCCATGGTGGTGGAATTGGAGCTGCTGGTGGTGGTGACGAATTGCTGTGAGCAGACAGGCACATGAAGGAACATAAAAAGGAGACTAACCAGAGCATGTCAGTCGGAGGAAACCTAGCATTCATGAGCTAGCTTAGCCGTACCGAGATGAGTGAGTGGTAACCCGCCCAACCCAGCGGTATAGCAACTTCAGGCAGTTTCCAGGCTGTGACCGAAATGGATTTATGGTTGGTTTTGTTTGAAATATCCAGGTAAGAGTCTCATCTGTAGGAGTATCAATCAGCAAGGTTTGTTTTGTTTTATTTGTTCTATTCCGAAGTGAGAAGCGGCAGCCAAAACGTGCCAGCGTCCTCTCACATCCAGGTGTAGGTGTCCTACATAATTCCTACATAAATTAATAAATAATAGGTGAAAATGCATAAAAGGTAAAAGTTAAATGAGTTGTTTTGATAAAGTTCTACTGTTTTATAAAAACACATGAGACCAGTGTTTATTATTGGGTTTGATCTAAAGAGGTTTTAGGTCTCAGCTAAAGTTAATAAGAACTAATTATTGAACACAAAGTAATTAACCAGGTCTAAATCCATCAGAGGCAGATTTATTGGGGATTTTAAGTTGCTTTGTTAATTTGTTAATTCACTTATTTAGATTTATGTTTTTATAAACTTACAAATGGACAAACATTAGCCTATATTTTAAATAAATATGAGAGCAGTTGACATTTACTTAGGGACTGTTGGAACTGGCTTTTGGGACGGTACTGGGACAGTGATAAAAAAAGTTAGTCTGGATCCCATTACAAAATAGAAATGAAATTAAAAACCACCCTTCTTTCTTTCCTCAAGCAGAGTTAAATTACTGAGAATTACTGAGGTGCCTGAGAAGGGTACAAAAAGGCGCGATATGAATGCACACCATTTATCATTTAAATTTTATTGTTTTATTTTGTTTTTTTTACTGTATTTGTAAGATTGTTTTACTTTAAAACATTGTAGTGCTTTATTACGGTCTATAAATTTACCATAAATGTAAATGATGATTGCAAATGACGTCACAGATGTATCTATGGCTACTATCTATAAAAAACATGCTTTTACAGATTTCTCAAAGTGTAGTGTCCAGCCAGACGCAGTGAACGGATGGTCACTGAGGATTGGTCAGAAAGTTTTCAACAAACCACTTTATTGCAGGATTTTAGAACAGATTCTAACTAGCCCTCACTCAAATTGCACTCCGACAATCTCCAATTTTCTCACACCACAAGCCACACACACACTTGCTACAGCACACTTGCCCAGCTTTCTGTCCTTTCTAACCAATTACATGCTCTTATACCCCCATAGACACACCAAGCATCCTCAAACAGTCAGTAATCACAGAACTCCTGTACAACATCTACAACAGGAACATTACTGCAGGTCACTACAATAGGTATCTTACCTTTTGTTATTTTATGAATGAAATTGATTAATACAGTTGTGCTCGTAAATACCCTGGCAGAAATTGTAATTTTTTTGCAAATTTTTCAGACAATATGAATGATAACGCAAACAATATTATTTCACCTATAGTTAGTGGTTGGGTGAAGCCATCTATTGTCAAACAATGTTAACTCTTTTTAAATCAACAGACAACAGAAACTACCCAAATGACCCTGATCAAATGTTTACATACCCTGGTGATTGTGGCCTAATAACATGCACACAAGTTGACACATACAGGTTTGAATGGCTACAAAAGGTAACCATCCTCACCTGTGATCTGTTTATTTGTAATCAGTGTGTGTGTATAAAAGGTCAGTGAGTTTCTGGGCTCCTGACAGACCCTTGCATCTTTCATCCAGTGCCGCACTGACGTTTCTCTATTTTGAGTCTTGGGAAAAGAAAAATAATTGTCAAAGGAACTGTGGGAAAAGGTAATTGAACTGTATACAACAGGAAAGGGATGTAAAAAGATATCCAAGGAATTGAAAATGCAAATCAGCAGTGTTCAAAAGGATGTTCAAAATGAGGGATTCTTTTGAAAACAGAAATTTCAGCCACAACTGCCAGGAAAATTGTTTGGGTTTCAAAGAAAAACGTATAAATAACTTCAGCTGAAATAAAGGACTCTCTGAAAAAAGGTGGTGTGGTCTGTTTCAAGATGCACTTGAAAAAAAAGGGCTGTAGGGTCTATTCACCAGAAGAAAGCCATTACTATGCAAATGCCACAAAGCATCCCGCTTACAATACGCCAAACAGCACAGATACAAGCCTCAAAACAGGAGTCAACAAGGCCTATGATGAAAGGTACAATATTTCCTACTGTGAAACATGGAGATGGATTAGAATGTGTGAGCTACAAAGGCCCTGGAAGCTTGCTCAAAACTGATGGTAAGATGAATGCAGCATGTTATCATAAAATACTGGAGAAACATTTGGATGTTCCAACACGACAACGATCCAAAGCACAAGGCCAAGTCGACCTGTCATTGGCTACAGCAGCATAAAGTGAAGGTTCTGGACTGACCATCTCAGTCTCCTGACCTCAATATCTTTGAGCCACTCTGAGCCACCTTTTATCAGGGTCAGTTTCTTTTGTCATTATAATTTTTAAAGAATAAACACAAATGTTTGACAGTAAATGCCAACCTACCACTAACTATGAGTGAAAAAAAAAGGTTTTAGTGTTATCTTTCATATTCTGTGAAATGTGGCGCAAAAAAAAAACAATAATCAGCAGAACTGTATTGTAGCGAAAGATTCAATAAGGGCTGGTTTAAGACATAAAATTCCCGGGCTGAAAATAAGTTCCGCTCCAGCCCTTCTATTGTCTTTTATGCTAAATTCACACAGATTTCATTCTGTAAATCTTAAAATGAATTATTTATCACTGAATTGCTGCTATATATAAATACCTGGGCGTGCACATCGACAGTGACCTCAGTTGGCACACACAGGTGGCGAGTGTTTGTGCCAGAGTCCACTAGCACCTCCATTTTCTAAGACGTCTCCGATTGTTTGGTGTCTGTAAAAACATTGTGACAATCTTCTACAGAGCAACTATAGAGTCTATACTAAGGTACGGTATCACCTGCTGGTTTGGAAATCTCACAGTTAAATCCAAAGTTCAAATTCACAATTTAGTTAAAACAGCAAGTAAGATAATGGGCACTCCTGCCCCACTGACCCCACAAGAGATAATCGAGCGGGCTGTCATCAGACAGGCCAACAATATTTTGTCTGACACATCTCATGTACTGTTTGAAGAATATGTTTTAATGAATTCAGGGAGGAGTTAAAGGGTTCCACTCTGCAAACACAATCGGTTTAAAAACTCGTTCATCCCTCTCTCAATAAAGTTCACTAACGAGCGGTTGGGGGGGGGGATGAACGCAAAGGGCACTCGAGGTCAAGATAACTGTGATTTCAGATGTTTTCGCACTGTACATGCGGGGATGGTATAAATTAAGGTTTAGGGATAGGTCATGGTCATGTATGGCTGTCCCAGAGACTTATTGATGGTGCTGGCACATCAGGAGGTGACATTGCCCATGCTGTTTTTAAAATTGTCTTTATTGTTATTTATGTATTTATCATCTTGTGTGTGACTGTGTTTTTATGTTGTGCTGCAGTATTGCCTTTTTGTCCAAGACAAATTTCTCCTGTGGGAGACATTTAAAGAACTTTGAACTTTGAATAATAAAATTTTTAGGTGAGAAAATACACATGCTGATGTGTGGTGACTTCTAATCTAAATCTGTAAGTAAAAACTGCTCCACAGAACGAAGTCTACTCCACGGTACCATCTGGGAGGGCTCCTGTTGAAAGCTTTTGCAAAAGGGCAGGTACTTCAAAAAAAAAAAAAAAAAACTGGTCAGTAAAGGAAATATTCTAACTCTCTGAGAGGCACATCCTGTGAGATGGTGATGCATTATGAGCGTGTGGACACTATGACCTGATGGTTAGGGTCACACCAATGCCTGGCAATCTTCCTCGAGGGATTGTGAATATTTAGAGCAAATGTAATGGCAGACTGTTTGGAGAAGAGTGGTCCCGAGTGTGACAGATGGACTCTACAACTGACATCTGTAGCCCCTTCTGCACCACGCAAACATGACGACACAGCAAAGAAAGTCTGTGAGAAACTCTTTCTGTTTGTATGCTTCAACAACTTGTTATCCATTAAAATAAGAACTATTTATGATTCCATTTGATGGACAGTGATGTGGAGAGTCAGCCAGGTTTTAGCTGTTTACACTCAGCGCAGACTCAAAATGAGTTGTATTGATTATTGCAGCTTTGAAAGAGCTGACAAAAACTGTAGGAAAAAGGCCAGACTGCAGAGACAAAGAGAGTTAGAACCAGCTTCAGAACCTCATCACATCCATCTATAATTAAGATGTTCAGAGAGTAGTTGTGTGAAATGTTGTCTATAATATATCTTTAATAAATACAGTTTCCTCAACAAAAAAACAACTAAACGATAGATCAAGTGTTGAAACTGTGATATTGAATCTCCTGGCGAGAGGATCCAGCCACAGTCTTTATGCCGGTCTCAACACCGGGTTAATGGAGATGGTTACATCAGGAAGGGCATCTGGTGTAAAAATATTGCAAAGCTACTCATTGCATTTTACCATTTCTTAAAAAAGAATTGCTCTAAGTAATAGACAATCAATTATTATGCCAGCATGGTGCCTCACAGCAAGAAGGTCCTGGGTTTGAATTCCATCTACGGCAGCGCCTTTCTGTGTGGAGTTTGCATGTTCTCTCTGTGTCTGTGAAGGTTTCCTCCGGGTACTCCGGTTTCCCCTACAACTAAAATCATGTAACTAAGACACTAAGAAATGTCCCCTCCGCCAAGCACAGGGCCAGGTTGTCATTGTAAATAAGAATTGGTTTTCAATTAACTTCCTGGTTAAATAAAGAATAAATAAATTTTGGAAAGCCCACATCAGACATAAATGAACAAAAACTTCCAAAATCCTCTCAATTATAAACAAAGCAAATCAATTCCTTGATCATAATGATCTCCGTATATTATCCTGCTCCTTGGTACTCCCCTAATTGACCTGTTGTGTTGAAATGTGGGGAAACAATTATCAATGTTCAATATTCTTTTTATTCATTCATTTTCTACCGCTTAGTCCCATTAGGGGTCGCGGGTGACTGGAGCCTATCCCAGCAGCTTTGGACCTGAGGCGTGGTACACCCTGGACAGTTCCCAGTTAGTCGCAGGGCTGACTGAGCTGACACAATGTTCAATAGATCCAGTATTTTTATTTCAAGTGAGCATTACAGATCATACACAAGGATGGATTTTGAGAACACAGTAATCATTTATTTATTCAATCTTAATTGTTAAAAATCAATGATCTTGTGAAATATTATACAGTACAAATTCTATTCAAAGCATTCAATAACTTATTACCAAGTAACATACAAATTCTTTTCACAGTTAGAGAGAGAGAGCTCCTAGTCTGAAAGGATATGTAAGAGTTTTTGTGTGTCTGTGTGTGGAGTCAAACTGTGGAACTGTCTGTATCTTCAACACAAGCAATGTCAGAATATTTACAGATTTAAGTCACTTTACAAACAGATGGTCTGTTCATAGTACAGGGAGGGCGGGGCTTAAATGGCATAATGTCATAGATGTTGGTATGTGCTTTCTTGTTTTCTTACCATTGTTGGTATTTGCTAGTGTAGCAATATAAAGAAAGTGATAGGAACACTGAAAATGATAATTTTTTATTATATCAAAAATTTTGTGACAATGTGTTTTGTTTTTGTTGGATCCTATAAGGTTCTGATTTGAAAGGGGTAGGCAAAAAATCTGTCTTGACTTCAGCCTACACCCTTTTCAGTAAATGCTTTGTTTGAATAAAAATATTGTATTCTTTTTTTTTCTTGACTGAGATAAATAAACTAAACACAGAGAAAATATATACCGTTTATTGTACTGAGATTGTGTATTCATTCAACTGTTATTAGCATATGTACCTAGACCGGTCTTGGTCTTGAGAATGGTCATAATACCACTTCCCAAAAGACCACAGCTGGTTTAATTGTCCACTTTATTAACTAATCACAAACTCTTCCATGAGTCTGGACTTGGTCTAAGACTGGACTTGGACTGTTTGGATTATAGAACTGTTCCATGGTATGTCTTCCACTGTATCTTGCTCTTTACTCATTCTGCCATTGTCCAGGTCACTTTGGTTTCGTGTCAGGGTCTTGAGAACAACACTGCTACCCAGAATGCAATGTGCAGAGGAGGAGGACCGAGAGTGAGTGATTGTGCTCTTCACAGATATGGGGTGAATGTGACTGAGCATGGAGGGACAGCATGGAGTTTTGGCCCAGGTGGACGTGTGTGGAGCACAGCACAATGCACAGTGCAATAGAACATAAGATAATTTATTGAATATAAAAACAAAATAACCACCAAACACAGTAAATCTGTGTTTATATGAATGAAACCCTTATTCCATGTTCTGTACTGTACTGCACCATTTTGCAAGTTTCATTCAAGTTATGGCTCAGCTCACTGGCAATTGAACTAATGAGTGTATTAATAAAAATCCAAGGCTTCTGTTAGTATGTTCTGTTTGTGGTAGGCTTAATGAAAGAGAGTTGGTCATTATTTTTTCCAATATTAGCACTGGGCGTGTGCTCGACTCAAAGCCCTGCTGTCTATTCTCAAACTTAACCAAACTGGGGTTCTTTTTCCACAAATTTGCTTTAAAAAAATGTTACATAGAATACATTTGAACATTTGGCCACGAGGACGGGTTTCTGCTGTCATGGCATGTTGCTGCAGCATGACCCGTCACATTCATATTCATTAACCGAGCTGCTGCTCTGCTGCTCGGCTCGGAGCCACTAACAGCTGATGAGCGGGACCATCACGGATCAATGCTCCGGCCTCTCAGACTGGAGCAGGTCTGTTTCAGCAGTCATCAGTGTGACAGCCTGCAGTGGCAGCAGCGGCGAGTGACAGCCAGGAGCCAACAGAGCAGTGCGATGGGATTAAAGAGCACTGCTGCAGAGTCAACTCTGTAGCTAAGTCTGTCCACCTCCGAACTGAGACTTTTGAGTTCACTTCAATTTTAGTTTAACTATCAAAGTCTGAAAAGTTTGCATGTCAATTTTCCCATTTTATTTATTTATTTATTTTGCTTTTAGTTGCACCTGCGAATAACACAAATTAATTGTAGTATTAAATATTTTCCAACATCCCAAGTTTCAAAAAATCTCCAAAGAATGTTTCAGAAATTAGGAAGTTCTTGACAAACCTCTTCAAACCACACAACTACCATTTAATCAAATGTGTTGAATTCTCATCCTTGTGTAAAGTGACTTTACAGTGTATTTGCACTTTCATTTTCTGCACTGAAGATCTAGAAAGAAAAGAAAGTTTTCCAGTATTTGTTATTAATATGATGGCAGTTGTCGCTGGTTGTTTTGGGGCCCTAGACAAGATTACAAGTTGGCGCCTTGCTCAAGAAGGATGAGGGATGTAAGTACTTATGGTTTCATTTAATGAATGCACTCACGGGCCTTGCACCTTCCTATTTGTGTGAGATTCTGACCCCTCACAAACCCAGCAGAGCTTTACGTTCTGCTGGGCAACATCTGCTGAAGGTGCCCCGGTCCCGGTTCAAACAGTGGGGCGATCGTTCTTTTGCAGTGGCCGGTCCTAAACTCTGGAACTCGTTGCCCATTGAGTTACGTTCCATCACTGACCGGCCTCTGTTTAAAGCCAAACTTAAAACCTATTTATTTAAAATGGCTTTTTGCACATAATGGCTCTGTGACACTGCTCTGTTTTTATTGTGTAAATGTGTTTTTAAACCTATTTGTAAATATGTTTATTTTTTTTATTAATGTTGTTAAGCACCTTGGTTCAATCTGTGGTTGTTAGAAGGTGCTATATAAATAAATATTGACTGATTGATTGATTGAGAATCTTTAAGTCAGCATTTTGAATAATATTAAGACTTAAGGGTTACAATAGTCTAACTGAAAAACAGACACTTCCGCTCAGGATAAATATTATTTTCAAAAAAATTAAATAACTAACATTATTCAGCAGTTACTGATCTACTCAATTCTGACTTTTAATGTTCTGCAGACACATACAAGTGTTTTTTACATTTATCATCGTCTGTGAAGGATATTATCACTAAAACAGCTGTGCCCACGATATATTATAAAAGCTGCAATCAACACTTTACTTCCACTTAAGTTAAAGAAAACACATTTTGACACCTCAACTTATTTACAGCGGTAAGGCGGTACAGAGGTGTCCTGATCTGGAGCAATGTGGAAAATGTGGAGAGATTTGCTGAACCATGAGTAAAGTAAGCACTACAGCGGGATATAACACACCAGGGCTGGAGCGGTCGAGGCTAAAGGCCAATTCACACCATGCACGGCAATAAATGTGGCACCATTATTTTCTAAAGATGCTCGGCGTGTGAATCATATGAAAAACACAGTGTTTTTAGTGTTGCATGAGATCTTTTTATTTGTGGACTTTATCAAAACTTAAGGCACAAGAGAAATCCCATTGTAAATAGGACTATATGTAGGTCGGCTGGGTGCTCCAACTATTTTTCATGAAAAGCACATCAGTGAACATGAACTCTTTGCCGATTATTGAGGTTCAGGACACAAAAACTTCTCCGGCGGCCTGCTGCATCAGCTGAAGCGCAGAAAACCTGTGTTTGTGCACACTATCAATGCGCAATGAGACTCAGACACAGTTTGGTCAGTGGTTTAAACTAAACACCACAAACATTAATGACACGTGACTTCTAAATTGCGTTGAGCAACATGCGTCTATGAGCTGCTTTTTTTCTTTGCACCCTTCTCCTGTCGCCCCCGGCCAATGTTGTGTTCAATACAGTCGTCTATGCCTAAAGCCAAACTTGTGTTATGGTTTTTATTAGTTTGTATTGATTTGTCCAATAACAGCATATAGACACAGTCATTAGTAACAAATGGAGTCAGAGAGAAACCAGAAAACCAAAGCAAATTACATTTTGGTATCTCCCAGAACAGTCTGAAACCTTCACTTAATAGAGCACTATAGCATAATGCATTTGGCTTTTAAATTGTTTCCAGTGTAAATAGAAGCTACTGTCTGTAATTCCATTTCAATGAGCATACAGTTGTGCTTATAAGCTGGCAGAATGTGTGACTGTGGCCATTTTTCAGAGAATATGAATGATAACACAAAAACCTTTCTTTCACTCATAGTTAGTGGTTGGGTGAAGCCATTTATTGTTAAACAACTGTGTTTACTCTTTTTAAATTATAATGACAGAAACTACCCAAATGACCCTGATAAAAGGTCTTTTGTGGTAGTTGTGGATGAGACTCTTTTCTCAGATGGTAAAGCATTCTTCTTGGCAAAAAGTAAATTCTTGGGCTGTCTTGCATGAACTGCACGTTTGAGATCTCTCCAGAGTGGCTCAATGATATTGAGGTCAGGAGACTGAGATGACCAGTCCAGAACTAGTCATCTTGTTGTCATGTTGGAACGTCCAAGTACGTCCCATGCACAGCTTCCAGGCTGATGAGTGTAAATTTTCCTCCAGTATTTTCACGCCAAATTACTTTGTTCCAGAAAGTTGTGAGGCTTGTCTCTGTGCTGTTTGGCGTATTGAAAGTGGGATGCTTTGTGGCATTTATGTAGTCATGGCTTTCTTCTGGCTACTCAACCCATTTTTTGTGCATCCTTATTGTGCATCTTGAACAGCCACACCACTTTCCTGTCCTGTATTTCAAATTAAGTTATTTGTGGGTTTTTCTTTGCATCCCGAACAATTTTCCTGGCAGTTGTGGCAGAAGTTTTTGTTGATCTGACCTGACCTTGGTTTGGTTTCAACGGAATCCATCATTTTGAACACTGCTGATTTGCATTCTCAATTTCTTAGATATATTCTTACATCTCTTTCCTGTTTTATACTGTTTAATTACCTTTTCCCGCAGATCCGTTGACAATTCTTTTGCTTTCCCCATGACTCAGAAAACAGAAACATCGTAACATGCAAACAAAAAATGCAAGTGTCTGTCAGGAGTTCAGAAACTCACTGACCTTTTATACACACACACGGATTACAAGCAGCTGAGGATGGTTACCTTTAGTAGCCATTCAAACCTGTATGTGTCAACTTGTGTGCATGTTATCAGGCCACAATCACCAGGGTATATTAACTTTTGATCAGGTTAGTTTCTGTTGTCATTCTGATTTTAAAAAAGTAAACATAGTTTTACAATAAATGGCTTCACCCAACCACTAACTATAAGTGAAAAAAAAAAAAGGTTTTTGTGTTATCGTTTATATCCACTAAAAAATAAAAAACACAAATTCACAAATCAAAAATTCTTCCAGGATATGTAAACTTTTAAACATACTGTATACATTGTTTAATTGTTTTATTTGCTGTCAACAAAATGTTATATGTAAAAAAATACTTGAGATACGTGAAATATTATTTTTCAACTCCCACTTCTAGCAGAGCTTCGATCGGATCCCGAGGGAGGCTGGAGACATTGAGTCCAAGTTGACCATGTTCTTTATGCCTTGTGGAGGCAAAAACTTGGGCCTGGGAGGAGTACTGTGAGGCCATAGAGAAGGACTATTGGTCGGCCTTGAAGAGATTCTGGAAAACTGCCCATCGCCTCAGGAGGGGGAAGCTGTACTCTACCAACACTGTTTACAGTGAAGGTGGGAATCTGCAGTCTTCAACACGGGAGATTGCTGGACGGTGTAAAGGAATACGTTAAGGTTTTTTAGGGGCCTCCCAAACCGTAGGGTGTCCGGTTTGGGGACCACACGATTTTGTCTCTACTTTTTGCAGATGATGTTGTTATGTTGGCTCCATCAAGCCAGGACATTCAGCATGCACTGGTACGGTTTTCAGCCGAGTGGGAAGCGGCTCGGTTTAGAATTAGCACCTCCAAGTCCAAGGCCATGGTTCTCAGTCGGAAAAGGCAGGTTTCTCCTCTTCAGGTTGGTGGAGAGTTCCTGCCTCAAGTGGAGAAGTTCAAGTATCTTGGGGTCTTGTTCACGAGTGAGGGAAGGACAGAGCAGAAAATTGGCAGATTGGCGCAACTCATCATGGGCTCAATCATGGTAAAGAAGGAGCTTAGCTGCAAGGCAAAGATCATGATTTACTAGTCGATCTACGTTCCTACTCTCACCTATGGTTATGACAGTGTTGTAGTCAAGTCACCAGTTTTTGAGTCCTAGTCACTTTCAAGTCCTCCGTGTGTTAAAGTCCGGGTCCAAGTCGAGTCCGAGTCAAGTCATCTTTAGTTAAACTGCAAGTCCGAGTCACTAAAGAAAGGACATTTCGTCCAGCTCTTCTGGGGGTATACCGAGGCGTTCACAGGCCAGCTGATTGACATAGTCCCACCAGCGTGTCCTAGGTCTTCCTCGAGGTCTCCTCCCAGTGGGACATGCCGGGAACACCTCACTCGTGAACAAGACCCCAAGATAATTAAACTCCTCCACTTGAGGCAGGAGCTCTCCACCAACCTGAAAGGGGCAAGCCACCCTTTTCCGACTGAGAACCATGGTCTCAGACTTGGAGGTACTGATCCTCATCCCAGTCGCTTCACACTCGGCTGAAAACCGCTCCAGTGCACACTGGAGGTCCTGGCTTGATGGAGCCAACAGGACAACATCATCTGCAAAAAGCAGAGATGAGATCCTGTGGTCCCCAAACCAGACTCCCTCCGGCCCTTGGCTGCGCCTAGAAATCCTGTCCATAAAGATAATGAACAGGACCGGTGACAAAGGGCATCCCTGCTGAAATCCAACAGAACTGGTCTGACTTACTGCCGGCAATGCGAACCAAGCTCCTGCTCCGGTCGTACACGGACAGAACAGACCTTAGCAAAGGCCCCGGACCCCATACTCCCAGAGCACCTCCACAGGGCACCACGAGGCACACAGTCGAATGCCTTCTCCAGATCTACAAAACACATGTGGACTGGTTGGGCAAACTCCCATAAAACCTCCAGCACCCTGGAGAGGGTATGGAGCTGGTCCAGTGTTCCTTTGACCGGGACGAAAACCTCATTGTTCCTCCTGAATCCGACTATCAACTATCGGCCGCATTCCCCTCTCCAGTACCCTGGCATAGACTTTCCCGGGGAGGCTGAGGAGTGTGATCCCTCTCTAGTTGGAATACATCCCCTTCTTGAAATGAGGGACCACCACCCTGGACTGCCACTCCAGAGGTACTGTCCCCAAACGCCACGCAATGTTG
The DNA here is from genome assembly GCA_024416835.2 of Perccottus glenii. Taxonomy (NCBI): domain Eukaryota; kingdom Metazoa; phylum Chordata; class Actinopteri; order Gobiiformes; family Odontobutidae; genus Perccottus; species Perccottus glenii. The sequence continues at coordinate 27,958,692 of CM044552.2, read as the reverse complement.
CAGAGGCGTGTTAGCCAAGACAGCCCCACAACATCCAGAGAATTGAGGTACTCAGGGCGGATCTCATCCACCCCGGTGCCTTTCCACCGAGGAGCTTACCGACTACCTCAGTGACTTCAGCTTGGGTGATGGACGAGTCCACCTCTGAGCATTCGGCCTCTGCATGTCGGTGGGGTTGAATAGTATTCCTTTTGCCGTCCAACAATTTCCCCAATTGAAGTCACCAGATTCCCACCTCCACTGTAAACAGTGTTGGCAGGGCACTGCTTCGCCCTCCAGAGGCGCCGGACGGTTTGCCAGAATTTCTTCGAGGCCGACCAAAATTTGTCCCTAGCGCCAGATTCTGTGTCTGGGGATATGGTCATCGAGGTCCCCGCCTTTGACTGCCACCCAATCCACATTGCACCGGCCCCTTACGGTTCCTCCTGCAGGTGAGAAGGAGGTCAGCCCCACATTGCTCCTTCGGACTGAGGCCAGGCGGATCCCGCATATGAGCCCCGAGACTGGCTCCAGGGTGGGGTCCTGGTTGCGATCCTTGATATAAAAAAAAAAATTAAAACACATTTAATAGAGTTTTGATTATGGCATATCAATTAAGGCTGTTAGCCTACATAGGCCAATATTTTTTAAATGTATTTATTTAAGCTCAACTTCTGGGTCACATTTAAGGGCTGGAGTTGAATGAGATTGCTATGACACATGCAACAGGCAGAGGTTGTGCAGTGTTGTTGCTGAGCATGACTTGCGAGTCCTTTGTGCTCAAGTCCAACTCTAAGTCTGAGTCATCAGTTATCAAGTCCGATTCAAGTCCTTGTGTCTGAGAACAAACAAGTCCAAATTTGAGTCCTGAGCCATAAAAAAGCAAGTCTGAGTAAAGTCATTGAGGCTTACCTTTGAGTCAAGTCACGAGTCATGAGCCTGATGACTTGACTTGTCCGAGTCCAGAACTCGAGTACTTCATTTTTGGGTTTATGAGCAGTGGGTCATTATTGAAAAGACAAGATCCCGTATACAGGCGGCTGAAATGATCTTTCTCCGTAGGGTGGCTTGGCGCTCCCTTAGAGATAGGGTGAGGAGCTTGAGCCATTTTAAGAGGAGCCAGCTGAGGTGGCTTGGGCTTCTGTTCCAGATTCCTCCTGGACGCCTTTCTGTGGAGGTGTTCCGGGCATGTCCCACAGGGAGGAGGCCCCGGGGACTATGTCTCTCGGCTGGCCTGGGAATGCCTTGGTATTCTCCCAGAAGAGCTGGAGAAAGGGTCTATGGAAAGGGGAAGTCTGGGCGTCTTTGCTTAGACTGCTGCCCCAGCTGCCTGGCCCCGGATAAGCGGAAGAAGATAGATGGATGGATGGTATTTTTGCTGTTAATGATTAACAATACATTTGTGATAACTCCACACATTTTTACAGTTTATGGTGCAATTAAATTTAAGACCTAGAAGAACAAATTTATTACTTGGACTTGATTTTAACACCATAAAAATTCATACATTTTTAATACGTTTTAAGTCCTTGGAGGTACCCTGTTAATGTCATTGTGGGAAGTTTATAGATAATTAACTACTTTAACACAATGGAGGTAACTAGCCTCCAGGGCTCTCTGCAAGTGAGAGGTAGCTAGCGTTAGCATTGGCTATCAAGACCATACCCACTCATTTCTCACGTTGTAACTGACAACCTTGAACAGTTCTCTTAAATACAGCCACGGATGGCTTATGTCTTTCTTTATCAATGTCGCTGCTGAGAACCCCACGCTGGACAGACTCCTCTTATTTTAGCATCTGCGGAGGTTGTAAAAGTAACAAGACTGTTTTGACAAAATAAGGAGTAGAAAGTATAAATTTTTGTGTTTTCAAGTAATTAGTAAAAGTTGCCAGATGAATACTCAAGTAAACTATAGATACCTGAAAAATCTACTTAAGTACAGTAACAAAGTACAAATACTTTATATAACTGGGCTGTGAGGAGAAACCTCCTTCCAGCTCATTGATATGAGCTGGGCACAGTAGTCCCCTTCCTATGATAGGAATGGTGAGTATATTGACCTCAGGGTGCCAAGGCAGAGCCTTGCGTGGTGTATCCTTGGTTAGTATAGATTACTGCAGTGCTGGAAATAAGCACACACTCATGAAAATGAAGGGAATGTATTTGAAATATGAACAACAACAAGACATGTGGCTCAGTTCACATAACTTCAGATGATATATTTATGAGATACCCCCTTCACAAACTAAACCACTGCAGTGTTTTGTAATCTCTTTCATACTTATGTTTTTTGTCATGTTCATGCATCTGTTACAGTCGAAACCCTGGCTTTACCAACTCATTGTGATTAAGGATGTAGCAACTTTGACAGGTCTGGGCGTATTTAAGGTTTGAAGATAGAAACCGTTTTACCATTATGAACGTAAACAACATTGAGCTGCTAAATCCAATCACCTCCAGGTATTCATTTAGAGTATCTGCCCTTTTGCAAAGGCTTTTAACGGGAGCCCTCCCAGATGGTACTGTGGAAAAGACTATGTTCTGAGGAGCAGTCAGGTTAGTGAGTTGGTAAATCCTTGTACCACTGACTGCTCAAATACTGGAGAAGCCAGAAAGAAATAATATTAAATACTAAAGTGGTTGCAGAGAGTTGAAGCTGCAGAATTTAAAATGTGACTGCAATGCACCATTGTTAAACCATTGAACCAGACCTGTAGGATATTCATGTTTCAGTTCATAAAAGCACAATTAGATTTTGGCTTTATTATTTGTCTGGTCAAAATGATATTATAACATTTCTTTTCATACTTCAGAAGGTTGCTTCACAAATCTATGACTTTAGCAGAAAAATGTCTTTTAACCAACACCTCGGCTTGTGCACACCCACAATTCTGCACAGGCATCGTGCACAGGCCCACATTCACATTCGAGAAGCCTGCCAACTAGAACTTATCAGTAGCCAATCAATACTTTCTGATCGATTGACCCTATCACCATGGCAACCACCATTTAGCCCACTATCTTGAGCCATTCATTATAAAGGCCATTAAGCCCAGAGTGTGCTTATGTGTGAGTTATTGCTAGCATTAGAGAAGAACGAGGCTCCGTCTGTAAACGAGCTTAGAGAATCATAGCCCTGGACTCAGCCTTGGCTCAACGTCATCTTCTGACACAGGCTCTGCTCAGAATCTGGTCTGGCTGAGTGTGACATCACCTCAAATTTCAAAAAATAAATCAAACATGATGAAACAATACAATGGGATCCTTTTCACACGTGCAGATGAGACAAGCCATGAATACTATAAACAAAAGAAGAAAAATCTGTGCTTTTAAAACACACAGTGTGAAATTCTTTAGGTCCTATTGATATTTTCTTTTGAGCAGAAACACTATTGTCCTGAAACAGTGAATCAACACACCAGGTTTAGTTTGGTTATGACCACCCGGTTGTTACCTTTGTGGTTAGATTGAATTTATATTTGTTAATATGTTAATATATAATTTGTCAAAATCTGATCTTATCAATGACACAATTGTGTGCAGACCAACTTTGGTGTGTGTCACACAAAGAATAACTTTGACACTGGACGAGCCAGCAGAGCGCTCCTCACGGCGCTGGCACCAGACACATCTTTAGAACGTACCTTCATCTTGTTGGTCCTCTTGTTTCTTGTCTATCGTATTATTGCCTACATTATCTAATATTAAATGATTTGAAACATTAGCAGTGCTTAATTTATAGGTGAATTTAAACAACTTTATGATACTATGCCCAATTACTACATAAAAGTATATAAAATAAATCTGGTCTATGGATAACAAAAGGATTATGTAAAAAGAAAAATTCACTCTATAGAATATTTATAAGGAAAAATACAATTGAGTCTGAAACAAAGTATGAATTATACAAAAACAAACTTCTTCTTTTCCTTTTAGCTGTTCCCTTCAGGGGTCGCCACAACAAATCATCTGCCTCCATCTAGCTCTATCTCCTGCATCCTCTTCTCTCAGACCAACTACCTTCATGTCCTCCTTCACCACAACCATAAATCTCCTCTTTGGTCTTCATCTCGGCCTCCAGCCTGGCAGCTCAACCTCAGCATCCTTTTACCAATATGTTCACTCTCCCTCCTCTGAACATATCCAAACCATCTCAACCTGGACTCGACAACTTTGTCTCCAAAACATCTCACATGAGCTGTCCCACTTTTTTAATTTATTTTTTTTATAAATACTTTTTTCAGTCAAACGAAAAAAATATATTTCTCATTCTATTTCTATTTCTTATAAATGAGAAAACATTAAATAAAAACATACATCAATCAAAACAAACAATTCGCAATTAATAGAAAAAAAAGAAAAAAAGGTATCATTCTTACCATTTTAATAATAATTAATTATCATTATATAAATTACAAATTATTTGATCAATTATTAAAATTCTTTTTTATTAATGTTACTTGTTATATTTAAAATTAGTTAATACAATCAGTATAGTTTCACAATTTTTTTCTAAATTGTGGTAATGTGGCCGTACCCTTTTTACCATCGTCTAGTCTGTTCCACATAATCACACAACTTCAAGTAATACTGTCTCTCTGATGTTGTACAAACACACTGTACCTTTTAGGTTGTATTCTCAACTTAAATTATAACTCCCCTCTTGGTTAGTAAATATATATTTTTTTTATATTACTGGGGAGTTAGTTGTTTTAGGGTTTGTGATTTTAGGAACAGTGTGTTAGTATGATCTGTAAATCCCACATTGTGTACAATTCTGATGGCTTTTTCAAGAGTCTGTATAATGTCTCTTTAAGTGACTCTTTCCCCAAACTTTAGTACAGTAGTTAATATATGGTAGGATGAGTAAACAATATAAAATGGAGAGAGCTTTCTGATTTAGTACATGTCTACACCTGCTCATTATAACAATACGTTTAGCCATATTAGCTAATTGTGGTCTCCAACTAACATTGTGACTGAGGATCACACTCAGAAATCTATGCTCATTAACTCTTTCTGTTTTTCCTCTATCAATTATTATCTCTATTTGTTCATCTTTTCTCTGTTTTCCAAATATCATCATTTTTGTTTTTGTTTCATTTAATGACAACTTATTCCTGTTAAACTATTCCTTTATTTGGTTTAACTCTGTTGTATTCTCAGTTACCATTTGATGGTACTCATTACCTGAATACAATACAGTAATAACATCTACAAATAGTACACATTTTTATTTGGTTGATACAAGGCATAAATTATTAATATAAATCAGAAATAGTTTTGGCCCCAGTACTAATTCCACATGCAATACTCCTCCATCTTGATATGTGTTCACCACCTGTACATACTGCTGTATTTCTGTTAAATATGATTGAACCCAGTTATGTGCGATTACTCAAATTCTTTCTAATTTCTTAAGACGTATTGCATGATCTATTGTATCAAATGCTTTCTCAAAGTCTATAAATGTACCTATTGATAAATAGGATAGAAATATTTTTAAATAATATTTATTTCCTCAGTTAGATAAATTAATGTTGATCTATTATTCCTAAATCCATATTGACTGTCATTCAGTAGGTTATGTTAGATTGATTAACAATCTTTATTATGTCCATTGTGTCATTTGTTGTGTCAGTCTTAGCCGCCAGTTCAGGATTGATGTAAAAAAGTAGTCGTTAAACGAATTAACAATATCTGCCTTTTTCACTGTTTTTGATTATGTAATTAGAAAAAAAAAAAAATTAGGATCCTTTTTTATTGCATGATTTAGTACATTCCATTGACCTTTCATACAGTCTGATGATATTAGTTTGTTTATTTTTTATATAATTGTTACTTTGTTTTAGACTCTATTGTTTTTTTTTTTATTTATAAATATTCTATACGGTCTATTTTTCTTTTTACATGCTTTAACTGATCCCTTTGTCTTATCTTTGTTTTCATTTGCTCTATTTGCATAATTTTCCCCCAAAACACCATCACAATTTTGTTTTGATAAACTTTGTATTCATTGATTATGTCATCAGTTCTTGCTCTTATGTGCTTTATTATTGTCGTGTTATTAGGCCCGAGCCGGTGATGACCGGGTGGGCCTATTGTTTTTGCTCGGATTATTTTATTAGGCCCGAGCCGGTGATGACCGGAGGGCCTATTGTTTTTGCTCGGAATTTTTTTTTTTTTGTGACTTTGTTTATGATATCTTATCGGGTATGGGTGTGGCAAGCCTGTAACGAGGTGGCCGTTTTTGTGAAAATAAAATGTCTCTTAACTCTCAAACGCTTTCTCGGATCGAGTTGGACCCAAAAAGGCGTTTGTGCACATTCATGACCTGAACACAAAGATATGTAAAGAAAAGGGTTATCTTTAGAAATGGCTCTCCAGCGCCCCCTACAAACTTATAATGGGACCCTAGAATTTAGTTTATCATAGAGACATGAAATTTGGTACACACATCTCTTATGTCATGACGAGCATAAAAGCCAATGACAACCACCCCCTATCTATAAATGTGTTGCCATAGCAACGTCCCAAATATGTGGAAAAAGTCAATGGGAAGTGAAATTTTTAGTTTGTCGTAGGCAATTGAAACTTGGTACACACATCCACCATGGGCTTATGAACAAAAAAGCCAATGGGGACCACACCCTATCACACGCGGGAAGGCGGCCATTTTGAATTGAAAATGTGAACCGACTTAGAATACGCCTCTCTTTTAAAAAACAACAGAAATTAGCTGCTTCATTCCACAGACACCAAACTTGGGCAAAATGAGCTAAACACATATGTAAAATGTATGTAAAATAGACAATGTATGTAAAATAGACAAGTGTTTTTCTAGACTTTTTTGCTCGAGTTATATTTTTTTTTATTTTAATTTGGTAAATATTTAGGCCCGAGCAGTGATGGCGGGAGGGCCTGTGTTTTGCTCGGATTTTTATTTTCTTTTCCACCTATGATCCTAAATTTGACCCAGTGAACATGAGCGAAAAGTCATTTTTATTGGGCCCAGCCTTCAAGCCAGCGAAAAATTTGTATTTGAAGTCAAAAAAATACGAAAATGACTCAGTGGCGACCCCTACAAAATCAAAATACATTGGGCCTATGGAAAGTGAAAGTAACTTTTTCCAACGTAGAAAAATGAAACTTGGTACATCCATAGGACACCTCAGGGCAAACAGAAAAGTCAATGACAGTCACACCCTAAACTTAAGAGGAAGTCCGCCATGTGGGGTGAAACGCGCCACTAAAATCGCACTTGCGCAGAAAGATGCAAATCATTGTGTTTTAATCTAAATGGCCCCAAATTTGGTGAGTATCATCTAGACACATGTGCCAACCAAAGTTGTGACTTTGTTGTTGATATCTTATCGGGTATGGGTGTGGCAAGCCTGTAACGAGGTGGACATTTTTGTGAAAATAAACGCCTCTTAATCCTCAAACGCCTTCTCGGATCGAGTCGGACCCAGAAAGGCGTTTGTGCACATTCATGACCTGAACACAAAAATATGTAAATAAAAGGGTTATCTTTAGAAATGGCTCTCCAGCGCCCCTACAAACTTATAATGGGACCCAAGAATTTAGTTTGTTATAGAGACATAAAATTTGGTACACACATCTCTTATGTCAGGACGAGCATAAAAGCCAATGACAACCACCCCCTATCTATAAATGTGTTGCCATAGCAATGTCCCAAAAAATGTGAAAAAAGTCAATGGGAAGTGAAATTTTTAGTTTGTTGTAGGCAAATAAAACTTGGTACACACATCCACCATGGGCTTATGAACAAAAAGCCAATGGGGACCACACCCTATCACACACAGGAAGGCGGCCATTTTGAATTGAAAATGTGAACCGACTTAAAATACACCTCTTTTTAAAAGTACACAGAAAAAGCTGCTTCATTCCACAGACACCAAACTTGGGCAAAATGAGCTAAACACATGTATGTAAAAGAGACAAGTGTTTTTCTAGACTTTTTGCTCGAGTTATATTTTTTTATTATAATTCGGTATATATTTTTTTATTATAATTTTTCTGCAAAATGATCCTCAATTTAACCCAGTAAACGAACAACTAAAAGTCATTTTTATTGGTCCCAGCCTTCAAGCCCGGCAAAAATTTATGTATTTGAAGTCCCGAAAAAAACGAAAAATGACTCAGTGGCGACCCTAGAAAAGTCAAAATACATTGGGCCTATGGAAAGTAAAAGTAACTTTTTTCCAACGTAGAAAAATGAAACTTAGTACATCAATAGGACACCTCAGGGCAAACAGAAAAGTCAATGACAGCCACACCCTAAACTAAACAGGAAGTCCGCCATGTGGGGTGAAACGCATGGCCACTAAAATCGCACTTTGCGCAAGAAGATGCAAATCATTGTGTTTTAATTTAAATGGCCCCAAATTTGGTGAGTATCATCTAGACACGTGTGCCAACCAAATTTGTGACTTTATTGTTGATATCTTATCGGGTATGGGTGTGGCAAGCCTGTAACGAGGTGGCCATTTTTGTGAAAATAAAACGTCTCTTAACTCTCAAACGCCTTCTCGGATCGAGTCGGACCCAGAAAGGCGTTTGTGCACATTCATGACCTGAACACAAAGATATGTAAATAAAAGGGTTATCTTTAGAAATGGCTCTCCAGCGCCCCCTACAATCTTATAATGGGACACAAGAATTTAGTTTGTCATAGAGACATGAAATTTGGTACACACATCTCTTATGTCATGACGAGCATAAAAGCCAATGACAACCATCCCCTATCTATAAATGTGTTGCCATAGCAACGTCCCAAATATTTGGAAAAAGTCAATGGGAAGTGAAAATTTTAGTTTGTCGTAGGCAAATGAAACTTGGTACACACATCCAGCATGGGCTTATGAACAAAAAAGCCAATGGGGACCACACCCTATCACACACGGGAAGGCGGCCATTTTGAATTGAAAATGTGAACCGACTTAAAATACACCTCTTTTTAAAAGAACTCAGAAAATAGCTGCTTCATTCCACAGACACCAAACTTGGGCAAAATGAGCTAAACACATGTATGTAAATGAGACAAGTGTTTTTCTAGACTTTTTTGCTCGAGTTATATTTTTTTTTATTATAATTCGGTATATATTTTTTTATCATATTTTTTCTGCAAAATGATCCTCAATTTAACCCAGTAAACGAACAACTAAAAGTCATTTTTATTGGTCCCAGATTTCAAGCCCAGCAAAAATTTATGTATTTGAAGTCCCAAAAAAATACGAAAAATGACTCAGTGGCGACCCCTAGAAAAGTAAAAATACATCGGGCCTATGGAAAGTGAAAGTAACTTTATTCCAATGTAGAAAAATGAAACTTGGTACATCCATAGGACACCTCAGGGCAAACTGAAAAGTTTATTACAGCCATATCGTAAACTCAACAGAAAATCTACTATGTTGGGTGGAATGCGTGACCACCTAAATCGCACCCCTTCTGTCTAAAGTCTAAACAGCTCCAAATTTGGTGTGTATCATCTAGACACGTGTGCAAAAAAAAGTTATCAATTTGTTTTTTGATACATTTGTGGCTGTGGTCGTAATGGGTCTGTGAAGAGGCAACCTTTGGGAAATAAATGCCATTTCCCAATTGCCAGGATCCTTCCTTTAGAGGAGGCCCCTCCAGAGCCACGGCTAGAGTCTTAGAAAACTCCTCAGAATCCTTTTACCGTGAAGTTTACGCTTTAAAGCACGAGTGCATGTGTCCCCGCGGTCTCAAGGGAGGCGAGGGCCTTTATCGCCGCTATGCTTTAATTTTTATTATAATTTTTCTGCAAAATGATCCTCAATTTGACCCAGTAAACGTGCAACTAAAAGTCATTTTTATTGGTCCCAGACTTCAAGCCCGGCGAAAAATTTGTCTTTGAAGTTCCCGAAAAAAAACAATACGAAAAATGACTCAGTGGCGACCCCTAGAAAAGTCAAAATACATTGGGCCTATGGAAAGTGAAAGTAACTTTTTTCCAACGTAGAAAAATGAAACTTGGTACATCCATAGGACACCTCAGGGCAAACAGAAAAGTCAATGACAGCCACACCCTAAACTAAACAGGAAGTCTGCCATGTGGGGTGAAACGCGCGGCCACTAAAATCGCACCCCTTGCGCAAAAAGATGCAAATCATTGTGTTTTGAACTAAATGGCCCCAAATTTGGTGAGTATCATCTAGACATGTGTGCCAACCAAAATTGTGACTTTGTTTATGATATCTTATCGGGTATGGGTGTGGCAAGCCTGTAACCGGGTGGCCATTTTTGTGAGAGTAAAATGTCTCTTAACTCTCAAACGCCTTCTCGGATCGAGTTGGACCCAAAAAGGCGTTTGTGCACATTCATGACCTGAACACAAAGATATGTAAATAAAAGGGTTATCTTTAGAAATGGCTCTCCAGCGCCCCCTACAAACTTATAATGGGACCCTAGAATTTAGTTTATCATAGAGACATGAAATTTGGTACACACATCTCTTATGTCATGACGAACATAAAAGCCAATGACAACCACCCCCTATCTATAAATGTGTTGCCATAGCAACGTCCCAAATATGTGGAAAAAGTCAATAGGAAGTGAAAATGTTAGTTTGTTGTAGGCAGATGAAACTTGGTACACACATCCAGCATGGGCTTATGAACAAAAAAGCCAATGGGGACCACACCCTATCACACACGGGAAGGCGGCCATTTTAAATTGAAAATGTGAACCGACTTAAAATACACCTCTTTTTTAAAAGAACACAGAAAATAGCTGCTTCATTCCACAGACACCAAACTTGGGCAAAATGAGCTAAACATATGTATGTAAAATAGACAAGCGTTTTTCTAGACTTTTTTGCTCGAGTTATATTTTTTTTTATTATAATTTGGTATATTTTTTTTTATTATAATTTTTCTGCAAAATGATCCTCAATTTAACCCAGTAAACGTACAACTAAAAGTCATTTTTATTGGTCCCAGATTTCAAGCCCGGCGAAAAATTTATGTATTTGAAGTCCCGAAAAAAATACGAAAAATGACTCAGTGGCGACCCCTAGAAAAGTCAAAATACATCGGGCCTATGGAAAGTGAAAGTAACTTTATTCCAATGTAGAAAAATGAAACTTGGTACATCCATAGGACACCTCAGGGCAAACAGAAAAGTCAATGACAGCCACACTCTAAACTCAACAGGAAGTCCGCCATGTGGGGTGAAACGCATGGCCACTAAAATCGCACCCCTTGCGCAAAAAGCATGAATGTGCACAAACGCCTTTTTGGGTCCGACTCGATCCGAGAAGGCGTTTGAGAGTTAAGAGACGTTTTATTTTCACAAAAATGGCCACCTCGTTACAGACTTGCCACACCCATACCCGATAAGATATCAACAACAAAGTCACAACTTTGGTTGGCACATGTGTCTAGATGATACTTACCAAATTTGGGGCCATTTAGATTAAAACACAATGATTTGCATCTTTCTGCGCAAGGGGTGCGATTTTAGTGGTCGCGCTGCTTCACCCCACATGGCGGACTTCCTGTTAAGTTTAGGTGTGACTGTCATTGATTTTTCTGTTTGCCCTGAGGTGTCCTATGGATGTACCAAGTTTTATCTTTCTACGTTGGAAAAAAGTTACTTTCACTTTCCATAGGCCCAATGTATTTTGATTTTGTAGGGGTCGCCATTGAGTAATTTCTCATATTTTTTTTTTCGGCGACTTCAAAAACATACCATTTTCGCCGAGCTTGAAGTCTGGGACCAATAAAAATGACTTTTCGTGCATGTTCACTGGGTCAAATTTAGGATCATTTGGTCACAAAAAAAAAAAAACAAAAAAAAAAATCCGAGCAAAAACAATAGGCCCTCCCGGTCATCACCGGGTCGGGCCTAATTAAAGCCGCAAGCGGCGATAAAGGCCCTCCCCTCTCTTGAGACCGCGGGGACACATGCAGTCGGAGGAGTGCATTTCGTGCTTTAAAGCGTAAACTTCACGGTAAAAGGATTCTGAGGAGTTTTCTAAGACTCTAGCCGTGGCTCTGGAGGGGCCTCCTCTAAAGGAAGGATCCTGGCAATTGGGAAATGGCATTTATTTCCCAAAGGTATCAAAAACAAATTGATAACTTTTTGGCACACGTGTCTAGATGATACTCACCAAATTTGGGGCCATTTAGATTAAAACACAATGATTTGCATCTTTTTGCGCAAGGTGTGCGATTTTAGTGGCCATGCGTTTCACCCCACATGGCGGACTTCCTGTTGAGTTTAGGTGTGGCTGTCATTGACTTTTCTGTTTGCCCTGAGGTGTGCTATAGATGTACCAAGTTTCATTTTTCTACATTGGACTAAAGTTACTTTCACTTTCCATAGGCCCGATGTATTTTGACTTTTCTAGGGGTCGCCACTGAGTCATTTTTCATATTTTTTTCGGGACTTCAAATACATAAATTGTTCGCTGGGCTTGAAATCTGGGACCAATAAAAATGACTTTTAGTTGCACGCGTTTACTGGGTTAAATTGAGGATCATTTTGCAGAAAAATATGATTAAAAAAATATACCGAATTATAATAAAAAAATATAACTCGAGCAAAAAGTCTAGAAAAACGCTTGTCTATTTTACATACATGTGTTTAGCTCATTTTGCCCAAGTTTGGTGTCTGTGGAATGAAGCAGCTATTTTCTGTGTTCTTTTAAAAATAGGTGTATTTTAAGTCGGTTCACATTTTCAATTCAAAATGGCCGCCTTCCGTGTGTGATAGGTGTGGTCCCCATTGGCTTTTTGTTCATAAGCCCATGCTGGATGTGTGTACTAAGTTTCATTTGCCTACGACAAACTAAAATTTTCACTTCCCATTGACTTTTTCCAAATATTTGGGACGTTGCTATGGCAACACATTTATAGATAGGGGTGGTTGTCATTGGCTTTTATGCTCGTCATGACATAAGAGATGTGTGTACCAAATTTTATGTCTCTATGACAAACTAAATTCTTGGGTCCCATTATAAGTTTGTAGGGGCGCTGGAGAGCCATTTCTAAAGATAACCCTTTTATTTACATATTTTTGTGTTCAGGTCATGAATGTGCACAAACGCCTTTTTGGGTCCAACTCGATCCGAGAAGCCGCTTGAGAGTTAAGAGACGCGTTTTATTTTCACAAAAATGGCCACCTCGTTACAGGCTTGCCACACCCATACCCGATAAGATATCAACAACAAAGTCACAACTTTGGTTGGCACACGTGTCTAGATGATACTCACCAAATTTGGGGCCATTTAGATTAAAACAATGATTTGCATCTTTCTGCGCAAGGTGCGAATTTAGTGGCTGCGCCTTTCACCCCACATGGCGGACTTCCTGTTAAGTTTAGGGTGTGACTGTCATTGACTTTTCTGTTTGTTCTGAGGTGTCCTATGGATATACCAAGTTTCATTTTTCTACGTTGGAAAAAAGTTACTTTTACTTTCCATAGGCCCAATGTATTTTGATTTTGTAGGGGTCGCCACTGAGTCATTTTTCGTATTTTTTTTTCGGCGACTTCAAATACATAAATTTTTCGCCGAGCTTGAAGTCTGGGACCAATAAAATGACTTTTCGTGCATGTTCACTGGGTCAAATTTGGGATCATTGGGTCGGAAGAAAAAAAAAAAAAAAAATCCGAGCAAAAACAATAGGCCCTCCCGGTCATCACCGGCTCGGGCCTAATTAATTACTTTCAAATTACTACAAGTATCAAAACTAAGGCATACATTAAATTAAATTAATAATAAAAGTTAACTTAACGTTCTGAACATAAGTCTTCTTGGAATGCTCTCTGAAAACTCAGCTGCTTGCTCAGTGGAACATGACGTAGCTGTCCACACATCTCTTCATACGAAGCTGTGATGATTTACTGAAAAAGAAGTGAAAAAATAATAATAATTATTGATATTTACTACTAAATAAGTAAGCTATAGAATCATTATTGTACAGAAAGTTCATGGCTGTGCATTTATAAATTCTATTCATGGCAATCAAACTAAATACTTTTATACCCACTACTGTTCTCGCTTTATGTTAATGAACTGCCTAATGTGTGTAAAAACGTAGACACTATTATGTATGCTGACGATACAGTAATCTTTACCTTTGCAAAAAATCCACATGAAGCAGCCCAACAACTCTCAAAAGCTCTAGATGATCTACAGAAATGTTTAACTGATTCTTGTTTATGCTTGAATGTTAAAAAGACTGTATCCATGTTCTTCTCCAAACCAAGAACACCTTTAGTTCCAGTGGGGGTCTATTTGGGGGGAGAAGAACTACAAAATGTTGAGGTATACCTAGGGGTCTACTTAGATTCAAAATTATCCTTTCAAAAGCATGCTCGAAACATTGTAAAAACTACAAATTTAAATATAAGGAATTTCAAACATATTAGAGCATCCCTGACAGACAGAGCAGCAGTCACGTTCCTACATTCAATGATACTGTCTCACATTGAGTATTACATTAGCAGTTGGTCATACACTGGTTCTTCTGTTGTTAAATCTGTTGAATCATGCTACAAAGGGGCGTTGAAAGTTTTAGACAGGAAACCTTTTTCGTACCACCATTGTCATATTCTTAATAAATATAATTGACTAAGTCTCTCAAATTTTAAAATATTTAAATCTGCCTGCTTAATTTACAAAGTTACTTGTGGTTTGGCTCCTCCCCCGTTGAATGAGTTTATTAAACAGAAATCTCTGAGTGGCCCTGGTTCAAGAATAACACGAGCCTCTGTCAGAGGTGACTGTGAGCTCCCGTTCAGACGTACATCATTTTCTCAAAACACTCTCTCATTTCAGGGCTCAGTGTTTTGGAACAGTATTCCACTCTCAGTAAGGGAATGCACAAGTTTAATTACTTTTAAAACACATTTGAAACAGTGGTTAAAAGACACTCAAACATGTGATCATATGTGACCTGCATCTTATTAGCAAATTCCGTTTGGTTTACACTTGGTCAGACTTGGGTACCTAGGTAGAGTCAGCGCAGTACAGATGTAATTGTAATTCATATTTATGTTTTAGTTCTGTCTCTTTCTCTGTTATTATTGTTTCTTTGTCTCAAATGATATTGTTTTTGATGTTTTGGGGTGTTTGTATTTGTCCTTATTGTGTTTTTTTGTGTTATTGTGTTTCTTCTTCTCTTTCTTTCCTTTTTGTGTAACATCTACCTGCCAGGGGGTCTGCAGATGGAAATTAGCCTGGGGCTATAATCTGGCATATTTACATTTGTTTTAATGTTCATTAATGTGCATTGTTCCCCCTCTTTATTTTCTTAAATAAAGAAAGAATATATCTGAAAAACTTGTGAATACTAGAATAATTTGTTTGATGGCTGCTCGATATTGAAGAAAAATGTGATATGCTATAACTAGCAAGATGCAATGGCGTGAATGGTGTGACTCAGGAGCGGTACGGGTGTAACTCAGGAGAGGTGCGAGTGAGACTCAGGAAAGGTGCGAGTGAGACTCAGGAAAGGTGCGAGTGAGACTCAGGAGCGGTGCGGGTGTGACTCAGAAGAGGTGCGGGTGAGACTCGGGTGTGACTCAGGAGAGGTGCGGGTGTGACTCAGGAGAGGTGCGAGTGAGACTCGGGTGTGACTCAGTGTTATAATAATTTTTATTATTATATTGTGAATATTGTTTATAGTTACTGAGTGTTCATAGTTCTCTACAGGTCATGTCAAATCATGTCATGTCCTCCATGCTAGACCAAGCATGGAGTAGACATAACTAGATAGACATGGGTTCCCATGGTACTGCGGCGCCTGGAGCCTCGGAGGGGAGTGTATGGAAGATACACCTCCCACTGGCAGCCCCCACTGCAGTGATATAAATTCTCATGTTTTGTTTACTTCTTTAAGCAAACGCATACCTGTCTTTGCTTCTTCTTGCAAGAATAAACCTGGCCTTTCGCTTTTATAATATAATCTGTCTCCGTGTCTCTCTGGATAATATAAGGATAGAGAATTCTTATAACATTTGGTGCCGTGACCCGGATCTCAATATTCGTTGTTTCTCATACAAAGAGGTGAGCTGACGTGCACGGAGAAATGCACAAAAAAGCATTTCTTGTAAGTCCCAAGCTGTGCTGTTAAAGCAGTAAAGGGCCAGACCTCCCCTCTGTGTGTGTGTGTGTGAGACGCGATGACGAGATCTGGACTGAAAAAAGAGAAGAGCAGAGAGACGAGAGGACAGAACAGACAGTCTGGCTGCGGAACAACTGGACAATTGGACTGACAATTCAGGTAAACAGCTGTTTAATTTAATTTTTGGTGTGTGTGTGTGTGTGTGTGTGTATGATTGAATACCAAAGCTTCCGGAAGTAGTAGTTTGGGATTATTGCGGACGTTTAGCGGGCTGCATGTATTTACATCACCCTAGTTGATTTGTTTCCATGAAGTTGGCAAACGTAGGAGATCGCCAGACGCAGATAACGCTTTGTCGAGACCCTGCCTATATGGTTTATGGTGAGATTGAAAGCCGGGAAAAAAGTATGTGTTTCAATCGAGACCCTGCCTGTGTGGTTTATGGTGAGATTTTAAATGGGATATTCTGATGTTAATCTGTGCTAAAGATTGTTGTCTTGCTAGAATTCAGTTTGATAGATACCCTATGCTCTGTAAGTCTTTATGGTGTTTCTTGAAACGGACCCGCACGATTAGTTCATTGGCCGTGACGAGGGCGGACTCTATGGCACTAGATAGGGCACCTGATTACAATAAGGTATAGGGGTCTAAAGAGCTTGTCTGGGAAGCACAGGAATTTGTCTTAGATTAATAATCACGTATCGTAATACGCTACAATCGAACTGCCTTGCATAGCTAGTATTGTTGGTTTTAATGGTGCGTTGTACGCACAGGAAAACTCGAGTATGGACCATTATCGAGATACTTACTAACAACAAAAAGTGAGTTGAATGAGTCCGAAGTCAATGTGACTATAAAGGCCTACGTAGAATTGTTTCCTGCAGATGAGAAATGAGATTATAAAGCCCACTAGACAGTGAGAGGCTTTTGCTGAAAAAATGTTCACTGCTGGTGACGCGGTGAGTGAGCAAAAAAAGCCCACTGAAAGTGACGGGGCTTATACTGAGAATTGTTGGCAATACTGAGAATTGTTGACCTAAAAAGTTAAAGATAAAAGGTGTTTGAGAGAATAAATGTGTTATGAATGGGCCATTGTTGGATGAAGAATGAGTCTAATGATGTGAATCAGAACAAAAGTAATGTTTTTTGTTTAAAGAAATTTTGAACAACATGAAAGAGAAAGGTAGCTTCCATAAGCTATTTTTCTAGTTTGAGAAAAAACAGAGAAGCAGAGAAGAGATTTTGAAAGAAGTACACACATGTACTTCAAAACACTAATCATTTGTATTTTGTTTAAATGTTTCTGGGAGCCTCTAGGTCTCGGCCTTCCTCGCTCCGGAAAACAGTGCTCTCTCCAACCTTTCTCTGCACCTCCCACCTCCCACCTGCTCATTTTCGGCTGAGAAAAAAGAAAAAAAAAAGCTACAGACAGACCAGCAGCAGCAAACACGGAAGTGGTAAGATTAACGAATTCAGACAAACATTTATTTGTTTAAATTTTGATCTATTGAGATTGACCAAAAAGGTATTTGTAAAGTGTGTTTGTAAATTGGATGAAACTTGAAATTAATATGAATTTAATGTATTTCTCTGAGGAAAAATGCACAAATGCCATGGAGACGAGAGCGAGGTGGAGGTGGGCATGACAGACGAGAGGGCACTGAGAGAAGGAGGAGGTCGAAACTGGGTCCAGACGAGAGACGAGGGGAGGACCTCATAGCTGACCGCTTCAACAGGTCAGGTACATAAACACATAAAGACACATAAATATACATGTAAATACAGACATATAAAGACACAGACACAAACACGGACACATGAGACACACATCTACAGAAGAGGATGTGATTTTGGTTTATGAAAGAAGATAATGAGTATTCTGTTAAAGAACAGAGTTGGTATTGTATTTTATGTGACACGTTAGTGTGAACATTAAAGGTTTAAAGAAGTTAAAGATCCAACACTTGGATCCAAAATAAAAGTAGTGATTGATGTTTTGCTAAACAATTTTGTGTATCTATTAGTACGAGAACTAATACAGGTCCTCAATATCAGTGTGATTCAAACACACGGTATAACGCCAATAAAAGAATGAAAATGATTACTTTGTAATTGGAAGAATTTAAATATGTGTCTTAAAGTTGAATTGCGCAGAGTAAGTTTATAAAGATAATATAACTTTATAGTTGGGCCATAAGCTCACATTTAAAAGAAAACAAGGTTACCAGAATCTAAGTAAAGAAAAGAAACATTTATGTATTTCTCTGGTTTGGTTTTGACAAAGTTTTGGAGACAGTGGATTCAAAGCAACCACTGTTTGGATTCACGAGGAATGTTTAAACACAAGATAACATTATATGCAAGTCAAGGTAACAGGGGCTTCACAGCACCCTCCTTTTTGCTCCCAAGAGCGAGAAATGTTTTGGTTTGGGTTATTGTTTTTTAACTCCACAGACATTGTAGGAGCCTTTACATTAAACAAACTTTTAATGTTGAGAAAAATGCTGAGTTAGAAATGTCAGTGACAGAAACAGTCTGAACTGAACTGATGTGTTAAATAAAGTTTATGATACTTAATTATAAAAACTGTTTGACCTTCTGACAGGTCTGTTGATACAAATGTAGTCCACATTTGAGTTTTATTGAATCTATGAAACATGATTTGGTAACTAAACGATTGAATTAATGAGATTGAATATGGTTTTTGAGAAGAAAAACTTAAAGTTTAAGGAATTTGGAAAACAGAAATGAAGATAGTTCAAAATAAATAATAATCATTATTTATTTTGGTACTTTATAATTAAGGTATAGTGTCATCTATACAATAAAGATTTAAACTGTAATGTAAATGGTTATTTTGGTTTCGATGATTAAAACGTATCTATATGTTATGTTACAGTTCAAACTGTTAAAACGATCTTAAAGGTTTTATTTGAAAAATTGAAAGTTAATGAGAAATAAGTAAATAAAAAATATAATTGTTAAACTAACAAGGTGAATTGTTAAAGTTTAAGAGCATATGCCAATGGCTCGCTGGGTTAATCACTGTTTGAAGCGATTTAAGAATTTTTTACTGAAGTACTGGGACTAACACAAGGTCCTTTTGAATAGAATTGAATTTTGTTTTGGTTTTGATCAAACTTTGGGTCTTTGTAACCTAAAGAACCTAAAGAAGAGAAAAAAAAGTTAAAAGTTTAAATCAAATAATGAAATAAAGAAAGTTGACAGGACTTTTCTGGAGAAGCACTGTTTAGTCTGATTAAACCTTTTCAGATTAAAATAGATTTCCAGCAGACCATATCTGTGGAAACAGGGTTTTATCTGCTGTTTCATTTTTATGGTTTGATAATTTTAAGGGCTTTTATGGTTTCGTTTGACGAAAACCTAGGAGGCACTTTCTATGGGTCTATAATGTCAGATAACGTTCTGATTTGTTTGTTTGTTCTTTATTTGGATGGAAGCCAACTACAACAAGTATACCAGTTCAGAAAAAGTAGTTTTGAAAATCATTGTGTTTTAATCTAAATGGCCCCAAATTTGGTGAGTATCATCTAGACACGTGTGCCAACCAAAATTGTGACTTTGTTTATGATATCTTATCGGGTATGGGTGTGGCAAGCCTGTAACCGGGTGGCCATTTTTGTGAGAATAAAATGTCTCTTAACTCTCAAACGCCTTCTCGGATCGAGTTGGACCCAAAAAGGCGTTTGTGCACATTCATGACCTGAACACAAAGATATGTAAATAAAAGGGTTATCTTTAGAAATGGCTCTCCAGCGCCCCCTACAAACTTATAATGGGACCCTAGAATTTAGTTTGTCATAGAGACATGAAATTTGGTACACACATCTCTTATGTCATGACGAACATAAAAGCCAATGACAACCACCCCCTATCTATAAATGTGTTGCCATAGCAACGTCCCAAATATGTGGAAAAAGTCAATAGGAAGTGAAAATTTTAGTTTGTTGTAGGCAAATGAAACTTGGTACACACATCCAGCATGGGCTTATGAACAAAAAAGCCAATGGGGACCACACCCTATCACACACGGGAAGGCGGCCATTTTAAATTGAAAATGTGAACCGACTTAAAATACACCTCTTTTTTAAAAGAACACAGAAAATAGCTGCTTCATTCCACAGACACCAAACTTGGGCAAAATGAGCTAAACATATGTATGTAAAATAGACAAGCGTTTTTCTAGACTTTTTTGCTCGAGTTATATTTTTTTTTATTATAATTTGGTATATTTTTTTTTATTATAATTTTTCTGCAAAATGATCCTCAATTTGACCCAGTAAACGTGCAACTAAAAGTCATTTTAATTGGTCCCAGACTTCAAGCTCGGCGAAAAATTAATGTATTTAAAGTCCCCGAAAAAAAAATACGAAAAATGACTCAGTGGCGACCCCTACAAAAGTCGAAATACATTGGGCCTATGGAAAGTGAAAGTAACTTTTTTCCAACGTAGAAAAATGAAACTTGGTACATCCATAGGACACTTCAGGGCAAACAGAAAAGTTTATTACAGCCATATCGTAAACTCAACAGGAAATCTACTATGTTGGGTTGAATGCTTGACCACCTAAATTGCACCCCTTGTGCTAAAGGCTTTTCATCTAAACAGCTCCAAATTTGGTGAGTATCATCTAGACACGTGTGCCAAAAAAGTTATCAATTTGTTTTTTGATACATTTGTGGCTGTGGTCGTAATGAGTCTGTGAAGAGGCAACCTTTGGGAAATAAATGCCATTTCCCAATTGCCAGGATCCTTCCTTCAGAGGAGGCCCCTCCAGAGTCAAGGCTAGAGTCTTAGAAAACTCCTCAGAATCCTTTGGAACTTGTAAACTTGTACTTTTAGACAAGTTATATTTACATTTTGCCTTTTTAAACAGGGGGGTGCAGCGATTCCTGACTCATCTCAAATCTCCAGCCAGTACTTTGTTTTTCTCGCCTTAGCCCAAGCATAATCTATTATTTTCAAAGGTTCAGACAGCTCCCAGAAAAACCAGGGATTGTGGAGACCTTTAACTCTAAATTACAAGGTGGTGTAGCAGGCCCCAGCAGTAGCACAGGCCCGGTTATTTGACATTACCGCGAAGTTTACGCTTTAAAGCACGAAATGCAATCCTCCGAGTGCATGTGTCCCCGCGGTCTCAAGGGAGGCGAGGGCCTTTATCGCCGCTTGCGGCTTTAATTTTATTTGTTTTTGCATCTCAGAAAATGCTTTATTTAAAACCCAAAATGAATGGCACCTAAATGCACATAATTTTTATTGTTCACAGTACACGTACAGACAGAGAAACAATGGGTAATAACTAAATGTTTATTTTTGATGTATGCATTGCATTCTATGCATTTAAAAAAATAATTAAATTTTTCTTTAAAAAAAGGAAACGTAGTTGTTCTTTTTAAGAGACCTAGAGTCTTTTCTCTTGCATATTTAGTATTGCACTTTAATTAAGTAAAAATACATTTTAATCCGATTACTCGATTAATCGATAAAATTTTCGGTAGAATACTCGATTACCAAAATATTCGATTACTACAGCCCTAGTTGCAGATATTAGAGCAGTGAGATGCTCAGTAAAAAAAGCTCTCAAAAAGTTAAATTAAACAATGATATTAACTGAGCACTTGTCCAATATTGTTACAGTTCTTCATAACAGTGTTAGGCCTTGCTTTAACCCTGTAATATTATAACTAGGGCTTTTCTTGTTGGAGTCCCTACCTTCTTACAAGTACAGTGTATTTGTCTGTTGTACTGTGTGAATGTTATATTGAAAATCTGTTTTTGTTTTGTGTAGAAGAAAAGCTAAGTGGGACAGAAAAATAAAAAAAGAAGAGTGCAAACAATCAAAAAAAGGGTAGGTTTGTGCGAGCAAAAACTGTGAGATCTATTTTGTTCTCAGGAGAAGAACAGTAAATGTTAATGTTAGTGTGGTTAAAAATCTTTAACCACATTTTTATAACAATATACATACAGATTAATATAATTGTTGAAACATAACTTCTAAACTCTATTCTCGTCAATTAACAGATGCAAAACAAGAGGCAGCTCAGAAAGAGAGAAAGTCTGGCCAATGTAATCCAGAGATCACGGCACAAACCCTAGAGGAGGCAGAGAGGCTCAGCATCAGTCCTGAAGTCCAGCCTAAATCAAATTGTATTTATATAGCCCCACAACAACAATTGCCGCAAAGGGCTGAACAAAAAACTGAAGACGAACAGGCTGAACTATACAACATCCCCTGTCCTTAGATCCTCCATCAGAATCAGAAGAAAAACTCATAAAAACCCATCCAGAGAAAAAGAGAAACCTCAGGGAGAACCACAGAAGGAGGATCCACTCTCAGGACGGACAGGCCGTGCAGTGGATGTGTCCGGGACAGACACTGACAAATAGTCAAAATGTACAAAATGACAATAAATCAGTTTTAAGATGGTCTTTAACTGTACCAGGCCAATGGAAAGTTCTCAACCCTGAAGATGAGTTGACAATACGGTCCACTCTATGCCAGTTATCATGAGTAGCCATGCTGTATGACAAGGGGACCCTTTAAATTCCTCCTTCACTTCTCTCTCAGTGATTTGGGGATATACCCTGTTAGATTTACAACTGGGACGAGTGGGATACATCTCTCATATACCACAAGAAATGCCTTTGTCTCTCTAGGATTGAATCAAATAGAAACAGCCACAACAACACTATCCTGTCCTGTTTAAATGCTCATGGTAGGAATGTCAAAAAGTCCTTCACCCCCAGGATGAGAACATGTACACAGACTATGATCCTGTGAGCTCCTCAGGAAGTAAATTGTATACAGCAGTATACAATTTACTTCCTGAGGAGCCACACACTATGCCACACACTATAGCAGTGACTGAGGAGCACAGGTCCTGAATGTTCAGATGTTATACACATCTACAATAGAGCGGGAACACCAGGGATGGATCAAGCTTTGGCCAGAAGAGACTAGGATGCCTGGACAACACAATTTTTCCAGATTGAATTCTCCACATTTATTTTTGCAAATGAGGAGTGTCCCCTCACGTTTCATCTCCTGCTCTGGGCCCCTTTTTAAGCCTCTGATGGTTTCCAGCTGCCTCCAACAGAGAAGATGGTCCATTTTCATCAGGAACTTTTAGTAGTATTTGTAATATCATATTATTTCTTAGTGCCATTTACACCAGCTGGGAGTGCCTCTGTGGGTCCTGAGCTGCTTCCACTTCCTTCAAGTAAGCATCCATTTAACTGGTAACAAGAAACAAATGTTAAACAGGACCTTAACTACAGTAAAAGTTAAACTAGATAGACTTTAAATGACCAGCCAGTGTAATTTTTCCTCTTACACAAAAACATATCTTATTTGGAGTTTGATTTACAGTCGGCAGAACAAGTAGAGCAGATTAAAGTTCCTCTGAATGCATGTGGATAGACAAGAGTTATCAGAAAACATGGCAGTACCTGCATACTCTGGCCAATCTAAAAAGAATACAATAAATCAAAAACCAAAGTATTGCATGCTACATTTTATGTAAATGTTTAGGATTTCTTTTCAATTAAATAGTTACCAGACTACGTTAACTTTGTAAAGTGGTTAAGTGTGGGGGGGCAGGTTAAAAAATTTTGTGTGTCAATTCTTTTGAACTACTCAACTTCAGGAAAACATTATGTTTGATATCTTTGTGAAATATTTCAGTGATGAACTGAAACAAAGCTCATGCCCCTTTACTTTAAAGAAGTTTGTGAATGGACAATTACTGTATGTTGAACACCTTACTCATGAAACATCAAAATCTTTGCTTTTTACTTGGGAATGCATTGTACTGTATACATCATTCTTCATACTTGTACACAGGGGCGTCGGACTGGGGGGTAAAGGGTACTGAGTACCTAGGGCCCGAGGCGAGGGGGGGCCCTTAGATGTCAGTTTTCTAAACATACATATTCATGCACTTTTGCACATTACACCAACATTTGTATAGCATTTATGTACAAATAAAAAAGTTCCTGTGCAAAACTAAACTTGCAGGTAGGCACTGGTTCGGTATAAAAAAAAGTCATTTTCATGCTGTGCAGGGCCCCACCACCCCTCTCGAATCAATGCAATACAATTAATGGTACGACCCGCGGGTCACGTGCTTCTGCTTCGGACCTGCGGTGAATCAGTTAATGAGACAGGAGCTGGAGTTAGCCGTGATATGAACTAGGAAGACAGGGGAAGAGTCATGTCTTTCCTTAAGAAAGGAAAATCAGGGGCTCAAAAGAGAGAAAGGCAAATGAGGGAAAGCAGTTGCTCAGTCAGTTTTTTGAAAAGAAAGGTGAGCTCCAAATGCATCATTGAGCATTGACATTGTTTTAACATAAATATCTACTCCAGGTAGAATAGCATACATTTATGTTCGTACTCTATTTGAATAATATACCAATACTTTATAGTATCACACCCTACATAGCGAGCAAACAATATTTCTGGGTAAATAACGGAGTGAGAAGAAGACGGATGCGGAGCTGGGAGCTCAACACACCTGTCTCCTCTTCTGCTGCAGTTATCTCCAGAGTCAGAAGTTTACATGAAAACACTGTATATTTCCCTCCACTGTCAAAATCAAACACCCGAGAAAACACAGATCTTTAGCGCCTATTTTACCGATTTTTTATGCAAATTAGCCCACATACGCTTTTACATTAAGTATAGGATTGTTCTAAGTTTAATGCACATCTTAATGATTGAAAATTACTTATTTTAAAACGTAATTCAAAGATTAAATGTCTAGTTTGGCGGTTAGTGTACCCAGTGATTCTATAGTCTGCATTTATTTTAAACAGACAAATAATCAGCAATTAACTTGTACTTAGCCTACAGTACAAAAAGGTATTGTGACAATAAAGGATATTTTAGCAACCATTTGAAGCCATATATTTCAGTTTCAGACCCTGCAGCAGCAGGCCCCTCATCATGACCAGGTGAAAGCAGTGACAGTGAGACAAGGTGAGCTTTTAGCAGAATTGCCTGTTGTAACACTTAGTAATTAGTAATTAAGTGTTAAGAGGAAATAAGCAAAATGGGTACATTGTTATACACGTTTAAACTTTAAAGGGATAGTTCACCCAAAAATGAAAATTCTGTCATCATTTATTATCCCTCAAGTTGTTCCAAACCTGTATGACTTTCTTTCTTCTGCTAAACACAAAATAAGATATTTTAAAGAAGATTGGTAATTAAACAGTTGCTGGTCCCCATTGACATAGTATTTTATTTTCCTACTACGGACCTTTTGCCATCTCGGCAAGTAGTAGTACTTTTGACAATAAGATAAAAATATATTAATCAGAGTGTAGCTTATTTTGATTACATTTTAAGTGTTTTTATGATAAAAAAAAAAGCAATACCCCACCCATTGGTATCGCTATGCACTGTAAATTTGAATAAGTTCAGTTTACTTAAAAAAAACTTTGGAAACCGATTGCCTTATATTTTCCCAGTTAATTTAATGGAGAGTTTTAACTTAATAATCTAATGAGAGTAAGTAAAACATATTCTTCCTATGTAAATTAATGAATAAATATCAAGTAAGTTTAATAAGTCAGATTCAGTTAATATACACAGTAATAGTTACTAATGTTACGTAAAATATTATAGTAAGATTACTTTATTGATATAAGTTAACTGACTATAATGTATTGATTTCTACAAACATCTTAAAATATTACTTCTGATAAAGAGTAGGTTTTTAAGTAAGCATGAATGCAATACAAAAGGCACTTAAACATGAATTTTAATAGCTTAATTCTTTAGTACATGAATGAACTGACAATGTTTTTCTCAGTAAAGTAAAACCAAATTTCCACCTCTGATATGACATTTAGTCATAAAAACAACTGTTACAACTGAAAACTGTGCACACTTTAATAAATATATTATTATATTATTATATAATAATATAATAATATAATAATTCTTAATGTATAATTAACAAATTTAACTAAAATACAGCATTTGGCTTTAGGATGTAAAGTTATAAAACAAAGATTAACAGATTAATTTGTGATAAGTTAATACTGTGCACGCTATAGAAATGGTTAATATGCCTAAAACATTTACCAACAAAACCTTGCGCACCACCACATGCTTGCCTATTTGTAATAAAACGGAAAACTTGCAGTTTAAATTTCTGCAATTACTGAAAGAACAAATTGATTACCTTTAAAGTTCATTTTTAAGGGTTTGCAGTTTAGGTTTCAGATTCTTCCATCCCAAAGACTGAAAAACTCTTTGAATAAAATCAAAAGTGTTCCTCATGGTCTTTGGGTTATCTAAGTTTAGAGCATAGATTAAGGCAAAGAGGAGACATACAGCATGTGGCATGTTTGGAACATCATCCATGACAATTCTTCCCTGATTGCCCTTGGCGAGTCAACATTGAGGGCATGTGGAATGTTGGCAGCCATGTCTTCAGGTAGAATTGTGAGAAGGCCAACATCAACTGTCCACTGTAGTCTTCGTCTACATCTGAATCCTGAACAAAGAAAAATAGTATGCATTTATTACCTACTGATTTATGAATTATTCTTTGGCTTTTTTTTATTCTTTAATGAGACAAAATAAACTTTGCTTGTATGTATACACTGTTCAAATCCACCCAAACCTTGTTCAAATCCACCCAAACCTTGTTCAAATCCACGTAAAACCTGTTCAAATCCATACAAAACCTGTACGTACTCTATAAAAAAAGACAGTATACTCTTTTCAAAATAGCAGAAACACTACTTACAAAGCACGTTCTGAAAAATTCCTCAGAGTCATCACTCAGGAGGACTGGAAGACCGTGAAGGACTACAGTGCGCACACTTGTTACATCTGATGTCTATACAAAAAACAAACAATTATATTTATGTCATGAAAGAAAAATGGTAATACTCAACTTAAGAAAAAAATACCTGTGAGCCAACTTGGGACAACATTTCTTTAAGAACTCTTCCTTGATTTCCACCTCTCTTCCAGAAGATTTCAATGACACGTGACGAGTGTGTGTTCCTGCCTGAATAAAACCCAGATCTGAGATTTCTACCAGATATTCTATTGAATTCTGCCATGATCTAAGCACAAACAAGAGATAGTATTAGAGCAGACATTTACTAAAAAGCCTTTTATTTGTAAAGAGGAGGAAAAAACAAACCTGGTTTTTAATGAAAAGTGCGGGCCACTTTTCAGGGATTTCACAAATTGAAGGTTCCGAGTGAATGATTTTCTTCCTTCTTAAGGCACATTTTCTTAAGGTCCGCTGTTATAACAAGAAATTGTTTTTATTCTGCGTATCTATTAATATTATATAAGCATAGCAATTCATATGGCTAAAAATTCTTTCTAAACACTGGCCCTGTAAAGTCTACTACTGTGTCTGAACACCACTGCGTGAGAAAGGTCCCTCCCTTTTAGAACACATTGGAAGCTACTAGCCTAGTGTTGGGGCGCTGTAGTTGTGCCTACTGTCCGCCATCCTAGCTAGCGCAGAGGCCAATCATTCAGAGTCAAGTACAACACGATTTTAACTCTCTTATGCCGTCATTAGCTTCCAGTTAAATGTTACTACCGTTGTTTCTCACTACTGTGTTACTTACAATCAGCTTACCTTAAAAAATATGAAGAGAACATGGAAAAAACGCTACATGTGTATACTATTGAACTGGTTTAGCACATGCTTCAGCAGTACCGATGCGCTAATAGCATCAGCTACTAATGCTTAGTGACATAGAGTGCCCTCTGCTCTCAAAACTGACTTGGACAAGGGCAACTAGACCCACTTGTTTCTTCTTGTTTTGGAACTTTAGACAGAATAACTGGATTACTATTGCCATTTAGCTAGCTGTTCCTGCTCATGCACAATTCTAGCACTTTCTGAAGTATTACATAGGCTTCTCAGCAGCCCATTTTACAAATCTAATCAATTTTTGTAGCTCAATAAGGAGCAACAAGCAAAACAAAAAAAATCATTACCTTAAGTTAGGCGAAGCTCAAAATCCTCAGCCCATGTGCTTCAACGGCTTCAACAAGGTGTGGAGGAGGGGCGTTATGCTTCAGTGCGCATGGCTAATACATTGACTTGAACTCGTGAAGTAATTTTACTTAGTTTTAGCTAGCATTGTAAACTATACATTTCAAAATGTTAACATCAATTACTAATTTGTAGTAAACTCAACATTTTAGTGAAAATTAAGTAAACATACTTACATTTTTTTACTAATGTATACTATTTGATTTTACAGTGTGGTATTAGGTACGGGGGCCCAGCAAGATGGTTTGTACCCAGGGTCCAAAATTTGGTTCTACGCCGCTGCTTATACTACTGATACCTAATAAACTCTACCTGCCGATATTGAACACTTTCTTCTTTTGTCTGCATGCAAACCACAGTCATAAATGAAGCTGAGCGTAAACTCAACCAGGAAGACTTCTCCCCTTCATCTACAGCACGCTGCATCTTCTCAGCCGACGGTCTCTCTCTTCCTAAACAACCCTCCACCTCAGGCTTTTAGTAAATTATCATACAGCTGACAAAATCTAAAGCACCCTCTCTCTTTGTTATTGTCACGGGGTGTCGTATGTCCGGTGTTGAATTGTGTGTGTGTGAGGCCCCTCTAAGGCCAATTGACTTTAAATTGGGTAACACCCCATCCCACCTGTGCAGCGACGGGGACCAATAGGACGAGCCTGGACTCTGTTTAAAAGCACAACAGGAAGAACGACAAGGAAAAAACAAGAGAACAACAGGAAGGAACGAAGGACGACGGAGGGGAGGAAGGAACGGAGACAGAAAGAAAGGATGGAACGGAGGCAAGAGGGAGAAGGAAACCAAGCCGGGAGGAGGCCGCGAGCGACCCGAACCCAGTAAACCCGAAGGCGGGGACTGGTAGGTCGAGGAACGAAGGGCGGAGAAGGAAGCCCGGGGCGACCCGAGACCAGGAAGCCGGATGACAGAGACTGGTAAGGTCGAGGAACGACGGCGGGGAAGGAACGGGCTGGTGACGGAAGGAAGTGGAGAAGCCGAGGGGAGCCGGAGAGCGAGGAGAGGCGGGACGTGGAAGGACGTACGGGAAACAAAGACGAAGGAACTGTACAACGCTCACTAAACAGCTAAGTGAAGGAATGTGTTTACAACTGCCCAGCGGAGATTTTAAGAGTTAAATGTGTCGAATTTGTTGCTGAGGCCGTGTATGTGTTTACAGCTCCGCCTCACCGCTACGGGGGAAGAGTGGACGGTGCCGAGACCAACACAGGAGACCCTGCCACGCAGTGTCGCTGCAGACCCGAGGTTGAAGGGAGGAAGCCGGGTACACCGCTGTAGAAACTGATAAGTAAAGGGCCGTATCCCGCTTAACCACTGCATGTTGTGTGTTTTTTAGTTTTGTGTGGTTAGCTGAGCTGGGGTTGTTTTGTGTGTGTGTGTTCTTAGCTCGTGCCTGCAACAGGGTGACCGGCAGGGGGGACAGCTGGGGTCGCAGAGGCACAACAAAGGCAGAGGGTGGACTCGGAGAACTGGACTTCTCCTACGTTTTGGGACACGAGAGGGTGCTAGGGCGTTGCCCAGCCCATCTGTGAACACAGGCCTGCCGAACAAGACTTCTCTCACTCGGCCTAAATGGACAGAGGACTTTCCATTCTTGTTCAGTAAACAGTGTTTTCTTTTATTTTGTCAGACTGGCTGCTCAGCAGTCTGCCTTTTTTTTTTTTAAAATAACTTGATTTATGACCTTTTTTATCTAAGATTGCTTTTTACCTTTTTATCTAAGATTTTTTACTTTGTTTTAATAAATTTTTATAACCTGCTATGGTGTTTGTTCTCTGTGGTACATTTTGGTAATCAAAAAGGACCTCAGTGGTGACATTATCAGCTGTTTTTTCTTCGTGCTGCTGCCACCACCTCCGAGACAGTGTGACCATCTCTGTCCTCAGCATCAGCAGCTCCTCATGTCTCTGTCTCAGCTCCCGGGGGAGATCTACCCTAAAATCTACTCTTGCCCTCCATTGCATCCCACAACGTTTCTCCCTGTCAGGACCCTTTTTTAAATCTATTAATAAATAATTCATTTGCATCATGCTTTTCTTTTGAGTCTTTCCAGGTTGAAATGGTTTCATGTGTTGGCTTATGTTCACTTCACAGTCAATGGAAATTAAAGAAAATTATTTATTTTGTTTGTGTTAGAATATTCAATATATTATTTAATATTATATATATATATTGTATTTTAGAATACAAAATATATAATATTAAATATAATAGGATGTTATAATGTATTAATGTCTTGTGTTTTAGAGTTCTCTGAATAAAAAAATACACTTGACACAAGTGTTGACTTCACGCTGTTTGCAGATCATTATAACATCATTTTGCTTTTGACATAAGCTAAAGTATCATGGTTTAACTATACAACTCAAACTCAATTTATAATGATTTCATATTCAAATAGGAGTGTATAAAACAGACAATTTGTAAAGAGAAATTGGTAAGAAATGAAAAACTATTTCACAAAACACCCAGCAGGTGGTGTTACAAACGCCTTTACATTAAGATTTTATTGTGAAGAATTAGACAAAATAAGTAATTTTATGTTGAAAGGCAGAAATCAGACACCAGATGTGTTAAATAATAACAACTGCTGTATCCCTGACTTAAAATAAAGCAAAGAAATAATTCAAACAATATATGGTTAGAAACGTAAGAAATTACACTTCATTTTAAGACCAGTTAGTTGTCTGAACTCCAGAGACAAACAACGTGATCAGCCGTTAAAGACAAAAAAGTTAGCAAATTTTATCTCAAACCGTCCGACTCAGGATACACTTACGTTACTTAAGCGAAATAAGCTAGCAGACTACTCTTTTGCTAAGTGTACACATGGTGACTATACTGGACCACATGCACCTCATAGTGTATTGAAAAGCTAAAACCAGTCAGAGTACTGAACCAAACAGGGTACTGAGTACTAAATTGATTGTTTAATTTAATTTTATTGTGTTGTATGTGTGAAACACTTTCACAAATGCACTATAAAAATTTAGAAATGCATTTTATTCTAATTTATGTTTATGCAATGCTTGTTATGCACTAATTAACTTATGGGTAAATTAATAAGTAAACTTTGTTAAAACTAATTTTCAGTAAAAAAAAAAACATGGCATAATTTAAGTTAAAAAGCCTTAAAAAAGGGTGCACAAGTAATTGGCATTTGTGTAATGCTTTTGTAGCATTTTGTTTAATTTTGAATTTATTGAAGCAAATCAATGTAAAACAACAATGTAATTGATTTAGAATTGTTATATGAGATCTTATTTTGTTTAGAAACTACTGTGAATAATTATATTATTCATTCTTCTGTACTGCATGTTCAGACTGTTTTTTTAGTGGTCCCGGAATTGATTTTGGAGTTGTATGCTGAAGTTGATGGCGAGCCAGACCCAGTGAGAACTCTTGAAAGCTGAATCCTGGAGCAGTGTGGCCAGCTGCTCAGGGTTTCGGAAAAGATTGTCCGAACTGACCACTTCATATCGTTGGATCCCAGATAAGAAACAACCAATGCACTGTGTTTTGAAAGGGATATTCATAAATCCTACACATTCGGATACATTGAACAACAAAGACATTTCTACTTTTATTTTATTTCCATAAGAGCTCTACAATTTTGTTTTTGCACTGAATACTGTGCCACTGTTCAATTGTAATAAATCTGCTGGCTGTTAAAGGTTAAATTCCCTCTTATCTATTTACTCCTCCAGAACCTAGAATAAAACCTTAGCCTAAATAGAATAAGCAAGTGTTACAGGAGAAAAAAATTATAATTCTGCTTTGTGTTGAACTTGAAGTGCCGTTTTTGTTTATCTGTTGTTCATAAATAAAACAAATAATCTGTCCTCTCTGCTTGACTTGTGAATTCTTAAAATGTGAGTTAAAATAAAAGCTATTGTTAGTATTATTAAAGTATGAAAATAAAAAAAATAAAAAAATTACGACTCAAGAGAGAAAGTCTAGCCATTGGGTCACATTTAGAGTTGGGAGGGACATCTGTTCTATTTCAAACAAATTTTAAATTATTACACACTACAATCAGACTAGAGCCTTTTCTTTCAAATACAATTTAATTAGAAATGTAAACACAATCATCTGGACTTAATTTATATATAATATATATTTATACAGACTGTGAATGTAACCTGTTCATTTGGCTCTGTTTATGAATAATAGTTGGTTCGTAGCAAACACAAAGCTTTCAGTGTGCAGCAGCTTTACTACAGAACTAAGTAAGACAGTTACCATTAGAAGTTCCTCTGTTTTGAACCGGGTCTATTCTCTTACCTACTAGTAAAATCCATCCAAACTTTATCTCTTAAATCTTTTTGTCTTTCTTTTGTATCTTTTCAGCATTTAGCAATGACAAATATAAACAAAATTGCAAGAAAGCCCGCTAATTTTTAATTGCTGCAGAAAGTGGAAGCTTCTTGTACTGTTACTTTCTGAAACTTCCCTCGGCATGACTGAGTTCGGTTCTGGGGACCGGCTCAGACTCTGAGACAAGCTTATTCTGTTCTGTTTTAAGTCAAGAAACCATCTGAAATGACTTTGAGGCATTGTATTTTTGGGTCAAAAGTTGCACAGTGGGGATTTAAATATCTAATCAATTAATAAATATACAAATAAAAAATGCCAAGATCCCACAGATCTATACATGTCCCTCTGATACATTGCTCTGTGTTTGAAATAAATTTGATATATCTTAAAGTGGTCACAAACTCATCTGAAACATGAGACTGGAGTGGGGGCAGTCGGAGTACTTAATCTTTTTCAAATTCAAGAAAAAAATTTATTATTTGTTCAGTGTAAGGCCTGGCTTTGTTAACTCCACACTGTCTCACATCTGTGGACTTTGGTCTCGTCTTATTTCTTACATCTCACGCTTTCATGGGAACAGCAGCATCAGTTCAGATCCCCTCTCCTTCCCCAACTTCCCTCACTCTTTCAATATTTACGCAGTCTCATAGACTCTCTCAGGTAAGTGTCTTATTCCCTCGGCTGCAGCCAGTGTGAAATGGCCATTTGGTCTAAACGAGAGCTATTCAGCTAACTGCTGCTGTACGAGTGTGTGCTTGTACTCGCAGGTGTCTTCTCAGCTAATCTCATGCTTGAGAGGAGAGAAAAGATGGAAAAGGAAAAAAGAAAATGAGAATGCAGTAAGAGTTTAAATAAAAGATGACAGTTAAGACGTAAGTGCTATAAAGTGTATTGAAGTCACCTGGATAGACAGACTGCAGGCGGAGATGGTCAGCTATTTCCCAAAATAAAGAAAATTTCCAAATAATGCAATGCCATAGTCTATTTACGGGCTGCCATAGTTTCCAAATGAGACGTAATTAAGATCTACCAGTGTGGGTCAAATCAACAAAAATGGTGGTTTAATGTTTTAGTGAGTTCAAGGGGGACCTCGACACTGTCACGAGAATTGTTTGTGCCGAGGTTCTCATAGAGACACTTGCTGGTACCTGAAAGTGCATAAATTGAAAATTTATATTTTCAAATTTCAATATTTTATTTCAGAATACGACATAGATTACATTTCAAATGTTTAAAGTGAGAAAATGTATCATCTTAAGGGAAAACAAAGTTGATTTTAAATTTCATAGCATCAACACATCTCAAAAGTTGGGACAAGGCCATGTTTACCTCTGTGTGGCATTCTCTTCTTTATAACAGTCTGCAAACATCTGGGGACTGAGGAGACATGTTGCTCAAGTTTAGGAATAGGAATGTTGTCCCATTCTTGTCTAATACAGGCTTCTAGTTGCTCAACTGTCTTAGGTCTTCTTTGTCGCATCTTCCTCTTTATGATGCACCAAATGTTTTCTATGGGTGAAAGATCTGGCCAACTGGATCCTTCTTCTACGCAGCCATGATGTTGTAATTGATGCAGTATGTGGTCATTGTCATGTTGAAAAATGCAAGGTCTTCCCTGAAAGAGATGACGTCTGGATGGGAGCATATGTCGTTCT
This sequence comes from Perccottus glenii, assembly GCA_024416835.2. NCBI lineage: Eukaryota > Metazoa > Chordata > Actinopteri > Gobiiformes > Odontobutidae > Perccottus > Perccottus glenii. Next base: position 27,924,546 of record CM044552.2, on the reverse strand, counting down.
AGATCTTGGATATACCTTTCAACATCGATGGTGCCTTTCCAGATGTGTAAGCTGTCCATGCCACACACACTCATGCAACCCCCATACCATCAGAGATGCAGGCTTCTGAACTGAGCGCTCATAACAACTTGGGTTGTCCTTGTCCTCTTTAGTCCAGATGACATGGCGTCCAAAAAGAACTTTAAATTTTTTTATTTGTCTGACCACAGAAAAAATTATAACTTTTATGAATAAGCAGTAAGGAGCGTGCTTAATGGTTGTGTGGTGTAATATTTTATATGTTATGTGTTTTAAACTATGTAGACCCAGTTAGTTATTCATTTAAACATATAAATATAAAAGACAAAACCTAATGTCAGAAACACACACAGGAAGGACCAGATAAAGACGCAGGTGTCTGTATCGGAGGATACAGAGCCTGAGGAAGTAGCCTCCAGGGCCAGACAGAAATCAGGGAGTTGATGAGGAGAACCCCAGAGCCTTGCACAATGATATCAGTAAAGAGTTATTACTTTACTGATATCAAAACTGTATAAAAGCTTGTCTACTGTTCAATCTTTAGTAGTGCTGGGGAGCCTACTCGGGTCGTTTATTGTGTTGGTTGTGAACAATAAAGACTCTAATGGCATGGAAAAAGTAGAGCAGCGGCTCTACTTTGAGCTCCTCCCGAGTGATCGAGCTCCTCACCTTATCTCTAAGGGAGCGCCCCGCCACCCTGCGGAGAAAGCTCATTTTTTCCGCTTGTATCCGGAATAGAATGTTTATACCATTTTCAAATTCAATAAAATATAATTAAATCATAACTTTTATATTTGTATGTCTTGTGTTAAACAGGGCATGTAATAGTAGTTGTTATTCGCATTTATTAATGTGACATTGGCTATTTAGACATTGTAAATAGATCTGTAGTTTAAAATTGGGTATAGATTATAGACACTTACTATGAAGGAATTCTTGGTCCGGGTCAAAATAGACCCTTACAATAATATGAAGGCATAAGATATGAACAGTATGTAAGGGTTAAGCGTCTGCTTATGAGCGAGAGGAGACGCTAACCGAGTAAAACTGTAGCAGTTATTTTCCAGAGAAAGTGGAGATACAGTATGTTGGCAATAGTTGTAGCCAATAGTCTCTCCAGAAACCCAGCACTGTCTCGTCATTTTTACAGAGTTTGTGTATAAAGATTTGCCACTGGCTCCAAGTTTTAAAAATCTGGAAAATCTGGTAATAATTTTATTTTTTTTGTAAAAAGTTATAGAGATGATGCCATCTCTCACATCCTGCACTCTTCTCTCACACACATTGACAGCAATAACAGGAACTATGTAAGGCTGCTATTTATTGACTATAGCTCAGCTTTTAATACTATAGTCCCTGTTATGGCCCTCGTGCCATTTGTTTGTTTTCTTTTTGTTTTTGTCTCCGCCTTTAGGTGTCTGGCAGGTGACTGTAATCAGCGGCCTATAAAAGGAAGAACGCCACTACACAACGGGAACCCAGGAGAGCCAGGAGAGCCATGGGTTCAGTGACACACCAGCGGCGCGGCGTTTGATTGCTTTATTATGGAGTTGTTTTTGTTTGTATTTGTTAATAAATGCTAAGCGGCCAGAAGGCACAAGCTCGCCAGCCTTTTCCTTGTGTTTCCGGTTGTTATTGTGCTGTGAGTTTTCCTAGACTAGCCGACGGCACGTAACAAATGGGGGCTCGTCCTGGTCTAGGAGTATGATTCTCGCTTGGGGTGCGAGAGGTCCGGGATCCTGGAAACGGTATGTGTGTGTGTAGTTCAGGGTTTCATCTGTTTTGGTGGGTGGATAGGTTTTTTTTTGTTTGGTCTGCACATTGTGAAACATAACTTCCACGGATTGGTTAGGGGGGGTCCAGCTTGACTGTTGCAGTCATTCCATCGGTCTCCCGTTTTTTATTTTAGTTTGTTATTTTTGGAGCGAATCCTGGGCGGAGATTATTCTCTGACGGGGGCAGGCGTACAGGGCTTTGGCCGCTGTGTTTCAGCCTTATAAAGTCGCCTCGAGCCCGGCAAGCTCTGGAAGATATACAGGCTAAGATTTTTTGATAGGTTGGGATCTGGGAAGATTATGTTTTGTGCATGACGTCCTATCCAACTTGTTTGTTTCACTGGATTGTGTCTGTGGGTGTGTGGAAGTTGGAGCGTGCGCATTAGGGTCTTGCGGGAGCGCGTATTGGGAACTCCAATTGGACACAGGTGTAGCTTAATCAGAAAGAACCTAATCAGCTGATTGAGCCGGGTAGTGGCGATCCGTAACTGGGGAGTGATGGCTACTTTTAATTTAGACACTTTTGTTGCTAAGCCTACTTTAGCTGTGTTTGTGACATGTAGGAAAAGTGACCTGTGTGAAATTGCCAGTTATTATGAGGTCTCTGTTTCAAGCGCTATGCGTAAGGAGGAGTTGAAAGGAGCATTGTTGGATGCCTTGGTTAGTAGGGGTGTGTTGTCCTTACCAGAGTCTGGCGATCCTTTTTATGTGAAGGGAGGGGGCGGGGTATCCCGTGCAAGGCCATCGTCTTTAGAGGGCGTTGCTGCGCAGGTAGGGTCCATTCCTAGAGAGCATATTGGTGTAGTGGAGGAGAGACCGGAAACGTTACCTCGATTTGAAGGATTTAGCTTGGAATCCACCCCAAGTTCAAAAGTTGATGCTCGTTTAGAGGTCCGAATAACTCGGCTAAAAATTCAAAAGGAGGAGAGGGAGCGAGTTTCAACTCCGGCGTGAGCTGGAGTTGAAAAAATTAGAGGCTGAGTCAGCTAGGAGTTGGAGCTTAAGAAAATTGAAGCTTTAACTGCTAAAGAGCTTGAAATTAAAAAGTTGGAGAATGAGGCAGCATTTAAAATGCGTCAGTTGGAGTTAGAAGGTGGTAGAACAGAGTTACCGGTTTCACCCATTTCTTCTGATGCATTCGATGTCAGTAGAAACATCCAGTTGGTGCCAGTTTTCAGAGAGACAGAAGTGGAATCATATTTTGTAGCGTTTGAGCGTATTGCTGCTGCTTTGCATTGGCCTAAGGATGCATGGGCAATTCTGCTGCAATGTAAACTCAGTGGAAAAGCTCAGGAAGCTTGCGCTTCATTGTCTGTTGCGGATAGTCTGAATTATGAAAAATTAAAGGGTGCCATTCTTAATGTTTTTGAACTGGTCCCAGAAGCCTACAGACAGAGGTTTTGAAGTCTTAAAAAAACACAAAACCAGACTTGGTTGTAATGTAATGTAAATGTAAACTTTGCTCGTGAAAAAAACATACTTTTTGACAGATGGTGTTCAGCGAGTAAAAGCAATAACTTTGTCTCCTTGCGCGAATTAATGCTACTCGAGGATTTTAAAACTGCCTTCCTGAACGCATCATTGTCTATCTAAATGAACAGAAAGTCGCAACTTTACAGCAAGCTGCAGTCTTGGCTGATGAGTTTGCTCTAACACATAAAAATGCGTTTTTTAAGCATGAGACAGCACCAAAACTACAGGAGAAACCAGTTCAGTGTGAATTTCTAAATTCAGCGTCTAAAGGGGAAAGGCCAAAACAGTGTTTCTATTGTCACAGAACTGGTCACCTTATTGCTGAATGTGAGGCATTAAGACGCAAACAGCCTGTTCCAAAACATGCTAAAGGGGTGGGGTTGATTCAAACAGTTCCTGCTGGCACCCAGGCTTCTGGGGAAAGCCAGTTGGGTGTTCCAAAACTACCAGATGTATGTTTTAAACCTTTTATCTTTGAGGCTTTTGTGTCAATGGTGGGAGAGGAAAAGGACAAGCGTCCAGTTACCGTTCTGAGGGATACAGGGGGTTCACTGTCGTTCATTTTATCGGGTGTACTGCCTTTATCTTCAAAGTCTGACTGTAATTCAAGCGCTATAGTCAGGGGGATTGGCATGAGCTATATACCTGCTCCTCTCCACCAGGTCCACATTGAATCAAAATTGGCCAGTGGTTGTTTTTCAGTAGCTGTCCGTGATAGTTTTCCCATTGAAGGGGTGGATTTTATCATGGGGAATGATATTGCTGGTGGAAAAGTGTATCCATCTCCTGAAGTTGTTAGTCAGCCCATACTTGATTCTGAAGTAGATGACTTGGCCAAGAACCATCCGAAAGTATTTGAGGTTTGTGTGTTGACTCGAGCTCAGGCTCGTAAATTGGCCGAGGAGGATATTAATTTGGGCGATTCAGTGTTGGCCCCTATTCTGTTGGAAGAGAAAGGTGCTCCTACAGGTGATTTTAAAAATGAGAATCAGTCTAAAGTTAAAGCTATGCTTGTAGAACCAGAGAGGCCGTCACAAAAGTCACCACCGATGAACTGTGAAGCTATTGTTCAGGCCCAACAGACTGATCCATCTTTAGAAAAATGTTTTGCTGCAGCTGAAAATTCAACTGAACAGTCAGTAACACCACAGTTGTTCTTTATGGACAAGGGCATGTTAATGCGAAAATGGATTCCAAGGTCATGTGAAAATACTGATTCAAAGGACTGGTGTACAGTTTTTCAGATAGTGGTTCCAGTGGATTATCGACAGCAGGTGCTATTTTTAGCTCATGAACACTTGTGGGCTGGTCATCTTGGGGTGACTAAGACGTACAATCGTATTCTACAGCATCTGCCATTTGTGATGTTTGCAACAAGGGATGCTACTCAGGAGTCCCTAGGTTTCAGTCCAGCTGAACTAGTGTTTGGACACAATATACGTGGTCCGTTGAAGGTGTTCAAAGACCAGTTTTTGTCTAACTCTCCTCTAAAAGGTAACGTGTCGGACTTTGTTAAACAGCATAGGGAGCGGTTACAGTATGCTACTTCCTTAGCCAAAGAAGCTCTTTCTTCTTCACAGTCCAGTATGAAAACACGTTTTGATAAGAAAGCTGTTGAACGTCAGTTTAAACCTGGTGATAAGGTTTTGGTGTTGCTTCCAAGCTTTGGTTCTGCTCTTTCAGCTCGTTTCGCTGGACCTTATGTAGTTGAGAAGAAAGTGTCTGACACAAACTACATTATTTTCACTCCTGACCGGAGGAGGAAAATGAGACTGTGCCATATTAATATGTTGAAATCATTCTATGTAAGGGAAGGGGAAAGAGCAGTGGTTTCAGAGCAGCCTGTTCCTGTTTTTGTGATATGTTCTGAGGTGATGAAAGGTGAGGATGACGGGGTAGAGCCTTGTGTTAGCCAACAGTGTGGGCAGTTGTCTAACTCTGAGTTTTTGTCTCACATGGACTCTAGGCTCTCATACCTGTTGGAGGAACATAGAGGAGACATCATAGACCTGTTCCGGTCTTGTCCCTCTCTGTTTGTCGCTGTCCTTTAGCAAAAAGAGAGGTAATGAAGCAGGAGGTTAAGTACTTGGTAGAGAACGGGTTAGCTAAACCTGGCTATAGCCCCTGGAGTTCTCCCTGTTTGCTAGCTCCAAAAGCTGATGGTATGCCCCGTTTTTGTACGGATTTTCGAAGAGTTAATGCAGTGACTGTCTCTGACTCGTTCCCTCTGCCTCGCATGGAGGATTGCCTTGGTGGTGTTGGTCCAGCAGTGTATATCACAGAATTGGATCTTTTGAAGGGTTATTGGCAGGTCCCATTAACACCTAGAGCGTCAAATATATCTGCTTTTGTTACCCCTGACCATTTCATGCAGTATACGGTAATGCCTTTTGGCATGAAAAATGCCCCTGCTACCTTCCAACGCCTGATGCACTTAGTCCTTGGTGATGTTCCCCACTGTAATGTATATCTGGATGATATAGTGGTGCATTCTGATAATTGGGGTGAACATGTATCTACCTTAACCACAGTTTTTAAACGGTTGTCACAGGCAAACCTGACATTAAATCTGGAAAAATGTGAGTTTGGAAAGGCTTCCGTTACGTACTTGGGTAAAATAGTTGGACATGGCCAAGTGCGGCCTGTAGATGCTAAAGTGGAGGCCGTGATCTCCTACTCTACTCCTACCACGAGAAGAGAACTGAGACGATTTTTGGGGCTCGCCGGTTACTATCAGTGTTTTTGTAAAAACTTTTCGGTCTTAGTTGCTCCTCTGACCGCTCTTTGTAGCCCGTCTGTTCCGTATACCTGGACCGAGGAGTGTGAACATGCCTTTAAAGCAGCAAAATCCCTCCTTTGTAGTGCTCCTGTCCTTTCAGCTCCAAATTACACCAAATTACACCTTTTGTATGGAAGTTGATGCCAGTGCTTCTGGAGCTGGGGCTGTGCTGCTGCAGGATGATGCGGGGGTGTCCCATCCTATTTCCTTCTTCTCAGCTAAGTTCAAGAAGCATCAACTGAACTATTCCACCATTGAGAAGGAAACCTTGGCTATGTTACTCGCCCTCCAGCACTTCAATGTATACGTGAGTTCCACAACCATACCTGTCACTGTGTTCACTGACCACAATCCTCTGGTGTTCTTAGCTCAAATGTACAACCATAATCAGCGGTTGATGCGCTGGGCATTGATGGTACAAGAGTACAACCTTTGCATCAAACACAAGAAGGGGAAGGAAAACATTGTGGCAGATGCTCTGTCCAGAGACAGATGACAGGTGTCTAACTGTAGGCTGGGATGGTATGGTGCTGGGGGTATGTCAGAGAGTAAGGTGAATTTTATGGGGGGAAGTGTTATGGCCCTCGTGCCATTTGTTTGTTTTCTTTTTGTTTTTGTCTCCGCCTTTAGGTGTCTGGCAGGTGACTGTAATCAGCGGCCTATAAAAGGAAGAACGCCACTACACAACGGGAACCCAGGAGAGCCAGGAGAGCCATGGGTTCAGTGACACACCAGCGGCGCGGCGTTTGATTGCTTTATTATGGAGTTGTTTTTGTTTGTATTTGTTAATAAATGCTAAGCGGCCAGAAGGCACAAGCTCGCCAGCCTTTTCCTTGTGTTTCCGGTTGTTATTGTGCTGTGAGTTTTCCTAGACTAGCCGACGGCACGTAACAGTCCCCATAAAGCTAGCCTCCAAACTCATAGACCTCGGACTGAATTCATCACTCTGCGACTGGATCCTTGATTTCCTCACCGGCAGACCTCAAGTGGTGAAACTAGGCCAGTACACCTCCAGCTCCATCACCCTGAACGTAGGAGCCCCACAGGGCTGTGTCCTGAGTCCCCTGCTCTACTCTCTTTACACACACGACTGCGTGTCTTCGCACAGCTCCACATCCATTATCAAAGTCGCTGATGATACTGTGGTTCTGGGCCTCATTCACAACAATAATGAGACCGCATACTTGGATGAGGTAGAGAAATTGACATCATGGTGCCAGGACAACTGTCTCTCTCTGAATGTGAGCAAAACAAAAGAACTGTCACGGTGGATCAGGACTCTGCACAGTTGGCCGCGGCTTCCGCACCTAGCTCCCCCGCCCCTACTGATTCGCAGAGGGGAAACAGGTGTGCGGGAGCGCCGGCGGAGCAAGCCCAGCTGATCCGAGTTGATAATCAACAGAGGTTAAGAAGCACCGCAGCCTGCTCATCGATGCCAGATCGTAACACTTACGATCTGGCATCTTAAATACGTCTCGCGTTCGAATGCCTTATGATACTTATGATTACTTACCTGTTCTTTGTTCCTCTCAGATCCTTCCAGTCCTGCCGTCAGTCCTGTTCCCGCTCCACCTCTGCCTTCGCTTGTCCCGTCAAGTCCTGTCGTTGTTCCCGCTCCAGCCCAGTCCCGGTCTTGTCCTGCTGCACCTCGCTATCCACGAAGAACCCGCTATTCCTAAGTTGTCCTTTTGTTCAAATAAATCTGTTTTGTTTACTTTACGTGTGTGTCTGCGTTTCGGTTATCTGCCAGTCCGTAACAGTACGATCTGGCCATAATGAACCCAGCAGAGCCTCACACTCTTCCACAAACTGTCGCTGCTCAGACCGCGCTTCTGGAGCAGCATGACGCCACTCTCCAGTCTCTCATGGGCCATATGAAGGAGTTTTCCTGTAACTTATCCGTGCTGAGTGACAAGTTGGCTTCCTTGAACACACCACCGTCTACCAGCGCTCCAGCCTCTCGCGCCCGACTATGGAAGCCCGCCTCCGGTGTACAAAGAAGCATATGTACCGCCGCCTTCACCATATAGTGGAGATCTCGGCTCTTGCCGGGCGTTTTTAACACAGTGCTCCTTAGTTTTTGAACAGCAGTCACAGACTTATCAGAGTGAACGTTCAAAGATTGCTTTTTTAATTGGTTGTCTAAGGGGTCAGGCGCTACACTGGGCCTCTGCTGTCTGGGAAAAGCAGGAGTCTGTGTGTTTCTCGTACTCCGCATTCATCACGGAGATGAAATTGATTTTTGATCACCCAGTTCGAGGAGAGGAGGCAACTAAGAGACTGTTTTCCATTCGACAGGGGAATCGCAGTGTGGCCGAATTTGCCATTGAGTTTCGTTCACTCGCAGTGGGGAGCGGTTGGAATGAGGACGCTCTTCACGGAGCATTTCTGAATGCGATTTCTGAGGAACTGAAGGACGAGATGGCGGCAAGGGAGCCACCAACTAGTCTCAACGAACTCATAAAGGGGGCCATTAGGATGGATAACCGGCTCCGGGAGCGTAAAAGGGGGAGAAGGCCAGCCTACAGGCGTCGCTGGGATCCTCTACTAATCCATGGTCGGGATCCACCGCACATCAGGGGGGCTTTCCCCAGCCTCAACGAGAGAGGACCGGGGGGTGGTGGACGCAGACAGTCGATGGTAGAGGCTCAGCCAGTTCTACTACAGATCCACCGGGTCGTCCACTGCAACCAGCCGCACCCGAACCCATGCAATTGGGCCGGACTCATTTGACAGAGGAGGAGAGACAGCGTCGCGTCACTACAGGGAGTTGTCTCTATTGCGGGAGGTTAGGACATTTTCGTGCTTCTTGTCCGCTCCGTCCGGGAAAAGGGTGGGCTCGGCAGTAATGGGAGAAGTACTGCTGAGCCAAGTCCGTTGCTCATCTCCCAAGCCTGTGCGAATGGAGGGGACTATTATTTTAGCAGATCAGACTCGGACTTTGGATGTCCTGATCGATTCCGGAGCTGATGAAAGCCTTTTGGACCGTGGGGTGGCTAAAATGTTGGGTATCCGGACTTTGCCGTTGGAGGTGGCTTTGGAGGTTAAGGCTTTAAACGGAGAGGTTTTGACCCAGATCGGGGAACAGACAATTCCCGTAACCTTCCTTCTGTCGGGTAATCACAAAGAGACTATTAGTTTTTACATTTTCGACTGTGTGCACACTCCAATAGTTTTGGGGTTACCCTGGCTGAAAATACATAATCCTCACATAGACAAAGTGTTGTCATGGAGTAATTTTTGTCATTTACATTGCCTGCAGTCTGCTTTGCCTCCTGTTTCTTCTAGGTCCAACCCGGTACCTGAACCTCCAGATCTGTCCTCGGTTCCGTCTACCTACCATGACTTGTCGGCGGTGTTCAGTAAGCATCAGGCCTTGTCGCTTCCACCTCACAGACCATACGACTGCGCCATCGACCTCCTCCCCGGTGCTTCTCTGCCCCGCAGCCGTCTCTATACCCTCTCGAGGCCGGAGAACGAGGCGATGGAAAAGTACATCCAGGAGTCATTGGCAGCTGGGATAATACAACCCTCGTCCTCTCCGGTAGGTGCAGGGTTCTTTTTTGTTGACAAGAAGGACAAATCCTTGAGACCCTGTATCGATTTTCGGGGTTTGAACAAGATTACTATAAAGAACAAATACCCACTTCCCTTGATCAGCTCCGTTTTTACTCCCCTCTGTGGATCCATGGTTTTCACAAAACTCGATCTCCGCAACGCCTACCACTTGGTGCGTATTAGGGAGGGGGATGAGTGGAAGACTGCTTTTAACACACCCTTAGGACATTTCGAATATCGGGTGATGCCGTTTGGACTTACGAATGCCCCCGCGGTATTCCAGAATTTAGTTAATGATGTCTTACGAGACATGATTGGACGTTTTGTTTTTGTATATTTGGATGATATCTTGATTTTTTCTAAAGACTTGGAGGAACACCAGAGACATGTCCGGGGAGTTTTACAGAGACTATTGGAGAATAAGCTGTTTGTGAAGGCCGAGAAGTGCGAGTTCCACGCACCATCAGTTACCTTCCTCGGCTACATCATCGCTCAGGGGCAGATCCAGATGGACCCGGAGAAAGTCACGGCGGTACGGGAATGGCGGTCCCGTCCAGCCGCAGGGATGTTCAGCGATTCTTGGGGTTCGCTAATTTTTACAGGAAATTTATCCGTAACTTCAGTAGACTGGCAACCCCTTTGACGGCCCTCACTTCCACTGCACAACCTTTTGTCTGGACACCGGAGGCAGAAGGAGCATTTAATGAACTTAAGCATCGGTTTACGTCGGCCCCGGTGCTCATCCAGCCGGATCCTGAGTTACAGTTTGTGGTGGAGGTCGACGCCGGAGACGGAGTAGGAGCTGTTCTTTCCCAGCGCTCTTCCACTGACCAGAAGCTTCACCCCTGCGCCTACTACTCTCGTAAGCTCTCTCCAGCCGAGCGGAATTATGATGTGGAGAATAGAGAGCTCCTGGCGGTAAAGTTGGCATTAGAGGAATGGCGTCATTGGCTGGAAGGTGCCAATCAGCCGTTTGTGGTCTGGTCCGACCATAAGAATCTGACCTACATCCAGGCGGCAAGGCGGCTGAACTCCCGGCAGGCTAGGTGGGCATTATTTTTGATCGTTTAATTTTGTTCTTACTTATCGCCCAGGGTCCAAGAACATCAAGCCAGACGCATTATCCAGAGTCTTTCCCACGGAGCAGCTATCTCCAGAGGAAGAGCATATCCTGCCCCAGTCGCGCATCGTGGCTACCCTCACCTGGGAAATAGAAGATCGGGTCCGGCTTGCCCAGCGTCGGCACCCCGATCCTGGGACGGGGCCGACTAACGCTATGTTCGTTCCAGATCCTGTCAGGTCGGAGGTGTTGCACTGGGCCCATGGGACCCGCCTCACGTGCCATCCGGGGATTGGTCGCACCCTGGCTGTCCTACGCAGCAAGTTTTGGTGGCCCACCATGGACAGAGATACTAAGGACTACATTTCGGCCTGTCACGTGTGTTCCCAGAATAAGACCCTCCATCGACCCCCAGCAGGACTGTTACAGCCACTACATATCCCTAGCCGGCCGTGGTCTCATGTGGCATTGGACTTTGTCACGGGGCTTCCACCATCTAACGGACATACGGTTGTGCTGGCGATTGTCGATCGTTTTTCCAAAGCAGCTCGCCGTGCCGTTACCCAAGCTGCCGTCCGCTCGAGAGACCGCTGATCTCCTGGTGAGTCATCTGTTCCGGTTACACGGGATCCCTTGGGACATTGTGTCAGACAGAGGTCCACAGTTTACCTCCCAGGTTTGGAAGGCGTTTTGTAATGCGTTGGACATCAAGGTGAGTCTCTCCTCTGGTTACCATCCCCAGACCAATGGACAGACGGAAAGGGCAAATCAACAGATGGAGGTGGCACTGAGGTGCACATCATCTGCCAATCCTGCAAGTTGGAGCGCCCAGCTGCCTTGGGTAGAATATGCCCACAACACGTTGGTGAACGCCTCCCTAGGTATGTCTCCCTTCCAGTGTTGTTATGGTTATCAACCGCCTCTATTTTCAGATCAGGAACAAGAGCTGGCAGTTCCTTCGGTTCAGGAACACTTGAGACGGTGCCATCAGGTCTGGAGAAGGGCCCGCTCAGCTCTTGTACGCGCCTCGTCCCAGTCACAGGTCTAAGCCAACCGCCACCGCACTCCTGCCCCTAGGTACTCTCCGGGACAGAAGGTTTGGCTATCCTCCAGGGACCTGCCGTTGCGGGTTGAGGCTACGAAATTGGCACCACGATTCATCGGCCCGTTTGAAGTAGAGAAGGTCATCAACCCTGCAGCAGTTCGACTGAAGCTTCCTTGGTCTCTTAGGATTCACCCTACCTTCCATGTTTCCAGGATCAAGCCGGTCAGGTCCAGTTCCCTGATGCCTCCCTGTCCTCCCCCGCCTCCTCCCAGGATGATTGATCATCCCGCATACACTGTACGGCGGATTATGGATGTAAGGCGCTGGGGTCGGGCCTTCAGTTTTTAGTGGATTGGGAGGGTTATGGGCCGAGGAGGCAGCTGTTGGGTGCCCGGAGAAACATTCTTGACCCTTCCCTGATTCGGGAGTTTTTCTTCGCCATCCGGAGAAGGGATAGCCGCCAGGTGGCGTCCATAGAGGGGGTACTGTCACGGTGGATCAGGACTCTGCACAGTTGGCGCGGCTTCCGCACCTAGCTCCCCGCCCTACTGATTCGCAGAGGGGAAACAGGTGTGCGGGGCGCGGCGAACAAGCCCAGCTGATCCGAGTTGATAATCAACAGAGGTTAAGAAGCACCGCAGCCTGCTCATCGATGCCAGATCGTAACACTTACTACCGTTAGTAATACGTCTCGCGTTCGAATGCCTTATGATACTTATGATTACTTACCTGTTCTTTGTTCCTCTCAGATCCTTCCAGTCCTGCCGTCAGTCCTGTTCCCGCTCCACCTCTGCCTTCGCTTGTCCCGTCAAGTCCTGTCGTTGTTCCCGCTCCAGCCCAGTCCCGGTCTTGTCCTGCTGCACCTCGCTATCCACGAAGAACCTAAGTTGTCCTTTTGTTCAAATAAATCTGTTTTGTTTACTTTACGTGTGTGTCTGCGTTTGGGTTATCTGCCAGTCCGTAACAAGAACTGATTGTGGACTTCAGGAAGAGGCAGCAGCAGCCCTATACTCCTCTCATGATAAGCGGGACCCCTGTGGAGAGGGTGAGCAGCTTTAAGTACCTTGGTGTAAACATCTCTGAGGACCTGACTTGGACTACTCACACTCAAACACAGGTTAATAAAGCCAGGCAAAGACTGTACCATCTGCGACAGCTGAGGAAATTCAGGGTCTCACCAGCAATCCTGAAAACTTTCTATTCTGGGGCTATAGAAAGTGTATTGACTCAATGTATCTCAGTGTGGTATGGGAACAGCTCCAGTCAAGACTGCAAAGCCCTGCAGAGAGTTGTGCGCTTAGCCGAGCGCATTTCAGGGTCTGCTCTCCCCTCTCTGCAGGACATCTACCACAAATGCTGCAGAAGTAGAGCTGCAAAAATCATCAAAGACTCCATCCACCCCAGTAATCATATTTTCACTTTGCTGCCATCTGGTAAGCGCTACCGTAGCCTGATGGCAAAAACTGAGAGACTCAGGAGGAGTTTCTTCCCCCAGGCCATCAGGCTCTTGAACTCTAAACCAGCTTCTTAACATCCTCATGCCTCCACTTAATGTTCACCTTATCTCTTTATTTTATTCACTACCTCACATAGACACACTGACAGTGTCACCCTGTTTTGCACATTTGCTTCTTGCACCTTCCTGTGTATCTTAATATTTAAGACTACAGCTAAATGCATATATGCACATTGTACATCCCTGTACATTTTAATATTTAAGACTACAGTTTACATTCATGTATATTATTTTGCGTTCTATATTTAATTCCACAATACACATTTTTTATATTCTATTCTTATATTTTTTATTGTTTACTTTTATTTACTTCTTACATAGCTATATTCATGTATATTTTCATCTGTGTTGTTTTCCTTAATAATCTCACTGTCCATGGAGCGGACCTGACTCACATTTCACTGCTGGTTATATATGCTGTATATAATTTTGTATGTGACGAATAAAATCTTGAATCTTGAATCTAGTGCACTACAATATACAATTGTTTCCACAGAATGTACTCTGCTTCGTTTCTCCTTCTAGTTCCTTCTGCTACATATCAAGTTTAATTTTAGATTGGATTCAATTTCTTATTGTAACAGTAACATAAGTACAAGGAAACAAAACGTTAGTGTAAAGTGTGCACAGGATATATTCGGTGACTTCTATTCCTTTCAGCTGTTCCCAGAGAATCTGCCTCCATCTAGCTCTATCCCCTGCATCCTCTTCTCTCAGACTACCTTCATATCCTCCTTCACTACATCCATAAACCTCCTCTTTGATCCAAACCATCTCACATGAGCTGTCCCCTTGATGTATTCATTCCTAATTCTATCCATCCATATCACACCCAAATAGAACCTCAACATCTTCAGCTCCGCTCCTTCTAACTCATTCTCCTGTCTTTTCCTCACTGCAACTATCCTCAAACCATACCTCACTTGACACTTTTCTCCACCCACTCCAACCTGTCTGCACACGCTTCTCCTTTTTTCCAAACTCCCAAACTTCCATTGCTCTGGACTGTTGATCCTAATTCTTTCCTCCCCTTTTCTCCCTGTAACCTTATCGTTCCCTCTCCTGTCTGACCTCATCTGTCAACCTGTCCATCAACACCAAAACAAGTAGGGGCTCAGAGTTGATCCTTCAAAGTGAACTCTACTGTCACACCTACCACACACTTACCCCTGTCCTACTGCTATTGTGCATACCCTGACCACTCTGACATACTTCAACACTGTCCTACTGCTCTCGTGCATACCCTGACCACTCTGACATACTTCGCCACTGTCCTACCGCTCTCGTGCATACCCGGACCACTCTGACATACTTCGCCACTGTCCTACCACTCTCGTGCATACCCGGACCACTCTTACATACTTCGCCACTGTCCTACCGCTCTCGTGCATACCCTGACCACTCTGACATACTTCGCCACTGTCCTACCGCTCTCGTGCACACCCTGACCACTCTGACATACTTCACCACTGTACTACCGCTCTCGTGCATACCCGGACCACTCTAACATACTTCACCACTGTCCGACCGCTCTGGTGCATACCCTGACCACTCTAACATACATATGCTTTCTCTAAATCTACAAAGACACAGCTCTTCTGACCCTCTCTGTACTTCTCCATCAACATTCTCATAGCAAATATTGCATCTGTAGTGCTTTTTCTTGGCATGAAACCATACTGCTGCTCACAAATGCTCACTCCTCCCCTTAGCCTAGTGTGGTGTCGTGTGGAAGAAAGAAGCCAAATCGTTTATGAAAACCGTTGAACAATTTATCAGAACGTGTGCATAATTTTTAAGTCAGTACAAACATAGCTGCATGAGCACATCTCAGCAACACTCTTCTTCTCTTCTACATATCCATCTCTCTAGCGCAGGTACACCCTCTAGCGGCATGGAGCAAGTATTACAGAACATAACATTTCCTCTCTCTGTAAAACAGTACATTCTCCTCCAGTAAGAAAATGTGACACAACCTGAACAATAACAAGCATTTTCATTCACTATTAGAATTTGTTATCTTAGCAGTATGTGAAGCTACATGACTTAATTATAACCCTTGAACATAGTCAGTTGCATAACTATGTTAAGGCATAACATAGTCCTTGTGCCAGTTAGGTTTGTATTTAGCACGTGGTTGTTTTGGAGACTCTGGGGTGGCGCGTTTTTCAGGAGAAGCACCATTGTTTGAGTCATTTTCAATGGCTGGAGGACAGTAGGCAAGGTGAGTAGCATTCCAAACTTTTTCATCACTTAACAAGAACGAATGTGCACCTACATTTTTTTCCACAGTCTCTGGAGCAGTGAATCTTGGATGTGCTTTTGGAACATGTTGAGGTTTCCTTACCCTCACTCTCTCACCAGGCCGAAAAGACGGTACCCGTGCACCACGTTTGGAGTCAGTGTAGCGCTGCATTTTGGTATGTCTTTTTTTAACAGTGTCTCGAGCAAACACATGAATTGCTGAAGTGTTTGGTGGCAATGGCAGAATGTCTAGCTTAGTGCGCATTTTCCGGTTATACAGAAGTTCATACGGAGATGTAGCAGTGGTAGCATGTGGTGTTGCACGGTAAACTTGAAGCCAGTTTGTAACAGTTTGTTTCCATGGTTGTGACTGTTGGATGGCAGTTTGAATGCAGGATCTGAGAGCACGGTGAAATCTTTCAATGGCACCATTTGCAGCTGGATAGTAGACAGATGTTTTGCTGTGCGATATGCCTCGTGACTGAAGGAATGAGGCAAAAGCTGCAGAGGTAAATTGTGTACCATTGTCTGTTACTATATTTTCAGGATCGCCATGTCGACTGAAAACTGAAGACAGAAAGTGAACAACATCTTCTGTAGTGGCCGTACGTGAAAAGGCACGTTCAGGCCACTTTGAATAATAATCAGTGAGAGTGATAGCAAAGCGGCAATCCAGTGCAGCAGTCTCAAAAGGTCCAACTATGTCAAGTCCAAGTTTTCTCCATGGGCCATCAGGTAGTGGCACAGGTTGGAGTGGAGCAGGCCGTGCACAAGCTGTTTTATCATTGGACTGACAGAGAATACATGAGGATATTGCTGCATGTACTTGAGTGTCTATTCCAGGCCACCAGTAGAGGTCTCTCAGGCGCTGTTTTGTGCGGACAATTCCTTGGTGACTTTCATGAGCCAGTAAGATCAAGTTTTGACGTAATGAAAGTGGTGCAATAAGCCTGGAACCACGAAGGATGTAGTCATCTTTAGTTGAAAGTTCATCTCTTATTTTGTAGTAAGGTGCAAGCGTGACATTTATGGCTTTAATAGTAGCAGGCCAACCTTTCAGAATGTGTGCACGCAAAGCAGACAGTTCGGGGCAAGTAGCACAGGCAGTGTCAAATTCAACTACAGGCAGAGATGACAGTGTAGCAGATATTTGTGCAACCATGTCAGGTTCAGCATCAGGTTCAATGTCTGTGGACAAGGGCAAAGGAAGGCGTGAAAGACAGTCAGCAGTGTAGTTTTGTGAACCTGGTCTGTATACAACATTGTAATCAAAGCAGAACAGACGCGCAGACCAGCGGGCAATGCGCATTCCAGCACATCCCATACCTTTTGTACTGAGCAGGGTCATCAAGGCTTGGTGGTCTGTGCGGAGCGTAAAGCGTCGCCCCCATAAGTAAGTTCTCCATTTTTCTGTAGCCCACACACATGCCAGAGCTTCTTTCTCGACTGTGGAGTATTTACGTTCTGTACAGGTAAGCATACGTGAGGCGTTTTTTCTGTGTTGTCAGGTTGAACTTGAGTGAAAACAGCTCCTAAACCATAGTCACTCGCATCAGTGGAAATGACTACAGGTAAAGCAGGGTCAAACAGTGTAAGTGCGGGGCTGTTAACAAGTAATTTTTTTACTTCCTCAAAACTGTTCTGTGCCTCAGCAGTCCATATAAAAGAGTCTTTGTTGATGGCACATTTTCTCATTGGAGCTACAACTGTTGCAAAGTTAGGCAAGAACTTTGAATACCATGAAACAAGTCCGAGGAATGACTTGAGAGTAGCAGCATCTGAAGGAGAAGGAGCTTTAGTTACTGCATCAATGTGTTCCTGGTCTGGAAGAATGCCATCTGCACTAATGACGTGACCTAAGAAGCGTAAGCAGTGTTTTCTGAAATGGCACTTGTTGTCATTCAACACCAGTCCAGCGTCTTTCAGCTTGCATAGGACTGTGTCCAAGTTGTGGTCATGCTCATGTAGAGTTTTACCGTAGACAATGAGATCATCCAAATAGTTTTGGACACCAGGAGTATCTTTAAGGATTTCAGCCATCATTTTTTGAAATGCAGAAGGGGCTGATGCAAGTCCATACGGCACTCTACAAAATCTGAAAAGTCCGTCGTGTGTAATGAAAGCAGTAAGGTCTTTGCTTTCTTCATGAAGAGGTAGTTGATAGTAAGCATTGGCCAGGTCTATTGTAAAGACTTTGGCACCATGTAGGTTTGTGAATAGCTCATCTACATGAGGTAACGGGTAGCAGTCTGTAATCACAGCTTTATTTGGTTCACGTAAGTCTGTACACATCCTTATTCCACCCGTTTTACGTCCAGTCACAACAATTGGCGAAACCCAGGGAGAAGCATCGATTCTTTCAATCACTCCTGCTTTCAGAAGACGATTGAGCTCGGCTGAAACAGAAGCTCTTACTGCAAAGGGCAGGCGTCGCAGTTTTTGTCTCACTGGTTTAACAGTAGGGTCCAGTTTTAAGTTTTTTTATGAACAAAGTTGTTCACACAGCCTATTTCAGGAGCAGGCACGTTCAGAATAGGTGCAGATTCTGTACTCATCACAGGAAAAGCGTGGTTATCTTGTGCTGGCAGGACAGTGTCACCTTTAATGCATAAGTCCAGAGCCTTTATCAGATCTCTTCCTAGTATAGGTGTACCTCTTTTGACAACATAGAAGGTCTCTGTGGATGATGCATTTCCTCTACTCACTTTCACACGGAGGCAACCCAGCACTGGAATTCTTCGCTTTGTGTATGTTACGAGTTGTACTTCAGGACGCTGGAGTGCTGTGTCACTGAAGTATTTCTCATAGGTATGGTAGGGCATAATAGACACTGCAGATCCTGAATCCACTACAAGATTCAATTCAATGTTTGAAGAGTTAGCAGTGCAAGCGGAAATACCACAGCGTATTTTCTTTGGTGCATGGCCAGCGTCTCTTAAGTACAGCACGGTGACTGTTGATAAGCGTATCTCATGCACATCTCTTGTCTTAGCAGAACGGCAAACACGAGCATAATGACCAATTTTTGAACAAAACGTACATTTTGCCTTGGCGGCAGGACACTGTGGATAGCTTGCCAGGTGTTTATCTGAGCCACACCTGAAACAGCTCTGAGCAGGTGAAGCGGAAATGTCTGTAGGCTTACTTGTGCGCCTGTTCCTGACTTTTCTTTTTAGGCCCATAAGGATGCTGTTGTACTGCTTGTACTGGCGCTGGTTGGTCTGTTACCATAGTTTTAGCGTGATGAGCAGCAGATTCCAGTTGTGTAGCAAGTGTGATTGCTTTATCCAAGGTCAAATCAGGTTCAAGCAAAAGTCTCTCTCTGATGCGGGAGGTACTCACGTGTTCGATTAGTTGGTCACGGATCATTTCGTCCATCTTATCCTCAAAACCGCATTTTGAAGCAAGATCACGTAAAGCAGCCAAATATTGCACAATACTTTCATGTGGTGCTTCTTTTCTTTTTCTGAATGCATGTCTTTCCACCACGACATTTACTTTTGGGGTAAAGTATTTTCCCAAAGCAGTGACGGCAGTCGCCATTGTATCACCTGTGTCTGGCAAGGAGTAGAACAAACGTTGTCCCTCGGCTCCCAAACAGTGTAGTAAAGTGGCTCGTTTGCGCCCTTCAGGCCAGGCATTTCCCGTTGCATTTATTACCAGCAAGTAATTGTTAAACAATCGCATCCACATCTCGAACGGCATGGTCGGCTCTCCCGGACACGGCAAAAAGAAAGACGGCGGTGGTACGTTAGCAGACATGTTGGCTTCGTACTTCTGAAGAAAAAACTGAACAAACTCACGGCAGGTTCACTCGTCGCCAATTTGTGGTGTCGTGTGGAAGAAAGAAGCCAAATCGTTTATGAAAACCGTTGAACAATTTATCAGAACGTGTGCATAATTTTTAAGTCAGTACAAACATAGCTGCATGAGCACATCTCAGCAACACTCTTCTTCTCTTCTACATATCCATCTCTCTAGCGCAGGTACACCCTCTAGCGGCATGGAGCAAGTATTACAGAACATAACACCTAGCTTCCACTACTTTCACACAACTTGATTGTATGACTCATCAGCTTAATACCTCTGTAGTTTCCACAACTCTTCACCTCTCTGTTGTTCTTCAAAATCAGCACCAAAACACTTCTCCATTCCTCAGACATTTACATTACATTTACATTTAGTCATTTAGCAGACGCTTTTATCCAAAGCGACTTACAAGTGAGGATAACAATGGAAGCAATTTTAACAACACAAGGTACAAAAAGCATAAGTGCACAAAAAACTAGTCAGTTTAAACTCAGCGCAGTATACAATGCTAAGGATAAGAGAATTTTTTTTTTCTTTTTTTTTTTTTTTTTTTTTTTAGAAAGGAATCGATAGAAAGGAAGTAGGACTCAGTGTTTGTCAGTCAGGTGTTGACGGAAGAGATGTGTTTTCAGGTGTTTTTTAAAGATGGCTACAGAATCTGCTGATCTTGTAGCAGCAGGTAGATCATTCGACCAATGTGGAACAGATCCAGAGAAGGTACGTGAGAGTGATTTTGTACCTTTTTGGGACGGTACCACCAGACGTTGTTCATTTGCAGAGCGCAGGGATCTGGTAGGAACGTAGGTCTGTATTAGTGAGTGGAGATATGGGGTGCAGAACCAGAGGTGGTCTTGTAGGCCAAGAGCATAGCTTTGAACTTGATGCGGGCGTCAACCGGGAGCCAGTGTAACCTAATGAATAGAGGAGATACGTGCGCTCTCTTCGGTTCATTAAAGACCACTCTTGCCGCTGCATTCTGGATCAGCTGCAGAGGTTTGGTTGTGCAGGCGGAGAGTCCAGCCAGTAGGGCATTGCAATAGTCCAGTTTGGACAAGACAAGAGCCTGGACTAGAATTTGCGTGGAGTGCTCTGATAGGAAAGGTCTAATTTTTCTAATGTTGTAGAGGATGAATCTACAGGACCGGGTGGTGCTGGCGACATGACTTGTGAAGTTTAGCTGATCATCAATTACCACTCCCAGATTTCTGGCAGTGCTGGACGGTGTAATGGTTGATGGGCCTAGTTGAATGGAGAGGTTGTGGTGGGTCTTTGGATGGGCCGGAATCACAAGCAGTTCTGTTTCTGCAAGGTTCAGCTGCAGGTGATGGTCCTTCATCCAAAGTGAGATGTCGCTCAGACATGCCGAGGCGAGCAGAGACCGTCGGATCGTCAGGATGAAATGACAGGTGGAGTTGAGTGTCATCTGCATAGCAGTGATAGGAAAAGCCATGCTTCTGGATGACAGAGCCAAGGGATGTCATGTATATGGAAAAGAGTAGTGGTCCGAGCACTGAGCCCTGTGGCACCCCTGTATTGAGATGTTGGGACTCAGAGACCTCATTTCTCCAGGATACTCTGAATGACCTATCCGAGAGGTAAGACTTGAACCATTGCAACGCCATTCCAGAGACACCCATCGCCCTGAGAGAGGACAGGAGGATGTGATGATTAACAGTGTCAAAAGCAGCAGACAGATCCAGTAAGATGAGTGCAGATGACTTGGATGTTGCCTTTGCCAGTCTCAGAGCTTCGATGACTGAGAGCAGGGCAGTTTCGTGGAATGACCGCTCTTGAACCCAGACTGGTTCTGGTCCAGGAGGTTGTTCCGTGTGAGAAAGGATGAGAGCTGAGTAAACACAACTCGCTCCAGAGCTTTGGCAATGAAGGGAAGGAGGGAAACCGGTCTGTAGTTTTCAAGCAGAGTAGGGTTAAGAGTGGGTTTCTTCAGTAGTGGTGTGATGCGGGCCTCTTTGAAAGCTGTGGGAAGGACCCAGTGGAAAGAGATGAGTTGATGATGTGGGTGAGAGCAGGCACGACAGATGGAGAGATGGCCTGAAGGAGATGTGTGGGGATGGGATCCAGCGGGCAGGTAGTAGGGTGGTTAGAACTAATGACCTTGGAAACATCTGCTTCAGTTAGAGGAGAGAAGGAAGTGAGCAAACACATATCAGGGGTCTGAATGAGCTCGACAGGTGGTGGCGCAGAGAACTGACTGCTGATGGTGGTCGTTTTCTTTACAAAGAAAGACGCGAAATCATCAGCTGTTAGATCCGATGAAGGTGGGGGAGCAGGCGGACAAAGGAGGGCGGAAAAGGTTCTAAAGAGAGTGCGCGAGTCAGGTGAGTTGATTAACCTAGAATGGTAGTAGACAGTTTTTGCAGAGGTGACATCAGCGGAGAAAGTAGAGAGGAGAGACTGGTAGATAGAAAGGTTATCAGGATCTTTAGACTTGCGCCATTTTCTCTCAGCTGACCGGAGGGTGGCGCGGTGCTCGCGTAGAACATCGGATAACCAGGGGGCAGACGAGGATGTACGGGCTGGTCTAGATGTAAGGGGCATAAGTTGTCCAAGCAGGATGTAGCGTGGAGCACAGAGTGTCGGTGGCGGTGTTAGTGTTTAAAGAGAGAGCTCCTCAGAAGAGGGGCGCAGAAGAGACAGCAGAGGAAAAACGGGAGGGACTGAGTGTACGCAGGTTGCGTCGGAAAGTGACCAGCGGTAAAACAATTGCAGTGTCTGGAGAAGTTAGGTCAAGGTCGAGAGTAATGAAGAAATGATCGGAAGTGTGCAGTGGCATGACCTGAGTGTGGCGAGTGGAGCAGTATCTTATGTAGATAAGATCTAGTTGGTTACCAGACTTGTGGGTTGCCGATGTGGAAACCTGCTTGAGGTCAAATGATGCAGTTAGGTTAATGAAGTTAGCAGCCTGTGGCTTTTCAAGGTGGATGTTGAAGTCTCCTAATACCACCAGAGAGGGTACCATCGTCAGGGAAGGATGAAAGAAGCGCATCCAACTCCTCCAAGAAATGTCCAAGCTGACCTGGGGCCGATAGATAACTACAAAATGACTTTTAACAGGGTGGGTGATGGTAACAGCATGGAACTCGAAGGAGCTGTTGTCACACAAGGGTGATAGCTGTTTGAACTTCCAGTCAGTAGGAATAAGTAGTCCGGTCCCTCCGCCCCTTCCAGTGAAGCGAGGACTGTGGGAGAAAGTGTGATTATGGGAGAGGGCGGCGGGAGTGGCAGAGTCCTCTGGTTTGATCCATGTTTCTGTAAGTGCTACAACTGAAAGACCAGAATGTTGAACAAAAGCTGTAATGAAATCAGCTTTGTTCACAGCAGACTGGCAGTTCCACAAGCCTATTGGGAAAGTAGAAGGGGCAGTTTTTGACAGTGATACAACATGCAGATTACTATGGTTGCGTCGCCTTTTGCGTGAAACAGATGATAATTTCCGTGGTGAAATGACAGTAGTAATTTGGAAACACATTTAAGAGCCGAAGAGGAAAAAGTATACAAGAAGAAAGTAATAGTAGAAATAATGGAATATAAGTGCAAACAATTAGTACTAAAAAAGGTGCAATACTCAGGTCCTCTGTGGGTGTGTGGCTGCTCGGTGGAGTCGCGTGCAGGTAGAGTCGATGGTCTTTACTCACTCCGGTCTTCACGCGATGACGGCTGCCGCGACCGCTGCCGCGGTGGCTACTCCCACTTAAATACCCTTCTATTCAAGTAATTGAATTCAGCAGGTCCCGCCTCTACACACACACAAAGAACTCACACGAAACTAGCCCGCTAACAGCTGAGACTACACACCGGTACACCACGTGACACGGTCGTAGTAAACACACTGCGCGGTTTCTCAGCAGTAACACGGCACAATAAGCTCAAAGAGACAAGAATTACATACACTCACACAGTTCTGTAGGCTTCTGCTGCAAAGTTGCTTCTCCTGACCTCGTTAAACAACCCAATTAAAAACTCTAGTGCCATATCTCCTAGACACTTCCATACCTCCACTAGTATGTCATCAGGACCAACTGCTTTTCCTTTCTTCATCCTCTTCAAAGCTTCTCACATCATCCTTGCTAATCCTTTCTACCTGCTTTAATGAATGGGAATCCCGTGGACCAAAATTTCAGACACCAAGACTGAATGGCAGTTCAAAATGTTTATTAAACAAAAACTGAAACAGGAGCTGGAGGTGGAGAGCCAGGGGATAGTAGACGGTGGAGCAGAGGAAGCGGCCAGGCATGTGTCTGCAGCTGGGACGGAGTTCTGCTCAAAGGTAAGTTATCAAAACACAAGAATATCCAAATAGTTTTATGACTGAAAAGTCATATTGTTAGCACTTTTTAGCAACGTAGCCTACCTTACTTTCTGCTGTAAATGGAGCTAAATCCCTTTAAGTCTGTCCACACTCAGACTTCACTAAAGTTTCTGTCCAACATATTTCTTCACTCTGTCTCAGTTTTTTTATTCATTATTACAGCAGCTAATTGTACAGATTAAACTGTAAATATAGCTGCATCTCCAAAGTTGGTCTCAGTTAAACACGTCTCTGTGTACTTTCACAGTACCACAACCATCGGACTTGAGGAACAGATCTGAGGTCAGTGTGGTGCTGTGTGAGGGACAGAGGAGGGCGGAGGGAGAACAGAGACAGAGGCAGCGCTCAAGAACAAACCAAACAAGCGATTATAAAGAACTGACAAGTTTGCCCTCTCCCTTGATGATTGAAAGTTGTCACTCGCTTTGATGCCGTTTGATTTAAATTAGACACATTTAATAAGTTAATTGAGGATTTTCGCTCCACATTTGTACCTGCATACCAATTTTGTGCACCCCTATTTAGTGCTGAATTTTCAACAAAAATGTATCCACGCAGTGTACCACAAAAGGTAATCGACGATCTGGTGAAGGGTAGAGGACTGAAGAGGGTTCTGATACTAGAGCGTAAGTGGTGATTGAGTCTGATGAGCTGCAGGTGTGAATGCAGGATCCAGGGACTCAGCCCAGCTCCAAACAGACAAACACAGAGACAGACACAGAAGGGAGACAAACAGGAAAACATGTAATTTTCCTCATTCATCAGTTCCTCAAAGTATTCTTTCAATCTTTCCCTCACCCTCCAGTCACCTGTCAACACATTTCCATCTCTATCTTTAATTACTCTAACCTGCTTCACATCCTTTCCATCTCTATTCCTCTGCCTCGCCGACCTATACAGATTCCTCTCACCTTCCTTACTATCAAACCTTGCATACATGTCCTCATAAGCTTTCTGTTTAGCCTTTGCCACCTCTATCTTAACCTCATTTTGCATCTCCCTATATTCCTGCCTACTTTCCTCAGTCCTATCACTGTTCCACTTCTTCCTCTGGATATGCTCCTGAACTTCCTCATTCCACCACCAAATCTCCTTGTCTTCTTTCCTCCTTCCAGATGACACACCTAGCATCTTTCTAACTGTCTCCCTGATCACCTTGGCTGTACTCGTCCAGTCATCTGGAAGCACCTCCTGATCACCTAAAGCCTGTCTCAACTCCTCCTTAAAACCACACAGCACTCCTCCTTTTCCAACTTCCACCACTTTGTTTTCTGCTCTGCCTTTGCTCTCTTCATCTTCATCACCACCAGAGTCATCTTACACACCACCATCCTGTGCTGTCTACCTACACTCTCTCCTACCACTTTGCAATCGCTAATCTCCATCAGGTCCATCAGCATCTACAGTCAGGTCCATAAATATTTGGACATCGACACAATTCTAATCTTTTTGGCTCTACACACCACCACAATGGATTTGAAATGAAACAAGATGTGCTTTAACTGCAGACTTTTAGCTTTAATTTGAGGGTATTTACATCTAAATCAGGTGAACGGTGACACCACAAGATGTAAACCATTGGTGAGCCTCAAAAACAGGAAGGCCAGATTAGACGGAACTGGTTCTCTTGTATTTATTGATGATGACAAAAGCAGCAGGAGGAATTCTGAAGTGTTTAGGCAATATTATCTGCTCATATTCAGGGAAATGCTTCAGAACTCCTTGGACGGCGCTTCACAGTTCAGATGGACAATGACCAGAAGCATACTGCGAAAGCAACAGAAGAGTTTTTTAAAGGAAAGATGTGGAATGTTATGCAATGGCCAAGTCAATCACCTGACCTGAATCCAGTTGAGCATGAATTTCACTTGCTGAAGACAAGACTGAAGGGAAAATGCCCCAAGAACAAGCAGGAACTGAAGACAGTTGCAGTAGAGGCCTGGCCCATCACCAGGGATGAAACCCAGTGTCTGGTGATGTCTATGCGTTCCAGACTTCAGGCTGTAATTGACTGCAAATGATTTGCAACCAATTATTAAAAACGGGAAGTTTGATTTATGATAGTTGATCTGTTACATTACTTTTGGTCCCTGGGAGGCACATACACAAACTGTTGTAATTCCTACACCGTTCACCTGATTTAGATGTAAATACCCTCAAATTAAAGCTAAAAGTCTGCAGTTAAAGCACATTGTTTGACTCAAATCCATTGTGGTGGTGTATAGAGCCAAAAAGATTAGAATTGTGTCAATGTCCCAATATTTATGGCTGACTGTGCTCCTGCCACCACTCTTATTTGTCCCCCTGTGTTCCTGCCTCTTCTAAAAGTACGTGTTCAGCACAGCCATCTCCATACTTGTAGCAAAGTCTACCAACCTCTGTCCTTCTGGGTTCCTTTCCTGAAGACCAAACCTGCCCATCACATCCTCATCACCACTTTTCCCTTCACCAACATGTCCATTAAAGTCTGCCCCATTACCACTCTCTCACCTCTGGGAACACTCTGCATCATTTCCTCAAACTCACTCCACCTATATAATAACATAACGGATTAAAACAATAACCCAGCAATAATTTAATCTTTGGATGCAGAAGACATTTGACAAGGTGGGATGGCCTTTTCTTTTCACCTCCTTAAATCATTTTGGCTTTGGCCCACAATTCATAAACTTGATCAAAACTCTCCGTAGCTCACCCTCAGCATCAATTACAACAAATGATAAATATCCACATCTTTTACTTTCAAAAGAGGAACTAGGCAAGGGTGGCCTTTATCTCCATTATTGTTTGCACTATTCATAGAACCTCTCGCCACAACCATCTGAGCATCCTCTCATCACAGTAAAATCAGCCTCTATGTCGATGACATACTGTTGTTCCTATCAAACATTTCAAACTCCCTTCCGACAGTCCACAATCTGATCAACAGATTTAGTAAGGTCTTCCATCAACTGGTCAAAGTCTGAGACGCTGCCTCTAAACCACTTTGACTGTGATGCTGAGGTTATTGATATACTTTATAGCCACAATAAGCAATTCATCAAATATCTCAAAATTTATATCTCACCAATACAAAATAAATATTCAAGCTAAACTTCACCCCATTTCTATAAAAAAATCAAAGAAGATTTTAATAAATGGAACAAACTCCCCCTCTCCCTAATTGGCTGTATATCCACAATCAAGATCAAGTTTTACCACAAATAAACTACCTTTTCTCAATAACTCCTGTTCAGTCAGTCAATCTCCTCTCTAAACTCAATAATTAAAAAAAAAGAAAGAATAAAACTACACATACCACAAAGACCAAAGCAATACACTGGACTCGACTCCCAAACTTTTATTATTACTTGTGTTTATCCATCACTGGCCCAATAACCATCATTTAACTTGGATAGATTCAGAACAGACCAACTGCAAAAACCTTTCCATTCATCAGCTCCCCTTCACAGACAAGTCACTCAAGAACTCCTACAAGATCAACACAACAAAGACCACAATAGACGCCTGGTGGGCACAAACACAATTCTAAATCTAAAATTCATCCATTTCAACCTCACACCCATCAGCACAACCTTATGTTTAAAATAAACAGCTTTCCATAATTTGAAACAGAGAGGAGTCACCAACCTGGGGCACCTGTTCAATGGCAGCTCTTTTATGACCTTTATCAATATCTACAGTTAAAAGAAACCCTAAAACAGCATTTGGACATTAAGTACTTAAACAACTTTACAGCCCCACTACTCTTAAAATGACATGTCATTCAAATCCCCAACACTTTGATCACAAATCTATCAATTATTCACTATTTACGACACAGCCACTGCAATAACAACAGACAATTAAACACAAGACCTAAATATCCAACACTCATCAATAACACAATAACACATTTTCTGTCAACCAACAATCAAATACAGTTAATCCAATACAAGATAATCCACAGGAGCCATATCACTAACAACATAATGCACCCCATGGGATTTTCAGATTCTAACACTCGCACACACTGCCCCACAGAAATTTCCAGGCACTTTGGCTCTGGACACCAGTCAAAAACTTCTTGACAGGGGCAGTCCTTGGCGACCTGTCCACACTCTAAATTCAGAAACACACAGAAAAATTCATCTTAATTTCACTAACCAATGCCAAAAAATGAAAACTGCTAAACTGGAAAGACACAACAAAAATTACAATAAATCACTGGCCACACCTTCTTACGGATCACTCAACCCTGGAAAAAACGAACACATAAACCTGACTACAACAAAATATGGACACAATTTTTAAACTTTTTGGAGAATTGATCCCTCTTATTCTTACCCACAATATAGAAAATAAAATATATGAATGTTCGTAGAAAAGATCTATGAGTTTATGTATGTATGTAACAGCTTGCTCAGCACAACCCACCCCCAACTCTACCCTCACCCCTCAATTTTGTTTCTTTCATTTATTTTTTGTTGTTTTTTTGGTGTAATAATTGTTATACTTGCACAGTGTGAATTTATATATTGGTGTTCAATTAAAAAAAATAATCAAAAAGGAAAAAAAACTCACTGTCTTTCTCATCTTGCTCACAACTTGTAGTGCATAACCACTAATAACATTCAACATCACACCTTCAATTTCCAGCTCCATTTCTCTTCCTGTCCACACCATGACAGAACAGTTTAAACCCTGCTCCAATGCTTCTAGCCTTGCTCTTTCCACCTGCTCTCCTGGACACAGAATGTCGACTTTCCTCCTCTGCATTATATCTACCAGCTCTCTACCTTTACCTGAATACAGGGGCTCAGGTGCTACGTTGTCTATTAACTGGAATGTCGGTGGTTTGATTCCGGCTCTCTCCAGTTCATAGTGTAAAGTGTCTTGGGCAAAACACCTTACCCACCTGGCCACTCCATACACCAGTGCTGTGTCACACTGGTGTATGAATGTGTGAGAATGTTGGGACAAATAAGGCTACAATCTGGCATGTTTACATTTTTGTGCATTAACACACACTGTCCCAATCCATCTTGTCATTGTACCAACTAAAAAGTCCCTACTTTCAGTCCTAAACTCCTGCCTTTCATATTCTCCCTCTGACTACGGACACACCTTCCTTCTCTCCTTCTTCAACCAACAGGAGCCCAATTTCCATCAACCGCACCAATGGCGGTCGTAGTTAACTCGCGCCCTGACCAATTCTGTATGGAAGTCATGTTGGTGATTTGCATATTGAATTTGTCAAATGTTTTACATCTGACACAAACCTCTATTAATCTGGGCTTGGGACCGGCACAAAGAGTAAACTGGCTTGTGACCTCCTGTGGCTCATTTTACAGTTAAACTAGAGAAATACAATAATCAGACTATAGTAGGGCCTATAGAGACATGTTATTATTAATATAGAGTTAATACAAACTTCAGCAGAAACTTCAAATGTACTGTTTAAGAAATGATCATCTGTCGTAGAGTAGAAAAATAGAGCCGTACAAAACAGAAAACAACATGCGTTTTATGTGTTTTTTAACCCGAACAATATCTTGTTTCCCTCCTCCATTTGCTCTTCTTTGTGTGTTTAATTGACAGTGACAGAACAATTGGCAAACCGGACTTTGGTTCAGTTTGGTCCAGACCGAGCTGTTTGTTTCGAACCTGCTGGAGCTTCAAATGGCATTGTCATTGATTTTATTTTATTTTATATAGCACTTTTCTACCTAGTAGGCACTCAAAGCGCTTTTACATTAAGCTTTCCATTCACCAGTGTTACAGCTGGAACACCACTGGAGGCAAGGTGGGTAGTAAGTAAGTAAGTAAAAATAAAAAAAAATAAGACAAATATACAAGTAATAATAATGCAAGTATACAAAAAATACAAATATACAAAAAATACAAGAGGGCAAAAGGAGTAAAGTAGTAAAGTGAGGTAGTGCAGTTGTGATGGTGTAAAGTGACGGTGTAAAGTAAAGTGAGGTAGTGCAGTAGGTAAACAATTGTTCATGTAATGTTGTGATTGTGAATGTAGACTCCTATCTGCTGTTTAGGAGTCTTATGGCAGAGGGAAAGAATGAGTTCTTCATTCTGGAAGTCCTGCATTTCACACTTCTGTACCTCCGTCCTGAGGGTAGAAGTGTGAACAGACCATGTTGGGGGTGGGAGGGGTCTTTGAGGATGGAAGCAGCTCTTCTGTGGACTCTGCGGAGGTAGATGCTCTGCAGAGAGGGCAGTGGAGTCCTGGTGATCCTCTGCGCAGTCTTCACCAGTCTCTGCAGGCGTTTGCGGTCCATGACAGAAGTGCTGCCGTACCACACAGTGATGCAGCTGGTTAGGACACTCTCAATGGTGCAGCTGTAGAAGTTGCTGAGGATCTTGGGCGACATGCCAAACTTCCTCAGCCTCCTCAGAAAATACAGCCGCTGTTGTGCCTTCTTGACCAGCTGCGTGATGTGAGGTGTCCAAGTGAGGTCCTCATTGATGTGGACACCCAAGTATTTGAAGTTGCTCACCCTCTCCACTTCAAGCTCCCGGATGAATAGTGGCTGAGGCGTTCTCCTCTCCCTCCTCATGTCCACTATCATCTCCTTTGTCTTGTCCGTGTTGAGGGTGAGGTTGTTGTCTTCACACCATGACACCAGACTGGCCACCTCCCTCCTGTAAGCTGCCTCGTCACCGCCAGCGTCGTCCTATCACTGCGGTGTCGTCAGCAAACTTCAGGATGATGTTGTCCTTGTGAGAGGCGACACAGTCGTAGGTGTACAGGGTGTAGAGGATGGGGCTGAGTACACAGCCCTGTGGAGTACCAATGTTTGTGATGGTGCTGGCTGAAGTCCTATTACCAATCCTGACAGACTGAGGCCTGCCAGTCAGGAAATCTAGGAGCCAGTCACAGAGGGTGGGGTGCAAACCAAGTGTGGACAGTTTGTGGGTGAGTTTGTGTGGGATGACCGTGTTGAAGGCGGAGCTGTAATCTATGAAAAGTATCCGTAGGTATGAGTCCTTGTTCTCCAGGTGTGAGAGGGAGTAGTGGACGGCAGTAGCGATTGCATCTGAGGTGGACCTGTTGGGCCGGTAGGCATACTGCAGGGGGTCAATGGTGTCCGGTATGCTGCTCTGAATGTGGGCCAGCACCACTCTCTCGAAACACTTCATAATGATTGGAGTGAGTGCCACTGGCCTGTAGTCATTCAGGCAGGTGGGTGGGTTCTTCTTGGGCAGGGGGACGATGGTCGTGGTCTTGAAGCATGATGGTACAATGCGCTGGCTGAGGGAGAGGTTGAAGATGGAGGTGAAAACATCAACCAGCTCGTTGGCACATGCTCTGAGGGCCCGCCCAGGAATGTTGTCTGGTCCTGCTGCTTTGCGGGGGTTGATCTTCCTCAGAGCTCTGTGTACCTGTGTTGTTGAGATGGTTGGTGGAGGGGAGGGGGGTTGGGTGAACCAGGTGTGTGTGAGCTCCCTGTCTGCAGTGTTGCTGGGAGCCTCAAAGCGGGCATAGAAATTGTTAAGTTCATCCGGCAGGCTGTCTGTTGTGGCGATGTTGTTGGTGGTGGTCCTGTAGTCTGTGATGTGCTGCAGGCCTTGCCACATCCGCCCTGAATCAGCAGTAGAGTAGAAGCTGTCCAGCTTCTCTCTGTACTGCCTCTTGGCCGCTGTGATGGCTCTTCTCAGTCCATACTTAGCAGCTTTGTACTCATTCTCATTGCCTGATCTAAATGCAAGAGAGCGAGCACGCAGCATGTGGCGTACCTGACTGTTTATCCAGGGCTTCTGGTTGGGAAACTTCCTGATTTGTATGGTGGGCACAATGTTATCAACACAAGTGCTGATGTACCCGGACACATACTCAGCATAATCCTGTACGCTGATGGAAGAGTCCTCCACAGTGGCTGCAGCTTTAAACACATCCCAGTCTGTCAGTGCGAAACAGTCCTGCAGGGTGATCTCGCTCTCCGGGGTCCAGAGTTTGATCTGTTTGGTGACAGGGTGTGCTCGTTTCAGTCTTTGTCTGTAAGCAGGGTACAGGAACAAAGAAATGTGGTCCGAGTGTCCGAAGTGGGGGCGGGGTGCAGCCCTGTATGCACCACGTATGTTGCTGTAGACGTGGTCAAGAGTGTTTTTATCACGGGTGGGAATGTCAACATGCCGGTGGTATTTGGGAAATACAGTTCGCAAACTACAATGGTTAAAGTCACCGGCAACAATAAAAACAGCGTCAGGATGAGCCGTTTCTAACGCGCTGATGACGTCATGGAGTTTGTTGAGTGCTACCGCGGAGTTAGCACTCGGGGGGATGTAAACAGCGGCCAAAAACACAGCAGTAAATTCCCTCGGTAGATAATACGGACGGCACTTCAGCAGTAATAACTCCACATCTGGTGAACAGTGCTCGTCAACAGTTCGTATATCTTCGCACCATGAGTTGTTTACAAACACACACACGCCTCCCCCTTTAGACTTACCGGACGCAGCCGCTCGCTGCCTCGTGAAGCGAGTGAGTCTGTAGCTGAATGGCGTTCTGTGGAACTCTGTCTGAGAGCCAAGTCTCCGTGAAAATCAGGGCGCAGCACTCTCTGATTTCCCGTTGTGTTGAAATCCTGGTTCGTAGCTCATCCAGTTTGTTTTCCAGGGATCGCACATTCGCTAACAGGAGGCTGGGTAGCGGTGGTCGGCTAGCGTGAGCTTTTAGCCTAGCATGTAGCCCTCCCCTCTTGCCTCGCTTGCGTTGCCGTCTCCGAAGCACTCTCCTGGGGTCAGCGAACTCACTCGAGGCCGGTGCTTCGTGGCCCTCTGGGTAGTCTCGGTGGTGACTCTGTGAAAGAAAAGGTTCAAGCAAAGGAATCTGGACTTAGTTTTCAAGGTGAAGACCCCTCCCTCTAGAGATATAAGATCATCTCTCTTACCAGTTGATCCAATAATTAAAAACGTATCTTGGAATTAAGAGATAAAACATCTTCACCTTGAAAAATAAGTCCAGATGCCTCTGCTTTGACCTTTTCTTCAATGGGCTATTTTAAAATGCACATCCAAAATGTTCTTGCTCTCCACAATGCAATACAACGAAGTGTTCAGAATGATGTGGTATGAATAGAATCCTTGAAGTGGACAAATGAGCAAAACAAGGGAGGTATTTTTGCCTTAATAGTGAAACTGCTTTGAGTGCTGTTTTATTTGTTCCTTTAAAAGCCTGTTTGACATTTTCCCATTTGATTTGTGCAATTAAAGTCACGCTAAATGTGACAGTGAGGAGCTTTGTGCATATTGGATTGTGTTACTCAACAATGAGATTCCTAAGCTGTAATTACCTGCTCTACAATCAATCAAAGGCTTGCAGTTTAGACTTTTCAAGTCCACCATGTGTACTTTTGTGGCAGCAGCAGTCTCAAGCCAGGCTCAGTGTCGTCTCACATCAGCGGCTCTCTGCTAATGAGCTGCTGCTGTGATTGTCAGCTCAAGAGTTCTCCAAGTTAAGAGACGAGCGCTGGCCTCCGCACTCCTCTGACGCTGTGAAAGATCTCAGCTGTTTTGGGCCAGGCTTGTTTTCTTTAATGCTTTTTAATGGGACTCACTCTGAGGACAGTGTGTGATGAGTCAACACTAAAGCCTGCAGGAATATCAGCACATTTTCAAATGAGGACCTCCACTGGAAAAAATGGCCTTCTCAAAACAAGTAAAAAATAATGAACACAAGAGGTTTTTTACTTGTTATGAGTGAAAATCTGCCAATGGAACAAGTACAAATTGGCTTGGTAAGATTTCTAAAAATAAGATATTAAATCTAGGTCTTTCAAGAGAAAAGGAGATCTTGAAATAAGATGGATAGACTCATATTGAGCTAGTATTTGGAAATAGTATGTATTAAAATAAGCCAGTAAAGCTCAAAAATAACAAATTTTAAACTCAAAATTAGCCTTTCATTTTTAACCAATCCTTATTTCAAGTGTATGCAATTAAGTTAATTTTAAGTTCTTAAATAGTCAAAATGTCCTCCATTTCAGACCATTATCTACTTAAAATAAGATGAGAGTTACACATTTTAAGATAAATTGTATTGAATTTTGCTAGAATTAAACACACTTAAAAGTGATACCATTCTAAAAAAAAAAAAGACTAGGAACTAGACTAGAAAAGTCTTTCATTATAACATGTTTTATTCAATCTGTAATTTCATAGTAACAATGCTCTTTGGCTCTGTGGAATGCAACACAGTTTTGAGAATTGTTGCTAATTCACATCATTGGATCACATCTAAAGTCCTGTGAACATAGGTCTAATTTTTTGATACAAGTTGTACAAAACATTTGCATAAATGCATAATTTTGCACTGGCATCATTTACTTCTCCCAAATATCTTTTGGCTAACAGCATGCACCATTAATGCATTGAGAACAGCAGAACATGACTAGCATTATGGTCTACTATGTGACTATGAACCAACTGTCTGACCATCGTGTACCTATATATACCAACACAATGCTTATCAAAACAAATTCCAAACAATCTGACCATTGGCTTTATGATTCGACCAAACCTTTCCAATCGGTCATAGGTCTCCTGTATGTTAGTGTGAGGTCTCCCTCATGTATTGTGTCCAAAAGGACCTCTGTTTGTATGACAGAAAGGACAGTGGCTACACAATTGTGGTATGTCAGGTGTAAAGCATAGTAGTAGGCCATAAGGTATAACGCGCCCTCAGTAACATTGTCTTTTGGGAACGTAGTTATCGGCACATCACCTATAGCCACAAGACAGTTGGACAGGCTCATGATCAGGACTGGACAGGAAAGAGGTCGCCTCTTTAAGTAGGCATTGGGATCTTCTTTTTCCTTAAAAACACAACAAAAACATCTCATCAGGAAAATGCATTTCAATTAAAGCCTTTTTACAAGGTTTGTTACTCTGAAGCATAACTTTGAGAATCTTTTGTCCACACTGCATTTTAATTTACAAGGTGTATAGCTCAGGGTGTTGCAAGGTCTGTAAAACTGGCTACTAATGATTTAATAAATTCATTCTTGACTGTGACATCAAGAGCTACACAAATCTTGCCAGTGAATAGCATGTTTCTTAAAAGAAAAGATTTGAATAATAATTAATTAGATTTATATAGCGCTTTTCAAGGCACTCAAAAACGTCCATTATTCATTCACTTCACAGTCACACACTGGAGGTAGAGACGTGGAAGCCATTTTGCGCCTACAGACTCTCTGAACTCTCCACAAATTCTCACACATTCATTCACCAGTGCCACAGACACTTTAGGCAAGGAGGGCTAAGTGTCTTGCACAAAGACAGTATGAACTTTGGAGAGAGCGGGAATCAAACTGCAAACCTTACGGTCATTAGACACCCTGCTCTACCACTAAGCCACTGCGTCCCATTTTGGGAGTCTTTAAAAATTAAAGAAAAATATAGGAATAGAAAATATATTGAGAGCAGTTACAAACAGTAACTTTAGCTAAAACCTTTTAAATGTTAGAGCTTTCATTTGTCTGGACAAAGTGATATAGCCTACCTCAAGGACATGCACCAAGGCCTCACTTGCATCTCTCATCTTTTTTAGAGGAGCAGACGTAGAGGCAAACAGAGATGGTAGGACACGAAGGATCCCAATGGCCTGTTCAACTGTAAATGGAAAGATTTAATAATTATATACCTAGATAAAATGCACCAAGACTCAAACAATGCTTTACAATACATTAGGTCTGCAACAATGAATCAGATTAATCAATTATAATGGTCAACTAATTTAATAGTCAATTTACCGCTCTCTGATACAAATACCATTACTTGTTTTTAAATTTCGGAATATGATTTTCTGTATTATCAAGTAAGCTACAGTTTGTAGCCACAGCTGCCCTGGGGCAGACTGACAGAAATGTGGCAGCCATTGTGCCCACAGACTCTCCGACCAACACCAAACAACCAAACATACTCACACATTCATACACCAGTGCAGAGCACAGTGGGAGCAAGGTGGGTTAAGTGTCTTGCCAAAGGACACAACGACTAAGGGAGTGCAGGAATCGAACCGCCAACCTTCCGGTTATATGACTACCACTGAGCCACAGCTCCCTAGTAACAGTCTTTTATGATCTGTCCTCTTACCTTTGTCCATTCCCATTGGGGGTTTCATCATCTTTTTCCAAACACCAAAGAATTGCACTTTCTTGCAGAAGTCACACCATCTTCCCTTTACCTTATCAATGTAGTTGCTATTATCCTTGTCCAAAATGTGTCTAAGCTCTCCCTTCACCTATTAATTATCCAATACACCAATAAACATTTGAATAATTGATTTATCAGCAAAACTGTTCTGTAAAATAAAATCATTTGAACTATGTGAATAAAAACTTACATGTACAATGTCTTTAAAACAAGGATATGCCTCCAGGATTTTCTCATGCCTGTTGTCCTCCGGAACAGAATCAATAAATGCTCTTCTAGCTGTGAATTCCAAATCCAAGAGTTGTGAGACAGAGTCTGGGTTTGGATTTTTTTTTCTTAAACAAAGTTTGTAGGGTCTTGTAGTGCTTGGCCATTGATGCACGGCTGTCGGTGTGTGGACTGTCAGGGTGTGGAGTGTTGCAGTCTGCTGGCTTGTTGGCTGTAAGACACAAATACATTCATAACATGTCTTTAGTAGACAATAAGAAGTAGTAAGGTACCCAAACAATAGAATCTGAATGTCTTGAGTCTTGGAAGAAGTCTAAACAGAATGTCTGCCCTATGCTTATATCAGTTGGTTCATCTATTTATTAGTGGAAGGAAATAAAGTTTAATGTGTGAACTCTTATAAATTGTGGAAACAGTTCTTATGCTTTTTTAAAAAAAAAAAAACTTCTATTAGGTTTGTTAGAGTGGAACATCACAAGACATTTAGCCCAATATCACAACAGCCGCCTCAAAAAGGGCTTTTGCCACAAGTGTGACAAATAAATTAATGCCACACAAAGTTGATATTAGTTGGTATTTGTAGATGTGAAAATGGAACTCACGTCTGTCATTATTGCACCTAACTGGGGTGCTACTCCCCCCTGATGAGTTATCTAGAATGACTGTTGAGTCACTTGAATCAACATCATCTGTGTCACTTGGCTGACCAACTCCCCGCCGCTTTGAAGGTCTCCCTCCTGGACTAGTCTTTTGGGGGGATCTCACGTTTTGAAGTCTTTTGTACAACTGTGCGTACACAGTGACCTGTGTGAAAGTCAATTAGGGTTAATTAGTTAAGTTTTAGTTTAAGACCACTACATAAAACATTAAATCAACATGGATGGCTTTCAGCACTTACCCAAGTAGTTTTCATGTCTCTGTCCTGCAACACTGGGTAGTATTGCACAATTCTCTTTGCCATAGCTGTAATTTCTGGTTTAGTTGGATATCTTTCTGAGTCTCCATCACCCATTGCCCGCAGGATTGCAATCATACTGGTCATAGTGTTTCGGATAAGGCGGCATCTAAGGTCCTTTGACATTTGATAGCTGCTCTCTTCATCTGTCTTTGCCAATTCAAAGTATTGTTTCCGGATTTGTTCTAGTTCACCATTGATGTACATTACATATTCTGAGTTGGATATTTTAACAATCTTCTCAGGGGATGTGTACTTAGCTGGCCATCCTGTCAAAGGGGTAGATGTCTGTGGCAGTAGTGAATCGTTCACAGATGTAGACCAGGCTGCTGATTGGCCAGATTCTTGGCAAGATTCCTGTAAAGTAACAAAAATAAGTGAACAGCTAACACAAAATTTTTAATGCATTTATACAACCTACATTCATGAACAAGTTTATTATATGCCATGCTTATAAAAAAAAAAAACATGAATGTCCTAAGCTAAATTTACACATATTTTGGATCCGTCAAATGTACTACTGCAGGTGAATGGAACCTTTAACAAAAGAACATACAATGCATCAATTCTGATAAAGCCTGTTTTTGTAAAGGGCCTATTATTATCATCTACCTAGTGGAAAGGCTATATAAACTTTGTAGGAATATTTTTTCTGTTTAATAGTAGTCGGGGATGATAAC
Organism: Perccottus glenii; assembly: GCA_024416835.2. NCBI lineage: Eukaryota > Metazoa > Chordata > Actinopteri > Gobiiformes > Odontobutidae > Perccottus > Perccottus glenii. The sequence continues at coordinate 27,886,919 of CM044552.2, read as the reverse complement.
CAAAAATGGACAATGTTTGAGTCTGTAATGCATGTTTCCTGTAGCCTGTGATTGCTCCAGTCAGTTAAAGTAAAATAAAAACATGTGTGATTCTTAAATTAATGTAGTGTAATTGACCTCATTTAATACACCATGACAAACATGCCATATCGCTTTCCTCCGCAAGAAGTTTTCCGGGCCTGGGAAAAGATCACTCAAGTCTTCATGTGATAAGGTAGCCATCATTTCCTCGCTAATGTTAGCATCTATGAACAAGACAAAACAAGATAAGTTACAGAGACTCAAACTAGTTATAGCAGCATAAAGTTGAAAAAAAAATACAAATAAAATGAATAAATAAGTAAATAAATACGTCGTATACATTACTCTTTAAAATCGACATGGCAAGTTCATCCATGCTGCTGGCTGGTTGGTCTTGCTAGCTGCTTGGTCACCTGCCTTTCAATGTCAGTTTGAATGTAGTGAATATAATATAATACATTATGCATGAAAGCAAGAATAGCATTGATACATCTAAACATTATAACATTCAAAGCTAATGTGTTCCAAATGTAATAGTATACTGTATACTTAAAATGATAAACTTACTTACGGTAAAACAGATCCTCCTCGACAATCGACACAGTAGGCTAATGTTCAAATTAAGTTAGCTAACGTTTGTAGCTCGTATTGCGCCTTTTTTCCCGGCTACCGTATCAGGACCCCATTTGACCTTTGGGAGTTACCATTTCGAAAAGGTGTGTTAATTTTAGTTAATTTTAAAAGGATTCTTATTCCATAAATGATGAATTTTATATATATATATATATATATATATATATATATATATTAGGGCTGGGCAAGTTAACGCGTTTTTATCGCGTTAACGCATTAATGAATTAACGCCGACAATTATTTTATCGCGCGTTAACGTCGGCCGATTAGTATGGTGAAAGACGAATGACTGCACGTATGAGCCGCCCTCATCCAGTGCTTTAAGTGGGCCGGTACGCACCTGTACTCAGTACCGCCACTTCTCCGTGCGCCCAGAACGTGCTTTTAGCATACTGGTACGCTCATTTCGACATCTGTTTTAATAGAGGTTTTAATCCTTTGCCTGCTCTGCCGCTTTCCAGAGCGCCCTTCACAATGCACGCTTCCTAATTCGTCCCACCAAGAGCAGAGACTACATTACCCATACACCCTTGAGTTTGGCAAGTGAAAGGGAGAGGGTGTGTGAAACGCGGGAACTGCATTCACATGCTCTGACTGTAATGAAAACACAAGAGAGACATTTATATTGTTTATATTGTTATAATGTTATGATTGAAGCTCTGGACATAACTTGTTTTTCTATAACAAACTAAACAAAATATTAATGCCCTGTCAGTGGCAAATATTTTTGGTTTTAATATTTAATTTGATTACATTAATGTTTAAGTTCAGATTTACAAGAAATGTTTTAACTGCTGTAAAAAGCACATTATTTGTTTAAAGTGTTGTTTAAAGTGCAAACCAAATGTTATTGCACTTTTGTTCATATAGCAGTTCTTTTAAAATGTATGCAGTACACTAATTTTGAATTCATTATTAAATTTTGTGTATAATGCGATTAATCGCGATTAATCACAGAACATTGTGCGATTAATCGCGATTAAACATTTTAATCATTGCCCAGCCCTAATATATATATATATATATGTGTGTGCATGTACACCACAGATTATGAGATTACTATGTACTACAGTTAAATCTCTGTCTGTTAATAAAATAACTTATATGTGTATAACTCGTTTTACTATCACATAAAGAGAACGCACGCACAACATCTTCTTCTCCAAGTCGAAGGGGCTGAAGCGGAAGCATCGACGAGCCATGGTTCGTCAGAGGAACATGAAATGGGGAATCAAGCTCACGCGGCGAATGAGGACGGTTCTAACATTGTTTCTTCAATGGTAAGTAATTGTCATGCTTTCATTGTCAATTAACCCAGGCTTCATTTGAAATAAGCTGCGTTTACATGCACTTGTGTTTCCAAGTTATAAGCCTTATCCCAATTATGATAGCCTGCGCAAGCCTGGCTCATCTCGAACGCACCTTATCTTGTTCGGGCTGAATCTGTGAAAGGGACAAAGGATACTGCGTACACATGCCACAGTATCCTGTTTTTTGGGGGGGAATTTTCTAGGTGGAGTAACCAGGTTACTCATAACTGGGATATTGGCTTATCCTTTTAAATTTTTAAATTAAAGTCTCTCTTTCATAAACGTAAAAGTATCATTATACAGTGTGGTTATGTTAGGCTTAATTGCCATACACAATTTTTGAATCACTGAATTAACAAAGACTACTTTAATTGTTTGATCTTCATCCATTTCAGAATAAAGTTCCAGAATGTGAAGAGGGTTGTGTGGACATCAACCTTTACAAGCAAGCAACTGCATTTCTTCTTCAAGCCAGAGAAACCCATCGACTGACACAGGTAAAAGTAATTCAAGCAATTATTTTCCAAAGAACAACATTTCAGTGTTAAATAGAAAGTTTTAAAGTCTGTTTTTGCTGGGTGCATGGATGTTTTAAGCAGTCACTCTAACTGTAACCAACATCAGTAAATAGTCTTATCAGTAAAAAATTCTTTATATTATTTGTGTAATCGGAATTTTAATATTGTGTTCATTCCAATTCCAACTGTTACTGCATGACCTTTGAGATACAAAGCAAAAATGCATGTCCATATTAATTTTTATTTGAGGTTTTTAATATCTTATTTTCTGTTTTGTCCCTTACTGTTTTCCTCAGAGAGCTGTTAATCAGATGGTGAATAGTGTCCAGCAGTATCAGGCATCGTTAATAGAGCATCTAAAACATCAAATGAACAATGTGATTGAGAAACATTCTGGGGACCCAATTCAACTAAGAAGTGAGGCAATGGCGATATTTGATCAGTTTACTGACCCCTTTAGTCAAATTGGTACAACCCATTTGCAGGATAAGAAAATCAAAGAATTTCTGCAACCAGTTGAACCAGAAGTTATTGTCTCAAAAAAGACAGTATGGTATGTGAAAATTGGAGATTCTAGAGCCCTTGGATCATTGCTTTCATTATATTCCTTTTCATTCATTCATTCATTTTCTACCGCTTTGTCCCGTTAGGGGTCGCGGGTGACTGGAGCCTATCCCAGCAGCTTTGGGCCTGAGGCGGGGTACACCCTAGACAGTGGCCAGTTAGTCGCAGGGCTGACATTTAGACATAGACAATGACAGACAACCATTCAAAAAAGTTTGGAGCAGTTACTCATGCATCCAAGAATTCTTGCAATGATTGAAGAGGGATCACAGCCATGCAGTGATGGATTTTTTCAGGATTTAAGTGATGGACACATTTTTATATCACACCCTCTGTTTTTGGAAGTACCTACCCTTAATTTTATATACAGATGAAATTGAGTTATGCAATCCTCTTGGATCTCAGGCAACAAAAAACAAATTGATTTTAATTTATTACACTTTAGGAAACATAGACCCTAAATACAGATCAAGGCTTGCTGCAATTTGTCTCCTTGCCACGGTAAAATCAAAAGATCTTTCACATTGTGGCATTGATAAAATACTTGAAAGGATTAACCGTGACTTAGTTGAGCTGTATGATGGTGTTCAAGTTGTCACTGCAAATGGTGAGAAGAAAATCTATGGGGCGGTTATGTCCGTGTGTGGAGACACTCCTGCTCAACATGAAGTGGCTGGGTTTAAGGAAGGAGTAGGGTTTGCCTACAGTAAATGCAGGCACTGCGAATGCAACTTCGCAGACATGCAGGAACAATTTAATGAAGATTTGTTTGTGAAAAGGACCATGGCAAGTCATATCAAACAATGTGGTGACATTGAAAGGGCAAGCACTGACTTTCTGAAAGAAAATCTCAAAACAACATACGAATTAAACAGGAGAAGCAAATTAATAGACTTTCCTTACTCAGATATTATCATTTAAACCCCACAAGACATCATGCATATCATTCTTGAAGGTGTTGCCCCATATGAAATCAAATGTATTTTAAAGCATCTTGTGCTTTCAGGGCATTTGGACTTGGATACATTCAACAGTGCAATTATTGCTTTTCCTTATTCACCTGTGGATGCAAGAGATAAACCTTGTCCGATATCTGTCAATATACTGTTATCAAATGACAATAAAGTGAAACAGTCATCTGGGCAGATGCTGGTTTTGTTAAAGATTCTGCCATTTCTAATTGACACAAAGGAAGAAAATGGTTACACTAAATGTTTGCTTCAGTTGTTAGAGATGGTCAAAATTCTATTTTCACCTATTATTGCTTTGTCAACTATTTCAAGGCTGAAACTTTTAATAGAGCAACATTTGAAAAATTTCAAACAATTGTTTCCTGATACAAATATTATACCTAAACAGCATTACCTTCTTCATCTTCCTTCTCAGATTAAGGCACTTGGTCCAACAGTTAGGCATATGTGTATGCACTTTGAGTCAAAGCATTGCTTTTTCAAGCAGTGGGCGTTGAAAAGTAGCTTTAAGAATATTGGTAAATCTCTTCTGAAGCATAACCAACTATATGAATGTAGTCTGAATGTGCGTGAGGAACACCCAATTGTTTCACATGAACTTGAAATAGGCCCAGTTTCTGAGGTGAAAAATCTTGATTATGTTAAAGGAAAGCTTAGGGACTTTGGAATAGAGCAAGTTGATTGTGTTTTTACTGTACCATGGATAATACAATATGGAAATAAGTATATGTGTGGAAAATCTTTGGTCATTTCTAATGTCACCAATAAGACTCCAGAGTTTGGACTAGTGACGATCATTTATATTGTAAATGCGTCAATGTATTGTTTTGAATGTCAACCTTTATCAACAATTGAGTGGAGTAATCGTTATCTGGCTTATGAGGTAGAAGTCCCCTGCGAAGCTCAAGCCAATATATTTGTTGATGTTGACAAACTTATTGATTATACATCATATTACTATTTAACCTTCAGTAATAAAAAATACATTCCAGTAAAGTATGACCTAACAGACATTATTGGACATCACACCTTTAATGCAAATAGCTGAGTCTGTAGAGAATGTAGTGCAGTCAGTATGAGGACAGAAATGTCTGTACACTATAGATCTTCTGTATCTGTCAATGACCCAATTATAGTGATTCTGTTTTGCTGCATCCCAAATTTTAGTTTACATTAGTCACTCTAGCATGCTAATACTTGCAGTAATGATCCTTAACAACGCATTCATACATAACTTTGTTTTGTATAGTAACTTTTTCTGTATGCACTGACATACACTTAAGCCACTGATTTTATTTCTTGAAGTGTAAGCTGTTATTCAAGCTCTGTCCTTAGTTTATATTGTATGGCACTTGCTTTAAAAAACATCAAACTTTATCATTTGCATTTTGTCACCCCACTGATGTAAAACACTTGTACACATACAACACTGTTTTCTGATGTATGAATTGTGGACTTTAGGGTTTATAAATAAACCAGAATAATTTTCTTCAATCAAGCAAGTCTGTTTCTTGAAACAAGATGATTCATCTTTTCTAACTGAAACTGCAACTTAAAAATTTTATGAATTAGCAAATAATTTTGTTTCATCTAAGATATAACTCAAAATGAGATGTTTTCAAGACTTTTTGACTCAACAAGATATTCAAGATGTACTGTCTTAAAACAAGTCTCTATATCTTACAGAAAGTTTTGCACTTTGTTTATTATGTCTTATATCAAGTGTAATAAGATATTTGAACTAAAAACTAGACAAATATACTTGGTAAGATTTTGTGTTTTTGCAGCTGCTTCTGTCAGGCGGCGTCTTGAGTCAACTGAGAAGAGGTTTAGACATGACACACTGGAGAGAGAAAAGTGTTTCCTCCACATGAGGGAGGGATACAAACAACATTAGCACAATGTAAAAGTTTTCTCCAAAAATAGCGCTTTAAATACAGTTTAGCAACAGGTTATGACTTGCTGACCCTGAGTTCTGTCATCACTGCACAAAGACCTGTGACCGGTGTCAGCCTGAGTCTGCTCTAGTTCCATGCAGAGTTAATGAGGGTGCTCCGAAAACAAGCTAGTCTCTGAAATTGTAGAACAAATAAAAACTTAAATGTGTCCATAATCAGTGAAGATTAGCAAGAAATGGGCTGTAATTTCCATTAGCAAAGTGCCTTCTTCAGAGGGAGCGTTGTCATGGTTCTGTTTCGCTGTTTGATTGAGTTATTATTTTATAGCAAGTGAACTAACAGTTTATCTGCGAGATGTAATAACGTGATAATGTAGTTTGATAAACCAGACTGTTGTTTCTTTGCAGGCACAGAAACTTAAGATTTGCTTCCAACCTGTGGGCAGCCGGAGCAAATACAGTCCTTTGTGAATTATGAACAGTCCTCACTTTTAGCTTTTGTAAAATAGAAAATAGAGGAAAATGCATAATTGTAACAAACTAGCTCCTACCTATCAGATTTTTCCTAAACTCAAAAAAGCCCAGTTATTTTACAACATGATGTATTCTTTATTTAATGTGAAAGAGATCACCATCAATTTTTGACTTTTTGTAACGAAGTAAATGAAAACCGAATTTACTTGAATATTCGATTAATTTTGCAGTTTTAAAACACTAGAGCTGAGGGGAGTTACATGACCTTCATAATTTTTCCGATAATAATTAAAAAGCGTTCTTGGCATTTTAGTCAAATACAGCCGTCCTACAGCCAGAAATCCTGGAGTGTTTTTAGACATTTTTTTAATTTCATAAGCAAATAAGTTTGGTCGTCCGGTGTAGGTTCTTTCAGCTGCGACTTTTGGCAAAGGTAAAGGCCTATCTTCCACACAATGTGCTTGAGCACCTCATACACATACACATACTCTCGTCTTGATAAGTCTTTACATTATGGTCTAGACCAGTTTTTACTCCAGCGTCTCTAGTTCAAAACGCAGCTGCAGATTTGCTGACTGGAACTAAGCAATGGAAACATAAAACATACATTCATTAATACAGTGCCGCTTTACAAAACACACAACTAATAAAGTTAGCAACACTCTGCCATAGACCTACTGCAAGTCTGTGAGAAACACTGCATGAGAGGTTATGGTGCATTTCCAAAAGATGATTTCAGTGAATAAAACATTTTTATGTAACATTTGCATACCTAGCTGTGGCTATATCACTTCAACTCAAGGATCATCAGCATGTGACAACGGGAGACACTGGTTGTAAAGCACTTATCTGCTGTGGTGTGGTGTGTTTGAATTTGCTAAGGGGAAATTCAAGTCCAAATGTATCTGAGCCAGAATGGCAGCACATCAGAATTACGCCCGCACGCACCAAACCACAGCCACTTCCATGGCAACTGTATCTGTTTGGCAGCCGCCGGCAGTGTACCAACAAATCAACAACGCTGATTCCATCACACTTCCACTGAGATGCCTTCGCTGAGCGCCGCAAGGGAATGTGTGAGGGATGAAGATAGTGCCGGGTGACAGAAAGCCGAATGCAAAGTGGGCTGAGCGATGGAGCCCCGGCAGAAGGACAAACCTCGCACTTATCCTCCTCATCATGACAACACACACTCATTTACATATTTATAGAGACAGCTACGCAGGTGTTGTACAAGATGGAAAATACATCTTTCAAACACAGGCTTTCTCTGGTGACCTCCAAAGACGTACCTTCAGCACAAAAAAAAAACAGAGAGGTGTAGGCTAGTGCTGCCATGACAGTAGGACAGTACATTAGACAAGAAGGTTTGGCAGATACTTGAGAGTCCTAACCAAGGTTCATCATCATTAATATCATATCATCAATTAAGTCCACTTTTACAAATATTCTGTTTTCTATTGACAAAGCTAAGTGGGATGCAGCATTTTTACTGCATCCTACATGGTTTCAACAGGAATGATGAGCATTTTAGTCTGATAATGAATCTCCAAATGACATCACATCTGAGGAACGTTTTATTGTCACTGAAAAGCAAAGGTCGTGTTGACTTTTAGCTTTAGAGCAACAGCATTGACTTGTATATGGTAAACCCAGGATTATGTTCATTCTGAGATTGTGGGGTTCATGTTTAGCGTTTATAAAGCATATCTATAGACTTGGCAATGTGTGGGAAAGTGCATTACCATTATGTAATAGCCTGTTGTCCACTGACTCGCTCCTGTTGTTTTGAGGGTGGCACCAGTGCATCCTTATTTCAAACAGGAAGAATAAGCCCTCTGCTTCCAGACACTCAACATTATTAAAACAATATTAAACATTTGTATATTTTAGAACACAGTACACAGTATATCTCACCGGCATTATTTTTTGGCAGTTGGGTTGTTTATACAGTACATTACAGCAAATTCAATCAAAATTCATGAAAACCAATAATATTGGAATCTGGACTGACTGTTGGGACAGACTGAAACTGAAAGATTTTTGTGCCGGATTCTCCCAATAAGTGTGTTTTTCCCACTGTCATGAAGAGTAATTTAACAAGAACACACAACACTACAGACCATTTCATTTCGTTCAAAAGTGGACAGATGCACAAACTGTTCCAACTGAAGTCATTACAAACTTGTTTTTCACAGGCTTCTGCAAAAAAAAAAAAAAAGACGCCATGAGAGAAATAAGAGGATTTCACAGCTCATTAGGCATTGATTTCTGTCAGCACAGACTGTGGGCCATTCTCATCGCTCAAGTGCAACATCGGAGTGAGAAGATAAGAGAGAAAGTAGTGGGGTTAGAAATAAAGAGGGACTGAGAACCGCTGACAAAATATCTTCGCAACGCACATGATTTGTCAGCATTGTTGTCAGGTCTTGAGCTGGACTCCAGAATGTCAGGCTGGAGGGGGGCAGATGGAGCGGAGACACAAATACTGTAGACTGGTGATGTTGAGGTTGAAATCACAGTTCATGTCTGACTCAAGAGCGTGCACAGACAACTATTCTGTCCAACAATCAAGAGCGGAACGTGGCCTTATTAAGGCTTCGTCAGGATGTGTTTTGAAACGTATTAGATAAACCTTGTCAATGTCACTAAAAAAAATGAGATTTGTAGTGTAGGCAGAAGCATGCTACATTTCTTGATTACCACATTTTTAATTATTCATCAAATAATTTATATTTGTACAAAATGTAAAGATGATTGCAGCCAAGAAAAGCTTTGGACCAGTGAAGAGCCATAAAACACTGCTACAGGCTGAAACTCATGGAGAACTATAAATAGAATGAAGCATTAAAGATTTAAAGGGATGGTATACACACTCAGTAATTACTATAGCAAGGCTTATGGCTTACTAAAGGATAGATTTATAGCAAGTGTCCGGTGTCATGGGAGTCCGTAGAGCAGTGCTGAAGCCAGTCAAAGAGCTCTGTCCAACTTTAAATAATGCTGATGAAAGCATAAAGTTGCATGAACTTATAAGTAAGTTGAAAAAGTTCCAGGGCATTATGCATAATTCCTAAGGCTGTAAAAAGAGCAATGGCAGAAATATAAAGCTGTGCACACACTGCAAAGCCAAAGTGAACTGTGCAGTTATGGCCTGCACATAGCAGCTGTGAGAGATTTTATCATAGTTGTCATATTATGTCAGCGTGTACATTATGAGCTGATTTTTGCGACAGGCTTTCAAAAGTCGCTCATAAAAAATTAAGAATTTAAGTATTTTATTTAGAGCGGGAAGAAAATTGCAGAAAAACTTGTGGCTTTTGATGATCCGGCTCAGCCTGAAGTGTGTTCCATGTACAGTTACCCTGACTCTGGAGGAGCCGCCTCCTGGAGATTGGGAAACAGTCACTTTGTGTTTTCTAATGCTACCATACAGCCACTGTGCTAATGGTGCTATTGCTAACGGTGCTAAAGCTTAAAGCCTGCACGTTTGACTTTGTCTCATGAGACAGTATTATTTGTGCTCTGGACTCCGGTTCAGACCAATTCCATGTGTTCTTTTTTCAAAAGAAGCTCTGTGGTCAGTCTTGTGTGATTTTTATGTTTTTCAGCATCTGTTTAGTCACGCAGTTTCTCTGGTTGCTCTGTGCTCTCTCCCTTCCCTGATTCCCTATGGCTAATCAGGAGAACCAGGACAGGTAGGCCTATAATGATAACTCAACAGTGCCGTCAGGGAATTAAACAAATCCTTGCTAGTTCTGTGCAGCCTCGTGGCTTTGTTTAGCATTTTTTATAGAGTTATGTTTGTAGCACTAAATCAGGAACCTCACCGTGCGCCTGTATCTGTTACTTGTTTACTGCATACGGTATGCTGAAATCCCACGCCAAGTCAGGAGGTGGTGTAACACAATCATGAAGTGGAACAAATATTTATATTTATTGGATATTTCAAACTTTTTTAACAAATAAAAAATTGAAAAATTGGGAGTGCAAGATTATTCAGCCTCCTTAACTTAATACTTTGTAGCGCCGCCTTTTGCTGCGATTACAGCTGTAAGTTGCTTGGGGTATGTCTCTATCAGTTTTGCACATCGAGAGACTGACATTTTTGCCCATTCCTCCTTGCAAAACAGCTCGAGCTCAGTGAGGTTGGATGGAGAGCATTTGTGAACAGCAGTTTTCAATTCTTTGCACAGATTCTCGATTGGATTCAGGTCTTGACTTTGACTTGGCCATTCTAACACCTGGATATGTTTATTTGTGAACCATTCCATTGTAGATTTTGCTATATGTTTCGGATCATTGTCTTGTTGGAAGACAAATCTCCGTCCCAGTCTCAGGTCTTTTGCAGACTCCATCAGATTTTCTTCCAGAATAGTCCTGTATTTGGCTCCATCCATCTTCCCATCAATTTTAACCATCTTCCCTGTCCCTGCTGAAGAAAAGCAGGCCCAAACCATGATGCTGCCACCACCATGTTTGACAGTGGGGATGGTGTGTTCAGGGTGATGAGCTGTGTTGCTTTTACACCAAACATAACGTTTTGCATTGTTGCCAAAACATTCGATTTTGGTTTCATCTGACCAGAGCACCTTCTTCCGCATGTTTGGTGTGTTTCCCAGGTGGCTTGTGGCAAACTTTAAACAACACTTTTTATGGATATCTTTAAGAAATGGCTTTCTTCTTGCCACTCTTCCATAAAGGCCAGATTTGTGCAGTATACGACTGATTGTTGTCCTATGGACAGAGTCTCCCACCTCAGCTGTAGATCTCTGCAGTTCATCCAGAGTGATCATGGGCCTCTTGGCTGCATCTCTGATCAGTCTTCTCCTTGTATGAGCTGAAAGTTTAGAGGGACGGCCAGGTCTTGGTAGATTTGCAGTGGTCTGATACTCCTTCCATTTCAATATTATCACTTGCACAGTGCTCCTTGGGATGTTTAAAGCTTGGGAAATCTTTTTGTATCCAAATCCGGCTTCTCCACAACAGTATCTCGGACCTGCCTGGTGTGTGCCTTGTTCTTCATGATGCTCTCTGCGCTTTAAACGGACCTCTGAGACTATCACAGTGCAGGTGCATTTATACACCTGCACTTGATTACACACAGGTGGATTCCATTTATTATCATTAGTCATTTAGGTCAACATTGGATCATTCAGAGATCCTCACTGAACTTCTGGAGAGAGTTTGCTGCACTGAAAGTAAGGCTGAATAATTCTGCACGGCCAATTTTTCAGTTTTTTATTTGTTAAAAAAGTTTGAAATATCCAATAAATTTTGTTCCACTTCATGATTGTGTCCCACTTGTTGTTGATTCTTCACAAAAAATTACAGTTTCATATCTTTATGTTTGAAGCCTGAAATGTGGCAAAAGGTCGCAAAGTTCAAGGGGGCCGAATACTTTCGCAAGGCACTGTATATCTGTATATCGCTGTATATCGCTGTATGGTGGCGCCCTTACTCGTGGACCTTTTAAGGGGTTCCATGAAAGAGGCTTGCCAGCCTTTACATATGTATTTATTTGCACATGGGATTTACAGCTTTGTTAAGAAAGAGTATATCTATTGGTAAATGCATCTGCCGTGGGTTCAGAGTGCGCCCATTGAGCACTTTATTTGAAAGTGTGTGGTCCTCGGCTCTGGGTGGAACTGGGTGGATATCAGGGCTGGACTGGGACAAAAAAAAGGCCCTGGCATTTTTGCTCAGACAGGCCCACCACAATCGGTCAGATACAACCAACTAGTACACCATCCTTGCGGTCCCTGTAGATATGCATATCTACTGTTTCATTCCAAAAACCCCTACAAAGCTGAGAACTAAGTGCCATGGACCAGTGCAAGTGGACCAGTGTACTCACTCTCTCTTGACAGACTCCCTGGTGATCAAAGGTGGCAGTGTAGTAGTAGTTCTAAAAATAAATGTTTTTTTTTTTTTTTTTCCAATGAACCAGACAGCAGAAAAACTAGTTTACAATTGCAAGTATAGGCTACTTTGTTTTAAAGAGCACAAACCCCTCTTTAATATGACACCAAACAAGATTTACCTCTCATTGTTGAGATACTCCCCTTAAAAAAAAAAAAGAAAACCAACCTATACTACCAAATTACTCACACAAAACGTCCTAAGAATATTTGATATTCATATTATTCACTCACCGTAAATATTGCATATTAATGATGTTGGAAACATGAGCAAATATCTACTTCTTTGAATATACAGCTAAACAAAAATATACAGCTTTCAAAATGCAAGCTGACTGAGTGGCTAGTGCAGTGGGTGACAATCTGACAGACTATAATGGCAACAACGATTAAGTTGTCTTATTATAATATTCATTAATTTAGGTAAATCATCATCTTCGTCGTGGCCCAACCAGGCCCACACACACACACACTTTCCTCCTGCACCCGCCCTGATTAACACTCCCTCCCTGTTAATCATGTAGCTAACATGCTTACCGTTTCAATTACACTCTCCTGCTCACTCTGTCCCTCCTTGACTTTACTATCAGACACCTGCTCCTCTGCCTGGGTCCCGCCGGCGCTGCCATGGCTAGTCACCTCTCCTTCATGTTTCTGCAAAATGTCGTCAGGTACTGTAGGCTTGGATACTGAAGCTACAGCACTAAACATGTCTGTTATTTTTGCACATGTTGAGGCATCAACCTCTAGCATTTTTATTTTTTTGGCCCGCAACTTCTCCGCACCCCCTTGCACGTTAAGAGATGATTGGGCCAGCCCAGTGTCAGTATGAAAAATGAACCAATGGGCCGCTGTCCCTGCTTTATGGGCCGGTCATTGGCCAATTAAAAAAATAAAAATAAAAAATTCATATTATATGGACCGGCCCCCAAGTGCGTCGGCCCACCGGGCATTTGCCCGGTATGCCAGATTACCAGTCCAGCCCTGGTGGATATGGTGTGTTCACACTTGAGGTGCAGTGATGCAAACCATCCGTGTGATTCACATTTAATTAAACGCTTGCACAATTTTACCTTTTTCACTTCATGTGTTTGTAAAGCTTGCTCAGTTCCACATAAACTCAGTAGTAAATGGCCAAATCTTGAATGGTATTATTGGGCAGCCAAAATAAGAGCAAGGATGTTTTATTAAATAAAAAAAAACCTTCCACCTGCATGGGTATCGATTGAAACACATCAACATTTCTCCAAACTTATACATGTACTCGGCAAATGAATGGAAATTATTTAAGAACACTAGAAATCCTTTCCTCCAGAATACACTGTCAGTTTGGCACACCTCTCTGGCCAGTAGCGCAAAAAGGGGGTATGCAGCATATGCGGCGCATAGGGGCGCAGCACCTTGGGGGCGCCAAGCACAAAAAAACTTTTTATTTATTTATTTTTCCTAAATGTAGCTTAGCTGCTGTTGTGTGTTTCTAAATCATTTCAGTATTTCCTCAATACTATAACATTTTATAGGACTAACAGGCTTCAATAGACGCCCTCATTAGATTCCATAAATAGAATTAATATAATATCACGAGTGGGCGTGGCCGGCGGGAGCGAGTAGGTAACGTTATGTGTTAGTTGTCACAGTATGCACACAGTTGTCTTTAAAAGATGGATAAAACAAAAAAAATAAAGAAAGAGGGAAAAGGAGATGGCAGGAGATGGTGTCAATCTATGGGACAGCTGATAAACAAGTGGATAGTGAAAAGCAACAGGTAGGACTTAAAGTGAGACGTCTATGCTTGGAGGCTTGCAATATTCATGTTAACAGACTTAGCGTTAGCGTTTGCTAACACTGGGAATGCAGCAGCCAAATGGGGTTTAAATTAAGGCTAGCCTTATATGCAAAACTGAGGTTACTGAGCTGAAAACTGGAAAATATAAGACAGCATACCATGATCAATAAATTACAAAAACGTGGAAAACAACTAATATACATAGTGTCCCAAGGTAGATTCGAACCTGGGTACACTAAATGTAAAGCCTACTGCTAACCAACTGAGCTATCCAGTTGCTATGTGTATGGGTAATTAATATACACATGGCTCATGATACAGGCTGGTATGAACTACAGACCGCTCTAGATTTTGTGGTAGCAAACATTTCGTAGCTAATTTCGTAGGGGGGTAGTTGCACCCCTGTCTCTGGCATTCTAAGGGGAAAGCACTGACCTCTCGCAATTTTCTCCAATATTTGGCAATGATGACTTTGTTTCAGGCAGAGCGGACTTAGGGTTTAAAATTTGGGCAGTTTATAGAATAGAAAAGGTGTCAGACTTATATGATGACAACTTGGTGCTCATGTCTTTCGAGGAGCTCAAACTCAAATATAACATTCACTCCAGTGTTGGAAGTAACAGTGTTAGAGTATAACGGCGTAATCTAATTAATTACGTTTCCCATCGTTGCAACGCCGTTATCGTTACTGAGAATAAAAATGGTCGCGTTACTACAATTTGTTTGACTAAAGGTGTCATGCTTTGGCTACACATCAGCTACCTGGAGAGAGCAGGGGTGGGGATGATGACCCCTGCTCCTCCTTTAAATAAGGTTGCTCCGCTAAAAAATAAACACACCTTCCCTAAAAATCCATGCCCTTGTATAATTGAGGAAATCTTATCTTGCAGTAGAAACTGTCGTAAAATAGAACGTTTGTGGAAATGCACAAGCTTGGAAGTCCACAGACTGCACTTGAAGGAGCTCATCATGTCACTAAATGATAAAATAAAACAGGCCAGATCTGCCTATTTATCTAATCTTGTTGTTCTGAACAAGAAAAATCCTAAAGTCCTGTTTGACACAATATCAAGAATTGTCTCTCCTTTAGGTCCTCATTTACCAGTCCACTCAAAATCTGACTGCAACAGGTTTTTACATTCCTTTGTGAATAAGGTACATGATATAAGAGCCTCTATAAACCCATCCTCTGTAAACACATCTTGGGGTTTATCTCCTCAGTGCTCTTGGTCCACCTTCTCACCTGTCACTGAAGAGGACATTAAGGGTCTACTAAAAAAGGCGAAACCATCATCAAGCCCTCTAGATGTAAAGCCAACTTCGTTGCTTTTAAATGTATTTGATTTAGTTGATCCATATGTTGTTAAACTAAACAACCTTGCTCTTTTAACTGGTTCTGTGCCCAGCTCTTTTAAACAAGCGATCGTCAGCCCCATTCTGAAAAAGCCCAATTTGGATTCTTTTGAACCAAACAACTACAGGCCAATCTCTAAATTGCCTTTTTTATCTATAATCCTGGAGAGAGTGCTGGCGGAGCAGCTGACTGCGTTTCTTAATGAAAATAATTTTATAAATAAATTTCAGTCAGGCTTCCGAAAATGTCATTCAACTGAGACTGCCCTGCTGAAGATATCAAGTGACATTATGATGGCGGCTGACTCTGGGCAGTACTCTGTCTTGATCCTATTGGATTTATCGTCTGCTTTTGATACTCTGGACCATAATGTATTGTTAAAGCGTCTGCAATATGAAACGGGTTTCTCTGGGTCAGTTCTAAAGTGGTTTTCCTCTTACCTGAGTGACAGATCATTTTGTGTCTCTATTAACAATATTCTGTCTGAAATGACCCCTCTGTCAAATGGAATTCCTCAGGGCTCAGTCCTAGGTCCTCTTTTGTTTTTATTGTACATACGCCCTCTTAGTGAAATAATTCACAGTTTTAAAAATGTGTCTTATCACTGTTTTGTTAAGAGTGAGAAAACTTAAATAAGCATTAAGTTTAAAGTTACATTAACATGCTTTACTTTTAGTCAGCATTTCAGTGTTCTAATGTGTTCCAGGAATATGCATTTCATATGTGTTTGTATTTAGGTTATGGTCACTGTAAGATCGCGATGTGCTAAATGTCCTATTACGCTATTCGTAGTTGGGAAGAAAATACTCACGCACTTCATGGGCGTTTCAGCGGTTTGCTCGAGTTTATTTTTATGGCGCTTCATTCGCATCTGTCTACTTCTCATGTTTGACGTAGCATCGTCGGTATGTATATGTTGTTTTTTGAGATTATTCTGGAAGTATTATTCATTATTTTTGACAATAATTGTAAGTTTGTAGAGTGTAATCTGCCGATGGTTTGAACTCACGTCGGCTATGCATATGCCAGCTCTCACGTGTTCATTTGTTACGAGCTGCACGGTAAAGGTGCTATAATGACCAGAATGTATTTTGCATGTATTTCTTTATTAGTGTTAAAATGAGTACAAACAAAAATGCAACTGTAATTGTGCAAATTAGCCTTTTTTCCTGTGTTATTTGTCATTGCTCTCTTGTGTGTTGCAGTTTCACTATTTTCCTTAACTCCAATAAACCTGTGGAACTAAGAATTAATCTTCAGAGTCTTGGTGTGGGGAAAAAGTTTAGCTGGCCGTCAGGATATTAAGTTAACATATCGAGGACGGCACAATCACTTTTATGCCGATGATATTCAGTTGTACTGTTCTTTTAAAGACTTACTTCATAAACTTACTGATTTGTTGGACTGCTTGTCTTGCATAAAGAACTGGTTATACAATAACTACCTACAGCTGAATACAAAAAAACTGAAACTTTAATCTTTGCACCAGACCAAAAAATACCTCAAATCAATCAACACCTTGGTTCCCTGGGTTCTTCCGTCCAGTCGAGCCTCAGAAACCTTGGTGTTCTGTTTGACTAATCTATGTCTCTGGACAGTCAATCTAGACAGTTGGTCAAAAACTGTTTTTATCATTTGAGAAACATTTCTAAATTGAGTGTTATTGTCTAAAGCTGACCTGGAGATGATTATTCATGCTTTTATTTCTTCTATTGATTATTGTAATTCTCTTTTTACTTGTTTGAACAAATTGTCTCTGAGTCGGCAACAAATGGTGCAAAATGCTGCAGCCAGGCTTTTAACTGGAACCAACAGAAGGGCTCACATTTATCCCGGTTTTGTCCTCATTACATTGGTTTCCAGTCAAATTCAGAATTGATTTTAAAATTTTAGTCTTGACTTTTAGAGCTCTGCATGGACAGGCCTCCCAGTACATCACTGACCTGCTGGTCAAAACCTTCTAACGGTCCCCAAAACCAGTTTTAAAACTTGGGGAGACCGGTCTTTCCAAGTAGTCGCCCGCAGACTCTGGAACGCCCTGCCCCTGTCACTGCGAGTGGACGTTTCTGTTGATTCTTTTAAAAAGCAGCTGAAGACACTTTTATTTAAACAAGCTTTTAGTTGATTGGGCTTTTAATGTTTTTAATATTTTGTGGTTTTAATTTTTATTCTCATAGTTTTATTGTTCTTTTAGTGCACTTTGTAAAGCACTTGTGATTTATACAGTATCTGTGAAAGGTGCTATATAAGTAAAATTTACTTACTTACTTACTACTCTTACCGATACTGCTTAATGGTCCGGTACTTTAACGGTATTCTTATCGGTACTTTAATTCATTTATATCCTAAAAATTAATATAACTATATACTATACTGTGTAATGTATATTGACTGACTGTTACCTAAAACAGTTGGACTCCACTGTTGCAAGTGGAGTTGGTTGGTTCATAGTAGCTAGTAGTAGTAGTATATATATATATATATATATATATATATATATATATATATATATATATATATATATATATATATATATGTATATATATATATTGTAAACTAACTTGAAGTGCTGTGCATTTAAGTTAGCCAAATAAATGTTTACATTTACATACTGATTTTTCTTTATTTGGAATTTTAAAAACAAGTAGAAAATATGTTGATTTCATTCTCATTTCTCCCAAAAGAAATCAACAGAATTTCTACATAAGGTTAACGAACCAGGGAGATTTTCATTTATTTTATATGACATGAACAACGTTGATTCAACATGATTTTAGCATACATACCAGACGTAGATGGGGCAACAACCAGAGACGAGCTAGCTAGGCAGTCAAAAACTTTGCATTTCTCTGTCTCCACATAATGCACTTTTGAAAGGTGCTTAGACAGATTGCTTGTGTTTCCGCCCTTAGATGCAAACATTTTGTTGCACTTATGACAACGAGCGTTGTCTGCATCAACTCTAGAGAATTGTAACAACACTTTGGAACGTTTTGCTCTCTCCGCCATCGTCACTCTTTGTATTAAGCGGGAGTTTTCGTACTGTTATGCGTGTGCATGCGCCGCACTCGTTCTTGTGGTGTGTGTGTGACTGACAGACAGCCTCCGCGGCGCGCATGAGAGATCTCGCAGATCTCATAGACAAACGTCTTAATATAATCACACATTAGAAATGTTTGGTGAGAAAAAATGTGCACGATAACATTATTAAGCAAAAATACATAGTACATTAATTTTTTCCCCTCCAGTACCGAAAGCAGAACCGATAGCGTCAGATCTTACTGATACTACAGTCTTTCATAATTTAGCCCCGGGGCCAGTTTAATACCGGGTTTCGGTGTTTAGTGACTACCACTAAACACAAGACAACGTCAGCAACAATGGCGAGGAGCCGGTGAAATTCAAAGGTAGCATTCTCAAACTTGAAGTACCAGCACTACTTCACGTTAATTGACATTAAAAGCAAGAATGTTTCTGTAACATGCTATGTCCAGGAAAAAAGACTTTATCCACGTCTGCCTCAAGCAACTCAAATCTTATGAAGCACCTCACATGCTAACACGACACTTGTTGCTGTTGCTAACCCAACCCCAAAGGCAGCTAGCGTGAGTTCCAGCAAAGGAAAAAGAGCCACTTTTGAAACAAGCAACGCGGCTCAGCAACAGGTGACCAAGCAAGAACTGAACACATTGATTGCAAGGTATGTTGTAATTAATGTTAGTTGTTAGATGCGGAGTATTTTAGTATAGAATAATGTTTGACTGTGTATTGAATGAATAATTGATATGTAAAGCGCCTTTGCGTCCCCGGAAAAGCGCTATATAAAATTTATGTAATAATAATAATAATAATAATTAAAGCCGCAAGCGGTGATAAAGGCCCTCGCCTCCCTTGAGACCGTGGAGACACATGCCATCGGAGGATTGAATTTTGTGCTTTAAAGTGTAAACTTCACGGTAATGTCAAAAAAACGGGCCTGTGCTACTGCTGGGGCCTTCTACACCACCTTGTAATTTAGAGTTAAAGGTCTCCACAATCCCTGGTTTTCCTGGGAGCTGTCTGAACCTTTGAAAATAATAGATTATGCTTGGGCTATGGCGAGAAAAACAAAGTACTGGCTGGAGATTTAAGATGACTCAGGAATCGCTGCACCCCCCTGTTTAAAAAGGCAAAATGTAAATTTTACTTGTCTAAAAGTACAAGTTTAAAAGTTCCAAAAGATTCTGAGGAGTTTTCTAAGACTCTAGCCTTGGCTCTGGAGGGGCCTCCTCTAAAGGAAGGATCCTGGCAATTGAGAAATGGCATTTATTTCCCAAAGAAATGGCTGCCTCTTCACAGACTCATTACGACCACAGCCACAAATGTATCAAAAAACAAATTGATAATTTTTTTTGGCACACGTGTCTAGATGATACTCACCAAATTTGGAGCTGTTTAGATAAAAAGCCTTTAGCACAAGGGGTGCGATTTAGGTGCTCACACATTCCACCCAACATAGTAGATTTCCTGTTGAGTTTACGATATGGCTGTAATAAACTTTTCAGTTTGCCCTAAGGTGTCCTATGGATGTACCAAGTTTCATTTTTCTACGTTGGAAAAAAGTTACTTTCACTTTCCATAGGCCCAATGTATTTTGACTTTTGTAGGGGTCGCCACTGAGTCATTTCGTATTTTTTTCGCGACTTCAAATACATAAAGTTTTCGCCGGGCTTAAAGGCTGGGACCAATAAAAATTACTTTTAGTTGCACGTTTACTGGGTCAAATTGAGGATCATTTTGCAGAAAAATTATAATAAAAAAATATATACCAAATTATAATAAAAAAATATATAACTCGAGCAAAAATGTCTAGAAAAACGCTTGTCTATTTTACATACATGTGTTTAGCTCATTTTGCCCAAGTTTGGTGTCTGTGGAATGAAGCAGCTATTTTCTGTGTTCTTTTAAAAAAGAGGTGTATTTTAAGTCGGTTCACATTTTCAATTCAAAATGGCCGCCTTCCCGTGTGTGATAGGGTGTGGTCCCCATTGGCTTTTTTGTTCATAAGCCCATACTGAATGTGTGTACATAGTCTCATTTGCCTACGACAAACTAAAATTTTCACTTCCCATTGACTTTTTCGACATATTTGGGACGTTGCTATGGCAACACATTTATAGATAGGGGGTGGTTGTCATTGGCTTTTATGCTCGTCATGACATAAGAGATGTGTGTACCAAATTTTATGTCTCTATGACAAACTAAATTCTTGAGTCCCATTATAAGTTTGTAGGGGGCGCTGGAGAGCCATTTCTAAAGATAACCCTTTTATTTACATATTTTTGTGTTCATGTCATGAATGTGCACAAACGCCTTTTTGGGTCCAACTCGATCCGAGAAGGCGTTTGAGAGTTAAGAGACATTTTATTTTCACAAAAATGGCCACCTCTACACAGGCTTGCCACACCCACACCGGATAAGATATAAAAAAAAAGTCACAACTTTGGTTGGCACACGTGTCTAGATGATACTCACCAAATTTGGGGCCATTTAGATTAAAACACAATGATTTGCATCTTTCTGCGCAAGGGGTGCGATTTTAGTGGCCGCGCGTTTCACCCCACATGGCGGACTTCCTGTTAAGTTTAGGGTGTGACTGTCCTTGACTTTTCTGTTTGCCCTGGGGTGTCCTATGGATGTACCAAGTTTCATTTTTCTACGTTGGAAAAAAGTTACTTTCACTTTCCATAGGCCCAATGTATTTTGATTTTGTAGGAATCGCCACTGAGTCATTTTTCGTATTTTTTTGCGACTTCAAATACATAAATTTTTTGCCGGGCTTGAAGGCTGGGACCAATAAAAATGACTTTTCGTTTATGTTCACTGGGTCAAATTTAGGATCATAGGTGGAAAAGAAAAAAAAATAAAATAAAATTAAAGCCGCAAGCGGCGATAAAGACCCTCGCCTCCCTTGAGACCGCGGGGAATCATGTACTCGGAGGATTGCATTTTGTGCTTTAAAGCGTAAACTTCACAGTAATGTCAAATAACCAGGCCTGTGCTACTGCTTGAATCTTCTTCTGGCTGGATCCTGCTTCATCACCTCGGGCCTGTGCTACTGCTGGGGCCTGCTACACCACCTTGTAATTTAGAGTTAAAGGTCTCCACAATCCCTGGTTTTCCTGGGAGCTGTCTGAACTTTTGAAAATAATAGATTATGCTTGGGCTAAAGAGAAAATAAAGTACTGTTTTTTAAAAGAAAGGTGTATTCTAAGAAGATTCTCACATTCAATTCAAAATGGCCGCCTTCCCGTGTATGATAGGGTGTGGTCACAATTGGCTTTTTTGTTCATAAGCCCATACTGGATGTGTGTACCAAGTTTCATTTGCTTACGACAAACTAAAATTTTCACTTCCTATTGACTTTGTCCACATATTTGGGGCGTTGCTATGGCAACACATTTATAGATAGGGTGGTCACCATTGGCTTTTGTTCATAAGCCCATACTGGATGTGTACCAAGTTTCATTTGCTTATGATAAACTAAAATTTTCACTTCCCATTGACTTTGTCCACATATTTGGGGCGTTGCTATGGCAACACATTTATAGATAGGGGGTGGTTGTCATTGGCTTTTATGTTTGACATGACATAAGAGATGTGTGTACCAAATTTGAAGTCTCTATGACAAACTAAATTCTAAGCTCCCATTATAAGTTTGTAGGGGGCGCTGGAGAGCCATTTCTAAAGATAACCCTTTTATTTACATATTTTTGTGTTCAGGTCATGAATGTGCACAAATGCCTTTTTGGGTCCGACTTGATCCGAGAAGGCGTTTTAGAGTTAAGAGACATTTTATTTTCACAAAAATGGCCACCTCGTTACAGGCTTGCCACACCCATCCCCGATAAGATATTTACAACAAAGTTATAACTTTGGTTGACACACGTGTCTAGATGATACTCACCAAATTTGGGGCCATTTAGATAAAAACACGATGAGTTGAATCATTTTGCGCGAGGAGTGCGATTTAGTGGCGCACGCTTCCACCCCACACGGCGGACTTCCTGTTGAGTTTAGGTGTGGCTGTCATAGACTTTTATATTTGCCCTAAGGTGTCCTATGGATGTACCAAGTTTCATTTTTCTACGTTGGAAAAAAGTTACTTTCACTTTCCATAGGCCCAATGTATTTTGACTTTTCCAGGGGTCGCCACTGAGTCATTTTTTCATATTTTTTCTTATGGACTTCATTTCTATAAATTTTTCGCTGGCTTGAATTTTGGGCAAAGTTTCCTGAGTTTTCGCATGTTCAGGGGTCAAATTTGCCCTCAAAGAGTAGAAGAAGAATAATAATAATAACGGACGCTATCAGAAATAATAGACCCTTCCGGTTATCACCGGCTCGGGTCTAATTAAAGCCGCAAGCGGCGATAAAGACCTCGCCTCCCTTGAGACCGCGGGAATCATGTACTGGAGGATTGCATTTTGTGCTTTAAAGCGTAAACTTCACAGTAATGTCAAATAACCAGGCCTGTGCTACTGCTTGAATCTTCTTCTGGCTGGATCCTGCTTCATCACCTCGGGCCTGTGCTACTGCTGGGGCCTGCTACACCACCTTGTAATTTAGAGTTAAAGGCCTCCACAATCCCTGGTTTTCCTGGAGCTGTCTGAACTTTTGAAAAAAAATAGATTATGCTTGGGCTAAGGCGAGAAAAACAAAGTACTGTTTTTTAAAAGAGAGGTGTATTCTAAGGCAAATCAGATATTCAATTCAAAATGGCTGCCCGTGTGTGATAGGGTGTGGTCACCATTGGCTTTTTTGTTCATAAGCCCATACTGGATCTGTGTACCAAGTTTCATTTGCTTACGACAAACTAAAATTTTCACTTCCTATTGACTTTGTCCACATATTTGGGGCGTTGCTATGGCAACACATTTATAGATAGGGGGTGGTCACCATTGGCTTTTTTGTTCATAAGCCCATACTGGATGTGTGTACCAAGTTTCATTTGCTTATCATAAACTAAAATTTTCTCTTTCTATTGACTTTTTCCACATATTTGGGGCGTTGCTATGGTAACACATTTATAGATAGGGGGTGGTTGTCATTGGCTTTTATGTTCGTCATGACATAAGAGATGTGTGTACCAAATTTAATGTCTCTATGACAAACTAAATTCTTGGGTCCCATTATAAGTTTGTAGGGGGCGCTGGAGAGCCATTTCTAAAGATAACCCTTTTATTTACATATTTTTGTGTTCAGGTCATGAATGTGCACAAACGCCTTTTTGGGTCCGACTCGATCCAAGAAGGCGTTTGAGAGTTAAGAGACATTTTATTTTCACAAAAATGGCCACCTCGTTACAGGCTTGCCACACCCATACCCGATAAGATATCTACAACAAAGTTATAACTTTGGTTGACAGACGTGTCTAGATGACACTCACCAAATTTGGGGCCATTTAGATAAAAACACGATGAGTTGAATCATTTTGCGCGAGGACTGCGATTTTAGTGGCAGCGTTCCACCTACACGGCGGACTTCCTGTTGAGTTTAGGGTGTGGCTGTCATAGACTTTTATATTTGGCCTAAGGTGTCCTATGGATGTACCAAGTTTCATTTTTCTACGTTGGAAAAAAGTTACTTTCACTTTCCCTAGGCCCAATGTATTTTGACTTTTCCAGGGGTCGCCACTGAGTCATTTTTTCATATTTTTTCTTGCGGAGTTCATTTCTATAAATTTTTCGGGCTTGAATTTTGGGCAAAGTTTCCTGAGTTTTCGCATGTTCAGGGGTCAAATTTGCCCTCAAAGAGCAGAATAATAATAATTAAAGCATAGCGGCGATAAAGACCCTCGCCTCCCTTGAGACCGCGGGAATCATGTACTCGGAGGATTGCATTTTGTGCTTTAAAGCGTAAACTTCACAGTAATGTCAAATAACCAGGCCTGTGCTACTGCTTGAATCTTCTTCTGGCTGGTTCCTGCTTCGTCACCTCGGGCCTGTGCTACTGCTGGGGCCTGCTACACCACCTTGTAATTTAGAGTTAAAGGCCTCCACAATCCCTGGTTTTCCTGGGAGCTGTCTGAACTTTTGAAAATAATAGATTATGCTTGGGCTAAGGCGAGAAAAACAAAGGACTGTTTTTTTAAAAGAGAGGTGTATTCTAAGAAGATTCTCACATTCAATTCAAAATGGCCGCCTTCCCGTGTGTGATAGGGTGTGGTCACCATTGGTTTTTTTGTTCATAAGCCCATACTGGATGTGTGTACCAAGTTTCATTTGCTTATGATAAACTAAAATTTTCACTTCCCATTGACTTTGTCCACATATTTGGGGCGTTGCTATGGCAACACATTTATAGATAGGGTGTGGTCACCATAGGCTTTTTTGTTCATAAGCCCATACTGGATGTGTGTACCAAGTTTCATTTGCTTATGATAAACTAAAATTTTCACTTCCCATTGACTTTGTCCACATATTTGGGGCGTTGCTATGGCAACACATTTATAGATAGGGGGTGGTCATAATTGGCTTTTTTGTTCATGAACCCATACTGGATGTGTGTACCAAGTTTCATTTGCTTATGATAAACTAAAAATTTCACTTCCCATTGACTTTTTCCACATATTTGGGACGTTGCTATGGCAACACATTTATAGATAGGGGGTGGTTGTCATTGGCCTTTATGTTCGTCATGACATAAGAGATGTGTGTACCAAATTTAATGTCTCTATGACAAACTAAATTCTTGGGTCCCATTATAAGTTTGTAGGGGGCGCTGGAGAGCCATTTCTAAAGATAACCCTTTTATTTACATATTTTTGTGTTCAGGTCATGAATGTGCACAAACGCCTTTTTGGGTCCGACTCGATCCGAGAAGGCGTTTTAAAGTTAAGAGACATTTTATTTTCACAAAAATGGCCACCTCGTTACAGGCTTGCCACACCCATACCCGATAAGATATCTACAACAAAGTTATAACTTTGGTTGATACACGTGTCTAGATGATACTCACCAAATTTGGGGCCATTTAGATAAAAACACGATGAGTTGAATCATTTTGCGCGAGGAGTGCGATTTTAGTGGCCGCGCGTTCCACCCCACACGGCGGACTTCCTATTGAGTTTAGGGTGTGGCTGTCATAGACATTTATATTTGCCCTGAGGTGTCCTATGGATGTACCAAGTTTCATTTTTCTACGATGGAAAAAAGTTACTTTCACTTTCCTTAGGCCCAATGTATTTTGACTTTTCCAGGGGTCGCCACTGAGTCATTTTTTCATATTTTTCTTGCGGACTTCATTTCTATAAATTTTTGGGCTTGAATTTTGGGCAAAGTTTCCTGAGTTTTCGTGCATGTTCAGGGGGTCAAATTTGCCCTCAAAGAGCAGAATAATAATAATAATTAAAGCCGCAAGCGGCGATAAAGACCCTCGCCTCCCTTGAGAACGCGGGGAATCATGTACTCGGAGGATTGCATTTTGTGCTTTAAAGCGTAAACTTCACAGTAATGTCAAATAACCAGGCCTGTG
Organism: Perccottus glenii; assembly: GCA_024416835.2. NCBI lineage: Eukaryota > Metazoa > Chordata > Actinopteri > Gobiiformes > Odontobutidae > Perccottus > Perccottus glenii. The sequence goes on along the minus strand of CM044552.2, from coordinate 27,860,955 downwards.
CTACTGCTTGAATCTTCTTTTGGCTGGATCCTGCTTCATCACCTCGGGCCTGTGCTACTCCTGCGTCCTTCTACACCACCTTGTAATTTAGAGTTAAAGGTCTCCACAATCCCTGGTTTTCCTGGGAGCTGTCTGAACTTTTGAAAATAATAGATTATGCTTGGGCTAAGGCGAGAAAATCAAAGTACTGTTTTTTAAAAGAGAGGTGTATTCTAAGGCAAATCAGATATTAAATTCAAAATGGCCGCCTTCCCGTGTGTGATAGGGTGTGGTCACCATTGGCTTTTTTGTTCATAAGCCCATACTGGATGTGTGTACCAAGTTTCATTTCCTTATGATAAACTAAAATTTTCACTTCCCATTGACTTTGTCCACATATTTGGGGCGTTGCTATGGCAACACATTTATAGATAGGGGGTGGTTGTCATTGGCTTTCATGTTCGTCATGACATAAGAGATGTGTGTACCAAATTTCATGTCTCTATGACAAACTAAATTCTTGGGTCCCATTATAAGTTTGTAGGGGGCGCTGGAGAGCCATTTCTAAAGATAACCCTTTTATTTACATATTTTTGTGTTCAGGTCATGTATGTGCACAAACGCCTTTTTGGGTCCGACTTGATCCGAGAAGGCGTTTTAGAGTTAAGAGACATTTTATTTTCACAAAAATGGCCACCTCGTTACAGGCTTGCCACACCCATCCCCGATAAGATATCAACAACAAAGTTATAACTTTGGTTGACATACGTGTCTAGATGATACTCACCAAATTTGGGGCCTTTTAGATAAAAACACGATGAGTTGAATCATTTTGCGCGAGGAGTGCGATTTTAGTGGCTGCGTTCCACCCCACATGGCGGACTTCCTGTTGAGTTTAGGGTGTGGCTGTCATAGACTTTTATATTTGCCCTGAGGTGTTCTATGGATGTACCAAGTTTCATTTTGCTACGCTGGAAAAAAGTTACTTTCACTTTCCTTAGGCCCAATGTATTTTGACTTTTCCAGGGTCGCCACTGAGTCATTTTTCATATTTTTCTTGGACTTCATTTCTATAAATTTTTCGCCGGGCTTGAATTTTGGGCAAAGTTTCCTGAGTTTTAGTGCATGTTCAGGGGGTCAAATTTGCCCTCAAAGAGTAGAAGAAGAATAATAATTAAAGCCGCAAGCGGCGATAAAGGCCCTCGCCTCCCTTGAGACCGCGGGGAAACATATATTCGGAGGATTGCATGTCGTGCTTTAAAGCAAATTTGGAGCTGTTTAGATGAAAACCCTTTAGCACAAAGTGTACGATTTAGGTGGTCATGTATTCCACCCAACATAGATTTTCTGTTGAGTTTACGGTATGGCTGTAATAAACTTTTCTGTTTGCCCTGAGGTGTCCTATGGATGTACCAAGTTTTGTATTTCTACATTGGAAAAATTTACTTTCATTTTCCATAGAACCAATTATTTTGACTTTTCTAGGGGTCGCCACTGAGTCATTTTTCATATTTTTTTTTCAGGGACTTCAAATACATACATTTTTGCCGGGCTTGAAGTCTGGGACCAATAAAAATGACTTTTAGTTGTTCGTTTACTGGGTCAAATTGAGGATCATTTTGCAGAAAAAATATGATAAAAAAATATATACCGAATTATAATAAAAAAAATATATAACTCGAGCAAAAAAGTTTAGAAAAACGCTTGTCTCTTTTACATACATGTGTTTAGCTCATTTTGCCCAAGTTTGGTGTCTGTGGAATGAAGCAGCTATTGTCTGTGTACTTTTAAAAAAGAGGTGTATTTTAAGTCGGTTCACATTTTCAATTCAAAATGGCCACCTTCCTGTGTGTGATAGGGTGTGGTCCCCATTGGCTTTTTTGTTCATAAGCCCATGCTGGATGTGTGTACCAAGTTTCATTTGCCTACGACAAACTAAAATTTTCACTTCCCATTGACTTTTTCCAAATATTTGGGACGCGTTGCTATGGCAACACATTTATAGATAGGGGGTGGTTGTCATTGGCTTTTATGCTCGTCATGACATAAGAGATGTGTGTACCAAATTTCATGTCTCTATGACAAACTAAATTCTTGGGTCCCATTATAAGTTTGTAGGGGCGCTGGAGAGCCATTTCTAAAGATAACCCTTTTATTTACATATTTTTGTGTTCAGGTCATGAATGTGCACAAACGCCTTTTTGGGTCCAACTCGATCCGAGAAGCCGTTTGAGAGTTAAGAGACGTTTATTTTCACAAAAATGGCCACCTCGTTACAGGCTTGCCACACCCATACCTGATAAGATATCAACAACAAAGTCACAACTTTGGTTGGCACATGTGTCTAGATGATACTCACCAAATTTGGGGCCATTTAGATTAAAACACAATGATTTGCATCTTTCTGCGCAAGTGCGAATTTAGTGGCCGCGCCTTTCACCCCACATGGCGGACTTCCTGTTAAGTTTAGGGTGTGACTGTCATTGACTTTTCTGTTTGCCCTGAGGTGTCCTATGGATATACCAAGTTTCATTTTTCTACGTTGGAAAAGGTTACTTTCACTTTCCATAGGCCCAATGTATTTTGACTTTTCTAGGGGCCGCCACTGAGTCATTTTTCGTATTTTTTTTTCCGGGGACTTCAAATACATAAATTTTTTGCGGGCTTGAAGTCTGGGACCAATAAAAATGACTTTTAGTTGTTCGTTTACTGGGTTAAATTGAGGATCATTTTGCAGAAAAATTATAATAAAAAATATATACGAATTATAATAAAAAAAAATATAACTCGAGCAATAAAGTCTAGAAAAACACTTGTCTCTTTTACATACATGTGTTTAGCTCATTTTGCCCAAGTTTGGTGTCTGTGGAATGAAGCAGCTTTTTCTGTGTACTTTTAAAAAGAGGTGTATTTTAAGTCGGTTCACATTTTCAATTCAAAATGGCCGCCTTCCTGTGTGTGATAGGGTGTGGTCCCCATTGGCATTTTTGTTCATAAGCCCATGGTGGATGTGTGTACCAAGTTTTATTTGCCTACAACAAACTAAAAATTTCACTTCCCATTGACTTTTTCACATTTTTGGGGCGTTGCTATGGCAACACATTTATAGATAGGGGTGGTTGTCATTGGCTTTTATGCTCGTCATGACATAAGAGATGTGTGTACAAAATTTTATGTCTCTATGACAAACTAAATTCTTGGGTCCATTATAAGTTTGTAGGGGCGCTGGAGAGCCATTTCTAAAGATAACCCTTTTATTTACATATTTTTTGTTCAGGTCATGAATGTGCACAAACGCCTTTTTGGGTCCAACTCGATCCGAGAAGGCGTTTGAGAGTTAAGAGACGTTTTATTTTCACAAAAATGGCCACCTCGTTACAGGCTTGCCACACCCATACCCGATAAGATATCAAAAACAAAGTCACAACTTTGGTTGGCACACGTGTCTAGATGATACTCACCAAATTTGGGGCCATTTAGATTAAAACACAATGATTTGCATCTTTCTGCGCAGAAGTGCGAATTTAGTGGCGCGTTTCACCCACATGGCGGACTTCCTGTTAAGTTTAGGGTGTGACTGTCATTGACTTTTCTGTTTGCCCTGAGGTGTCCTATGGATGTACCAAGTTTCATTTTTCTACGTTGGAAAAAAGTTACTTTCACTTTCCATAGGCCCAATGTATTTTGATTTTGTAGGGGTCGCCACTGAGTCATTTTTCGTATTTTTTTTTCGGCGACTTCAAATACATAAGTTACTTTCACTTTCCATAGGCCCAATGTATTTTGATTTTGTAGGGGTCGCCACTGAGTCATTTTTCGTATTTTTTTCGCGACTTCAAATACATAAATTTTTCACGAGCTTGAAGTCTGGGACCAATAAAATGACTTTTCGTGCATGTTCACTGGGTCAAATTTAGGATCATTGGGTCGGAAGAAAAATAAAAAAAAAAAAAAAAAAAAAAAAAAAAAAAAAAAAATCCGAGCAAAAACAATAGGCCCTCCCGGTCATCACCGGCTCGGGCCTAATTAAAGCCGCAAGCGGCGATAAAGGCCCTCGCCTCCCTTGAGACCGCGGGGACACATGCACTCGTGCTTTAAAGCGTAAACTTCACGGTAAAAGGATTCTGAGGAGTTTTCTAAGACTCTAGCCGTGGCTCTGGAGGGCCTCCTCTAAAGGAAGGATCCTGGCAATTGGGAAATGGCATTTATTTCCCAAAGGTTGCCTCTTCACAGACCCATTACGACCACAGCCACAAATGTATCAAAAAACAAATTGATAACTTTTTTTACACGTGTCTAGATGATACTCACCAAATTTGGAGCTGTTTAGACTTTAGACAGAAGGGGTCGATTTAGGTGGTCACGCATTACACCCAACATAGTAGATTTTCTGTTGAGTTTACGATATGGCTGTAATAAACTTTTCAGTTTGCCCTGAGGTGTCCTATGGATGTACCAAGTTTTGTATTTCTACATTGGAATAAAGTTACTTTCACTTTCCATAGGCCCGATGTATTTTTACTTTTCTAGGGTCGCCACTGAGTCATTTTTCGTATTTTTTTGGGGACTTCAAATACATAAATTTTTCGCTGGGCTTGAAATCTGGGACCAATAAAAATGACTTTTAGTTGTACGTTTACTGGGTTAAATTGAGGATCATTTTGCAGAAAAATATGATAAAAAATATATACCGGATTATAATAAAAAAATATAACTCGAGCAAAAAGTCTAGAAAAACACTTGTCTCATTTACATACATGTGTTTAGCTCATTTTGCCCAAGTTTGGTGTCTGTGGAATGAAGCAGCTATTTTCTGAGTTCTTTTAAAAAGAGGTGTATTTTAAGTCGGTTCACATTTTCAATTCAAAATGGCCGCCTTCCGTGTGTGATAGGGTGTGGTCCCCATTGGCTTTTTGTTCATAAGCCCATGCTGGATGTGTGTACCAAGTTTCATTTGCCTACGACAAACTAAAATTTTCACTTCCCATTGACTTTTTCCAAATATTTGGGACGTTGCTATGGCAACACATTTATAGATAGGGGTGGTTGTCATTGGCTTTTATGCTCGTCATGACATAAGAGATGTGTGTACCAAATTTTATGTCTCTATGACAAACTAAATTCTTGGGTCCCATTATAAGTTTGTAGGGGGCGCTGGAGAGCCATTTCTAAAGATAACCCTTTTATTTACATATTTTTGTGTTCAGGTCATGAATGTGCACAAACGCCTTTTGGGTCCAACTCGATCCGAGAAGCCGCGTTTGAGAGTTAAGAGACGTTTTATTTTCACAAAAATGGCCACCTCGTTACAGGCTTGCCACACCCATACCCGATAAGATATCAACAACAAAGTCACAACTTTGGTTGGCACATGTGTCTAGATGATACTCACCAAATTTGGGGCCATTTAGATTAAAACACAATGATTTGCATCTTTCTGCGCAAGGTGCGATTTAGTGGCCGCGCCTTTCACCCCACATGGCGGACTTCCTGTTAAGTTTAGGGTGTGACTGTCATTGACTTTTCTGTTTGCCCTGAGGTGTCCTATGGATATACCAAGTTTCATTTTTCTACGTTGGAAAAAAGTTACTTTCACTTTCCATAGGCCCAATGTATTTTGACTTTTCTAGGGCCGCCACTGAGTCATTTTTTATTTTTTTCGGGGACTTCAAATACATACATTTTTGCCGGGCTTGAAGTCTGGGACCAATAAAAATGACTTTTAGTTGTTCGTTTACTGGGTTAAATTGAGGATCATTTTGCAGAAAAATTATAATAAAAAAATATATACCAAATTATAATTAAAAAATATAACTCGAGCAAAAAGTCTAGAAAAACACTTGTCTCATTTACATACATGTGTTTAGCTCATTTTGCCCAAGTTTGGTGTCTGTGGAATGAAGCAGCTTTTTCTGTGTACTTTTAAAAAGAGGTGTATTTTAAGTCGGTTCACATTTTCAATTCAAAATAACCGCCTTCCTGTGTGTGATAGGTGTGGTCCCCATTGGCTTTTTGTTCATAAGCCCATGGTGGATGTGTGTACCAAGTTTTATTTGCCTACAACAAACTAAAAATTTCCACTTCCCATTGACTTTTTTCACATTTTTTGGGACGTTGCTATGGCAACACATTTATAGATAGGGGTGGTTGTCATTGGCTTTTATGCTCGTCATGACATAAGAGATGTGTGTACAAAATTTTATGTCTCTATGACAAACTAAATTCTTGGGTCCATTATAAGTTTGTAGGGGCGCTGGAGAGCCATTTCTAAAGATAACCCTTTTATTTACATATTTTTGTGTTCAGGTCATGAATGTGCACAAACGCCTTTTGGGTCCAACTCGATCCGAGAAGGCGTTTGAGAGTTAAGAGAGGCGTTTTATTTTCACAAAAATGGCCACCTCGTTACAGGCTTGCCACACCCATACCCGATAAGATATCAAAAACAAAGTCACAACTTTGGTTGGCACACGTGTCTAGATGATACTCACCAAATTTGGGGCCATTTAGATTAAAACACAATGATTTGCATCTTTCTGCGCAAGTGCGATTTTAGTGGCCGCGCGTTTCACCCCACATGGCGGACTTCCTGTTAAGTTTAGGGTGTGACTGTCATTGACTTTTCTGTTTGCCCTGAGGTGTCCTATGGATATACCAAGTTTCATTTTTCTACGTTGGAAAAAAGTTACTTTCACTTTCCATAGGCCCAATGTATTTTGATTTTGTATTCGCCACTGAGTCATTTTTCGTTTTTTTCGGCGACTTCAAAAACATACCATTTTTGCCAAGCTTGAAGTCTGGGACCAATAAAAATGACTTTTTGTGCATGTTCACTGGGTCAAATTTAGGATCATTTGGTCACAATAAAGATAAAAAAAAAAAAAAAAAAAAAAAAATCCGAGCAAAAACAATAGGCCCTCCCGGCCATCACCGGCTCGGGCCTAATTAAAGCCGCAAGCGGCGATAAAGGCCCTCGCCTCCCTTGAGACCGCGGGGACACATATATTCGGAGGATTGCATGTCGTGCTTTAAAGCAAATTTGGAGCTGTTTAGATAAAAACCCTTTAGCACAAAGTGTACGATTTAGGTGGTCATGTATTCCACCCAACATAGTAGATTTTCTGTTGAGTTTACGGTATGGCTGTAATAAACTTTTCTGTTTGCTCTAAGGTGTCCTATGGATGTACCAAGTTTTGTATTTCTACATTGGAAAAATTAACTTTCATTTTCCATAGAACCAATTATTTTGACTTTTCTAGGGGTCGCCACTGAGTCATTTTTCATATTTTTTTCGGGACTTCAAATACATATATTTTTGCCGGGCCTGAAGTCTGGGACCAATAAAAATGACTTTTAGTTGCACGTTTACTGGGTCAAATTTAGGATCATTTTGCAGAAAAAATATGATAAAAAAATATATACCGAATTATAATAAAAAAAAATATAACTCGAGCAAAAAAGTCTAGAAAAACGCTTGTCTATTTTACATACATGTGTTTAGCTCATTTTGCCCAAGTTTGGTGTCTGTGGAATGAAGCAGGTATTGTCTGTGTTCTTTTAAAAAAGAGGTTTATTTTAAGTCGGTTCACATTTTCAATTCAAAATGGCCGCCTTCCCGTGTGTGATAGGGTGTGGTCCCTATTGGCTTTTTTGTTCATAAGCCCATGGTGGATGTGTGTACCAAGTTTAATTTTTCTACGTTGGAAAAAAGTTACTTTCACTTTCCATAGGCCCAATGTATTTTGATTTTGTAGGGTCGCCACTGAGTCATTTTTCGTATTTTTTTGCGACTTCAAATACATAAATTTTTCGGAGCTTAAAAATTGGACCAATAAAAATGACTTTTCGTTCATGTTCACTGGGTCAAATTTAGGATCATAGGTCGACAATAAAAAAAAAAAAAAAAATAAAATAAAATAATCCGAGCAAAAACAATAGGCCCTCCCGGTCATCACCGGCTCGGGCCTAATTAAAGCCGCAAGCGGCGATAAAGGCCCTCGCCTCCCTTGAGACCAGCGGGACACATGCACTCGTGCTTTAAAGCGTAAACTTCACGGTAAAAGGATTCTGAGGAGTTTTCTAAGACTCTAGCCGTGGTTCTGGAGGGGCCTCCTCTAAAGGAAGGATCCTGGCAATTGGGAAATGGCATTTATTTCCCAAAGGTTGCCTCTTCACAGACCCATTACGACCACAGCCACAAATGTATCAAAAAACAAATTGATAACTTTTTTTGCACACGTGTCTAGATGATACTCACCAAATTTGGAGCTGTTTAGACTTTAGACAGAAGGGGTGCGATTTAGGTGGTCACGCATTACACCCAACATAGTAGATTTTCTGTTGAGTTTACGGTATGGCTGTAATAAACTTTTCAGTTTGCCCTGAGGTGTCCTATGGATGTACCAAGTTTCATTTTTCTACATTGGAATAAAGTTACTTTCACTTTCCATAGGCCCGATGTATTTTACTTTTCTAGGGGTCGCCACTGAGTCATTTTTCGTATTTTTTTGGGGACTTCAAATACATAAATTTTCGCTGGGCTTGAAATCTGGGACCAATAAAAATGACTTTTAGTTGTACGTTTACTGGGTTAAATTGAGGATCATTTTGCAGAAAAATATGATAAAAAATATATACCGAATTATAGTAAAAAAAACTCGAGCAAAAAGTCTAGAAAAACACTTGTCTCATTTACATACATGTGTTTAGCTCATTTTGCCCAAGTTTGGTGTCTGTGGAATGAAGCAGCTATTTTCTGAGTTCTTTTAAAAAGAGGTGTATTTTAAGTCGGTTCACATTTTCAATTCATAATGGCCGCCTTCCGTGTGTGATAGGGTGTGGTCCCCATTGGCTTTTTGTTCATAAGCCCATGCTGGATGTGTGTACCAAGTTTCATTTGCCTACGATAAACTAAAATTTTCACTTCCCATTGACTTTTTCCAAATATTTGGGCGTTGCTATGGCAACACATTTATAGATAGGGGTGGTTGTCATTGGCTTTTATGCTCGTCATGACATAAGAGATGTGTGTACCAAATTTTATGTCTCTATGACAAACTAAATTCTTGGGTCCCATTATAAGTTTGTAGGGGCGCTGGAGAGCCATTTCTAAAGATAACCCTTTTATTTACATATTTTTGTGTTCAGGTCATGAATGTGCACAAACGCCTTTGGGTCCAACTCGATCCGAGAAGGCGTTTGAGAGTTAAGAGACGCGTTTATTTTCACAAAAATGGCCACCTCGTTACAGGCTTGCCACACCCATACCCGATAAGATATCAACAACAAAGTCACAACTTTGGTTGGCACACGTGTCTAGATGATACTCACCAAATTTGGGGCCATTTAGATTAAAACACAATGATTTGCATCTTTCTGCGCAAAGTGCGATTTTAGTGGTCGCCCGTTTCACCCCCACATGGCGGACTTCCTGTTAAGTTTAGGGTGTGACTGTCATTGACTTTTCTGTTTGCCCTGAGGTGTCCTATGGATATACCAAGTTTCATTTTTCTACGTTGGAAAAAAGTTACTTTCACTTTCCATAGGCCCAATGTATTTTGACTTTTGTAGGGGTCGCCACTGAGTCATTTTTCGTATTTTTTTAGACTTCAAATACATAAATTTTTGCCAGGCTTGAAGTCTGGGACCAATAAAAATGACTTTTAGTTGTTCGTTTACTGGGTTAAATTGAGGATCATTTTACAGAAAAATTATAATAAAAAAATATAACTCGAGCAAAAAAGTCTAGAAAAACACTTGTCTCATTTACATACATGTGTTTAGCTCATTTTGCCCAAGTTTGGTGTCTGTGGAATGAAGCAGCTTTTTCTGTGTACTTTTAAAAAGAGGTGTATTTTAAGTCGGTTCACATTTTCAATTCAAAATGGCCGCCTTCCTGTGTGTGATAGGGTGTGGTCCCCATTGGCTTTTTTGTTCATAAGCCCATGGTGGATGTGTGTACCAAGTTTTATTTGCCTACAACAAACTAAAAATTTCACTTCCCATTGACCTTTTCCAAATATTTGGGACGTTGCTATGGCAACACATTTATAGATAGGGGGTGGTTGTCATTGGCTTTTATGCTCGTCATGACATAATATATGTGTGTACCAAATTTTATGTCTCTATGACAAACTAAATTCTTGGGTCCCATTATAAGTTTGTAGGGGGCGCTGGAGAGCCATTTCTAAAGATAACCCTTTTATTTACATATTTTTGTGTTCAGGTCATGAATGTGCACAAACGCCTTTTTGGGTCCAACTCGATCAGAGAAGGCGTTTGAGAGTTAAGAGACGTTTTATTTTCACAAAAATGGCCACCCGGTTACAGGCTTGCCACACCCATACCTGATAAGATATCAACAACAAAGTTACAACTTTGGTTGGACTTCCTGAGTGTGGCTGTCATTGACTTTTCTGTTTGCCCTGAGGTGTCCTATGGATGTACCAAGTTTCATTTTTCTACATTGGAATAAAGTTACTTTCACTTTCCATTGGCCCGATGTATTTTGACTTTTCTAGGGGTCGCCACTGAGTCATTTTACGTATTTTTTTTTCGGGGTCTTCAAATACATAAATTTTTCGCTGGGCTTGAAATCTGGGACCAATAAAAATGACTTTTAGTTGTACGTTTACTGGGTTAAATTGAGGATCATTTTGCAGAAAAAATATGATAAAAAATATATATACCGAATTATAATAAAAAAATATATAACTCGAGCAAAAAGTCTAGAAAACACACTTGTCTATTTTACATACATGTGTTTAGCTCATTTTGCCCAAGTTTGGTGTCTGTGGAATGAAGCAGCTTTTTTCTGTGTACTTTTAAAAAAGAGGTGTATTTTAAGTCGGACCAAATTTTCAATTCAAAATGGCCGCCTTCCCGTGTGTGATAGGGTGTGGTCCCCATTGGCTTTTTGTTCATAAGCCCATGCTGGATGTGTGTACCAAGTTTCATTTGCCTACGACAAACTAAAATTTTCACTTCCCATTGACCTTTTCCAAATATTTGGGACGTTGCTATGGCAACACATTTATAGATAGTGGTTGTCATTGGCTTTTATGCTCGTCATGACATAATATATGTGTGTACCAAATTTTATGTCTCTATGACAAACTAAATTCTTGGGTCCCATTATAAGTTTGTAGGGGCGCTGGAGAGCCATTTCTAAAGATAACCCTTTTATTTACATATTTTTGTGTTCAGGTCATGAATGTGCACAAACGCCTTTTTGGGTCCAACTCGATCAGAGAAGGCGTTTGAGAGTTAAGAGACGTTTTATTTTCACAAAAATGGCCACCCGTTACAGGCTTGCCACACCCATACCTGATAAGATATCAACAACAAAGTTACAACTTTGGTTGGCACACGTGTCTAGATGATACTCACCAAATTTGGGGCCATTTAGATTAAAACACAATGATTTGCATCTTTCTGCGCAAAGTGCGATTTTAGTGGCTGCTCGTTTCACCCCACATGGCGGACTTCCTGTTAAGTTTAGGGTGTTACTCTCATTGACTTTTCTGTGTGCCCTGAGGTGTCCTATGGATATACCAAGTTTCAATTTTCTACGTTGGAAAAAAGTTACTTTCACTTTCCATAGGCCCAATGTATTTTGATTTTGTAGGGGTCGCCACTGAGTCATTTCTCGTATTTTTTTTTCGGCGACTTCAAAAACATACCATTTTCGCCGAGCTTGAAGTCTGGGACCAATAAAAATGACTTTTCGTGCATGTTCACTGGGTCAAATTTAGGATCATTTGGTCACAATAAAAATAAAAAAATAAAAAAAAAAAAAAATCCGAGCAAAAACAATAGGCCCTCCCGGTCACCGGCTCGGGCCTAATAAAAAAATACGAGCAAAAACAATAGGCCCTCCCGGTCATCACCGGCTCGGGCCTAATTATGATAAAAAAAATATAACTCGAGCAAAAACGTCAAGAAAAACGCCTGTCTATTTTACACACATGTGTTTAGCTCATTTTGCTTAAGTTTGGTGGCTGTGGAATAAAGCAGCTATTTTTTTTTTGTTTTTTAAAAGAGAGGTGTATTCTAAGTCGTTTCACATCTTCAATTCAAAATGGTTTGATAGGATGTGGTCCCCATTGGCTTTTTTCTTCACAAGCCCATGCTGGATGTGTGTACCAAGTTTCATTTGCCTACGACAAACTAAAATTTTCACTTCCCATTGACTTTTTCCACATATTTGGGGCGTTACTGGCAACATTTTATAGATTGGGGGTGGTTGTCATTGGCTTTTATGCTCGTCATGACATAAGAGATGTGTGTCCCAAATTTCATGTCTCTATGACAAACTAAATTCTTGGGTCCCATTATAAGTTTGTAGGGGGCGCTGGAGAGCCATTTCTAAAGATAACCCTTTTATTTACATATCTTTGTGTTCAGGTCATGAATGTGCACAAACGCCTTTTTGGGTCCAACTTGATCAGAGAAGGCGTTTGAGAGTTAAGAGACATTTTATTTTCACAAAAATGGCCACCTCGTTACAGGCTTGCCACACCCACACCCGATAAGATATCAAAAACAAAGTTTTGTCACAAACAAAGTCACCCCACATGGCGGACTTCCTGTTGAGTTTAGGGTTTGGCTGTCATAGACTTTTCTGTTTGCCCTGAGGTGTCCTATGGATGTACAAAGTTTCATTTTTGGAAAAAAGTTACTTTCACTTTCCATAGGCCCAATGTATTTTGACTTTTCTAGGGGTCGCCACTGAGTCATTTTTTGTATTTTTTTGGGGGGGACTTCAAATACATACATTTTTCGCCGAGCTTGAAGTCTGGGACCAATAAAAATGACTTTTCGTGCATGTTCACTGGGTCAAATTGAGGATCATTTTGCAGGAAAAAAAAAAAAAAAATTATCCGAGCAAAAACAATAGGCCCTCCCGGTCATCACCGGCTCGGGCCTAATAATAATGTATTGTTCATTTTCACTGAGAATGAACAACATGTTAATCAACAGAGAGAGTTGGTTTCTGTTCTGTTTATTGTGCAATAATTTACAGGTACAGAGATTTGCACTACTTAATGGCCAGGTCTCCATTTGTTTCTTTTTACCCAAGTTTGTGTGTATTAATTTTGCACTTGAAATTTATTTTCAATATTTATTTTTTGTGTTTTTATTCCTATACATATCATATGGCAGACTGCAAACTATTGAGTTCAAATAAATAAATACCAAATGTTCTAAAATACTGTATATAATGGTTTTAATTCTTTAACCAGTTTAAATAAACATCTTTGATATTAAAGATGTTATAAAACGTAACAGTGTTATAGAACATAAAAAATGTAATGTCAGTTACCTTGCTGAGTAACTAATTACTTTTACAATGTGATAACTGAGTTACTAACTCAATTACTTTTAGGGAGAGGTAATTTGTAACTGTAACTAATTACTTTTTAAGTAAGTAAGATGACCAACACTGATTTCCACAAAACACTTTTTTTTTTAATATTTACAACTTAGGACTTGTTTCTAAACAAACAATTGTCTATTAATTCCTCCTCTATCCACATTAGAGGAATATACCTTAAAGTTTTTAAATTCTAAGGGTCTGGTTTCTTTATTTTATACTTTGTAAATAAGTCTAAAGAGTCATCCTCAAACTTTTGCCAATTATGGAAAACAAACTTACAAGAGGATATAACTGCTGAGGAATGGTCAAAAGCATGTCGATTAGCTCATACTCAATCTACAATCTGAAGATTTGTTTTTTGAAAGCCAAACGTTGTACAGCTACTTCATGGAAACCAGTGCTCCCTGTACTGCTTCACAGTGGTTGAAAGGAATGACATTTTATCTCGCGATGGAGAAAATAAGTTATGCTACTAAGAATAAACTTATTTTAAACTTTTTTTTTTTTTTTTTAAACGTTTTGTGAAATATGGTTCATATTACATAAAACTTTCTTATGAATAACAGCATATCTGTTGATGACTGGAAGAATGACACTGATTGATTATTTGTATTATGTATTATATACATACATATATATATATATATATATATATATATATATATATATACACCGTATTTTTCGGACCATAAGACGCACCCGACCATAAGACGCACCTGGTTTTTAGAGGAGAAAAATAGGAAAAAAAATATTCTGAACCAAATAGTGTAATAAAATATTTAATAAAGTATAACAGAATAATATTTGAATTATATGACTGGAGTGAAGGGCATGCGCACTGCTGTGTACTGTAACACCGCCTACTACATGCTATCCTCCAATAGCATACGGCGGTGACACAGTACAGCAGCATCGCGCCTTCCTGCACACATCGGCTTGGGTGAGGGAGGACCCGCTGCGGCTCTACCACTACGGTAAGGCAAGGCGACACGGGGGGGGGGGGCCCGCTGCCACTCTGCCAGTATCTCAGTGGACTACTGAGAAGCCTGGACACGGGGCGGGGGAGGGATGATGCAGTTTCCAGGGACACGGAAGGTCCCGGGGGACCCGCTGCCGCTCTGCAACTCGGACCATAAGACGAGTTGCAGAGCGGCAGCGGGTCCTCCCTCACCCGCTGCAGCTCTGCAACTCGTCTTATGGTCTTCTATTCGGACCATAACACGCAGGCACTTTTCCTCCCACTATTTGGTGAAGAAAAAGTGCGTCTTATGGTCCGAAAAATACGGTATATATATATATATATATATATATATATATACATAAAGAATGGCTCTTTGGCTCTTTTTAAATATTTAGTCAGTTTTAAGTAGCCAGCTTGGGGGCATCTCAGTTTATCCTGGAAATAATCACTGGGAAGAATGATGGGGTGAGATTTGTAGTCAAATAATTAAAACTCAGATATCACACACCAATATCTGAGTTTGAATTATTCTGAAATATTGATTATTACCTCATTTGTCATGTGTGGACTATATTCCATAGGGTTGCACAAATCCCTCTGCTTAGACAGTGACATCACTATTTTGGATTTACATTTAGTACAAAGTGTGTGTGTGTGTGTGTGTGTGTGTGTAAAGCTACGTTGACTTATGTTATTCATACAATACCTACTCACAAATAAACATCAAAAACAAAGCCGGCTGCAATGAATTTCTGTGCAAAACAGCTTTTACTACAAACACTTCCACACAAGAACATTATCACACAAGAACATTTTGATAGAAAACAAAAAATATTTAAAGTAGATAAAATTAGAATAAAATAAATAAAATGGAAATGTCTACATTACTACATACTATTACTACTGTAAACTTTGCAAATAGGACATCAGCCCCTTCAAGTCAATGAACAATAATGTCACAGGGTGCCCGACTCCTCCTCACTACGTATCTTATGTGTTCTGGGTGAACGCACGGCCCCTTTAAATGTTGATGACGCACAGGGGAAACTCGTGATGGGGAACGCCCACCGCACCTGAATAATCAGGAAGGCCAATAGAATGTGGCCGATCCCGGCTTAAAAGGCCCAATGGAGAGACAGTAAAGAGAGAAAACCAGGAAGGAGTGAGAACCTGGAAGGAACAGAGAGCAGGAGAAATCGGAAGAACGGACAGAGACAGAGAGAAAGGAACGGTAGAAGGAAAGAACATCGAGCAGCACGGAGAGCTGGACCCACTGAAGGCAACGGAAAGCCAGAGAAACCGCAAGAATCCACCGCATACAACGCTCAGATACAGCTAAGTAAAGGGAAGTGCCCATAACTGTGTGGAGGTTACACCTATCTGAGCTGTTTTTACTGTATGCCTAAGACCGCCTTCCCCTGTCCACAGCGCCATCTTCCCCCTTTGGAGAAGAGACCGGATTAGGACCTAAGGAGCGGCCGGCCGTATCTACGCGGACCAGGAAGGAACCAGGGACCTGTACAACGCCATTTTAAAACGCTAAGTGAAGGGACGTGTCCCGTATTTTATTGCATGCTGTGCGGTTCTATTGGATATATATATATTTGTGTGGTCGCTGAGCCGACATTTTGTGTGTGTGTTATAGTCCTGTGGCGGCGTATTGGGACCTCGGAGTCCACTGAGACCGCTGAGGGAGCGCCAGCACTCCTCCAAGCCGGCGCTGGACGGGAGGCCGAGGCCTACAACTTAAAAACTGCTCTCCCTAAAAGACTGCTCTCCCCGCAGTTTTCCCGGACTTTCCCCCATACTCGCGGATTGACTTTAAAGCCCCTAGACTGGGCTTCTTATCACTGTTTTGTTTTGTTTTCTTTTATTTTAATACTTTTAATAAATTCAGACTTTTAAAACTTGGAAAACTCAGTCCCCTCGTGTTTCTCTGTGGTACTCTTTTGGTGATCAACGAACCTAGAGCCGAAGACGGCGACAATAACAAAGTGGGCTGCAATGAAGTACTCACGTGAAGGATGCGTGCACTAATAACTAATATCATCACGCTATAAAGGGTCGGCCTGCGACCAAAAGAATAGCACGTATGAGCCGCCCTTATCCAGTGCTTTAAGTGGGCCGGTACGCACCGGTACTCAGTACCGCCACTTCCAAATATAGCTCTTGAGCATACCGCACCCTTCTCCGTGCGCCCAGAACGTGCACTTAGCGTACCGGTACGCTCATTTGGGCATCTGTTTTAATAGAGGTTTTAATCCTTTGCCTGCGTTGCCGCTTTCCAGAGCGCCCTTCACAATGCACGCTTCCTAATTCATTCCACCGAGAGCAGAGACTACATTACCCATACACCCTTGAGTTTTACAAGTGAAAAGCGCACAACTCAACTCAACGTAGCCGGAGAGGGTGTGTGAAACGCGCGGGAACTGCATTCACATGCTCTGACTGTAATGAAAACAAAAGCGAGACATTTATATTGTTTATATTGTTATAATGTTATGATTGAAGCTCTGGACATAACTTGTTTTTCTATAACAAACTAAACAAAAACGGCCGTGGACTAGTGAGTGTGAAAGCCACTATTCAGGATGAAACATCCAAGATCCACAAGTACATCAAAGATAAGACCCCAACAGAGGACGTGCTCAGTGAATGTCTCTGAGGGAACAGAGGAAGAGGTGCTGGAGGAGGGACCATCATGGGAGGACAAACCCCTACATGGGATCTACCACCGGAACATAACTGAAGTGGCTGATATCAAGAAATCCTACCAATGGCTAGAGCGGGCTGACTGAAGGACAGCACAGAGGCACTCATCATAGCTGCACAGGAGCAGGCCCTGAGCACCAGAGCAACAGAGGCCCAGATCTACCACACCAGACAAGACCCAAGGTGTAGGCTGTGCAAAGAGGCCCCTGAGACAATCCAACACTTAACTGCAGGGTGTAAGATGCTGGCAGGGAAAGCATACATGGAGCGCCGTAACCAAGTGGCTGGCATAGTGTACAGGAACATCTGTACAGAGTATAGACTGGAAACCCCGAAGTCAAAGTGGGAAACACCTCCAAAGGTGGTAGAGAATGACCGTGCCAAGATCCTGTGGGACTTCCAGATTCAGACTGACAGAATGGTAATGGCGAACCAACCAGACATTGTGGTGGTGGACAAACAGCAGAGGAAGGCCGTTGTGGTTGACGTGGCAATACCAAGTGATTGCAACATCAGAAAAACACGAGAAACTAGAGAAATACCAAGGGCTCAGAGAAGAGCTGGAAAAGGCTTGGAAGGTGAAGGCGACAGTGGTGCCTGTTGTCATTGGAGCACTCGGGGCAGTGACCCCCAAACTGGAAGAGTGGCTACAGCAGATCCCTGGAAGAACACCAGACATCTCGGTCCAGAAAAGTGGCTCAGTGGTAGAGCGGTCGTCCTTCAACCAGAAGGTAGGCGGTTCGATTCCCGCTCTCCCCACAGTTCATACTGTCGTTGCGTCCTTGGGCAAGACATTTAACCTACCTTGCCTCCAGTGGTGTTCCAGCTGTAACACTGGTGAATGGAACCTTAATGTAAGTTGCTTTGGATAAAAGTGTAAATGTAGAAAAGTTTAGTACTAGGAACAGCAAAGATACTGCGCAGAACCCTCAACCTCTCAGGCCTCTGGTAGAGGACTCAAGCTTGAAGGATGAGACCACACGCGGAGGGTAGTTAGTTTTTCAAAAAAAATGTTTGTGTGCATTTAATTTTCCAATTTCCTATTATTATTGTATACCACCTCCGTGTTGTGGATGTGCCTTGTTTGTGCCTTTGTTTTTTGTTGTTAAAAGCAAAAAAGACTTAATAAATACATGTTTAAAAAAAAACAAAAAAAAACACACATGTTTAAAAGTTTACCCCATAATCAAACGCCCTCCTTACCCTGTCTTAGTAACAGGGGTCTAATCTTAGACCCCAGACCAGACTAATCCTTTGTATAAAAAGTATTAGGATTGACAGGCTACATAACAGCAAATGGCCTGTTCAGAACCTGGTCCATCAAATAAGGGTGTAATTTTAAAAAGTCCTAACTGAACTCTGCAGTGACAGCGTAGGAGCCCATCACCCGAGTCATTACTGCTGCCGTTTGATTGATTTGATTCACGGAGTGGTCTTGTGGTGGTTCACGGCTGAGTGCGGCCCCCTGCCCTGTGGGCCGCTGTGAACTGGGGATTCTTCCATCCTGACGGGCAGCAGCAAGAAAATGACTTTTTATAGAAGAAGAAAACGGCACAGCCTGGATGTGCTGTGATTTAATCAGATGAGGAGAAGCTGTAGCACAACTTTGAAAAACTAAATGTAAGCTGCGTTATCCTGAGAGTAAGGAAGGGATGGATGCACTGGAGCTTGAATGTTTCCACAGCTAATGGCTGCAGTAACTAATGCGTAAAAAAATAGGAGAAGCTGCCTCGGCCTGTTGTGAAGTAAATTCTCTCACTAATTTTGTGAATGTATGTACGTTTGCAGAATATAAAAAAAAAATTAAAATAGATGATTGAGATGGAAAAGTATGAAGCATTAGCAGCTCAGGCCTTCTGTCACACACACAAACACATCTGTCATCTACACAGACAAACAACTGAACAGCCACAGCTACTATATTATCTTTGCGTCCTCGTTATTGCTAATGTGTTCTGCATTAATAATACTGTCAAGTGGAGCCACGGAAACGTATACATCATATTTTACCAAAAGTCAACACTCAGTCAACAGTATGTTTACATGCAGGTGCACAGCAAATTTCCAGGAGTTAAATTCTCGATGTTGGGCAAAAAGGGATTCATTAACTCATAGAGAGTCAATTTTCTTTTCCTAAAGTTTTTGGAGTCAAAATGCTTTAGTTATAATGACAAGTTAAAGTGAAAAGTTACTGAACTTAATCCTTTATTTAATTGACTCAATCCTCCAGGGACCCTTCTCTTTCTAATATGAGTGGTCACACCAAAAAAGAGTAGAAATTACACCAGGCTGGATTTGCTGTGTAGATGAATAAAAAATGATTAACATTATCAAACTACTGTAAACACCTTACTCCGTTTGTTGGTGCAGTCATTAAAAGTTCTCTATATCAATGTAACACACCTGGACCCTGTACTAAGACCTGTGCCTGGATCAGGAGGTTACAGAGGTGAGTTCAGGGTTAACCCTGGGTTTTCAGTTTTCAGCAGCTGGTTCACTCTCTATTGATGTAGATCTCTGTGGAAACCTCCACTGAACAGTGTTCCAGGTAGAGGATAGAAACATGACTTACTGACCAATCAGCAACGAGTAACGAGTTGCAGGTGTCAAGGAGTAGGGGAAAGTTGCTGAGGAGAGAATGCGTCTGTAGAGTTGGTGTTGACTGAAGACAAGGCAAGGCAACTTTATTTCTATAGCACAGTTCATACACTGGGTAACTCAAAGTGCTTTACAAGAACAAAAGACAATTTACAAGATTTAGATTAAAACATAAGAAAAATCAAAAACATTTAAAAAAAAGAGTGCAGATAAAAAACTAGAGCATGCTCTAGAGTTGGACAGACTGTTGGTAAAAGTTAGATTAGTTAGTTTAAAAGAACAAGCTAGTCTACCATAGCTTAAGTGTTCAGGTACGTGTTGTTCTTAGTTTGTTGTGTTTACGTCTTTTCTACTATTAAAGTCAGTGTGTTACCGTTGATATTTATTAATGACTACAGGACAAATCAGCCGGTTATATTATCTTTTAACACTACAAATGGGTCAGGTTTAACACTATATTATTTTCTCTTTTTAACAAAGGCTCAATGCTTTGAAATACGGACACATGAATGCAGCATTAGACTAGGCAGTCTGAGTGGAGCGCTGGGGCGTGGGGTGGATCGGGGTGACACCATGAAAACAGCACACCCCTCACTCTAGTACTTGACTCAGAGAAACACAATGTTTCTTTCACTCTTCAATTGGCTCCCATTGCTAAACCTCTGACAATGAAAGCACTGATGTCTGCTACAATAAATCACCGTCTGTTTGTGCCATACGCCATACACAGCTTTGCTGGAGCTAAATACGGAAACCTGTTGCAGATGTGCTCAGAGAGTCAACACTGAGTTTGACTTCAATAAAAACACACAAGTTATTAAATGTGAGAAAAGACAGAGAAAAGAGAGAAAGTGGGGCACTTAGTGGGGTTATTCAGGGAGAAGTCTGTGTTTCTGTTTAGGATTCTCTGTTAATCAGAAATATTCATACATTAGGAGTTGTGTTTTTATGATAAATATGATGCTCTTTGGCACTTCTGCAGGGTCGGCTATGTATTGGCTATGAACATTCAAGATCTCACAACCTTCTTGCTGTGAGGCAGGAGCACTAACCTCTCTGCCACTGTGCACCCCATATTTAAGATAAAAAAGGTTATAAGACACTGGATATGACAGGATAAGACAGGCTTTCTTTTAGCATTAAATTCTGGCACTGGTAAATTAAGCTGCATGTCTCATTCAAATACTTTCCCCCTTAGTATCTGCTGTGAAATGGAAACTCCCACAAAATCATTGGCAATTTATTTGACGTAAACCAAAGCAGTAATGGAGAGCAGAATTTACCTTTAAGACTGCCACAATGTATCTGAAATCTGGTCCGTCAACATTGAGTCATGGAAAAAGCAAAAGAATTGTCAAAGAATCCGCAAGAAAAGGTAATTGACCTTTTTAAAACAGGAGAGGGATATAAAAAGATATCCAAGGAATTGAGAATGCCATTTAGCAGTGTTCAAACTCTAATTAAGAAATGGAAAATGAAAGATTCTGTTGAAATTAAACCAAGAACCAAAACCTTCAGCCACAACTGCCAGGAAAATTGTTTGGAATGCAAAGAAAAACTCAAATAACTTCATCTGACATACAAGGCCTCTCTGAAAAAAAGTGGTGTGGCGTTTTCAAGATGCACAATATGAGGCACTTGAAGAAAAATGTGCTGCATGGTCAAGTTGCCAGAAAAAAAAACATAATAATAATAATAATCTTTATTTTTATATAGCGCTTTTCCACCTACTGTAGTAGGCCCTCAAAGTGCTTTACATAGATTAAGCTATTTACCAGTGTTACAGAATACTCACTGGAGGCAATGTAGGTTAAGTGTCTTGCCCACCGCCCACCGGTCGAAGGACGGCCGCTCTACCCACTGAGCTACTGCCGCCCGTTACTACGCAAATACCACAAAGCATTCAGCTAACAATATGGCAAACAGCACAGAGACAAGCCTTAAAACTTTTAGAGTGATGAGACCAAAATGTAACTTTTTGGCCACAACCATAAACATTACATTTGGGGAGGAGTCAACAAGGCCTATGATGAAAGGTACATCATTCCTACTGTTAAAACATGGAGGTGGAGCTGATGTTTTGGGGAAGTGTGAGCTACAAAGGCACAGGAAAAGAGGAATGCAGCATGTTATCAGAAAATACTTGAGGAAAACTCATCAGCCCGGAAGCTGCTCATGGGACGTACTTGGACGTTCCAACGTGACAACAATTCAAAGCACAAGGCCAAGTTGACCTGTCATTGGCTACAGCAGCATAAAGTGAAGGTTCTGGACTGACCATCTCAGTCTCCTGACCTCAGTATCATTGAGCCACTCTGGGGAGATCTCAAATGTTCAGTTCATGCAAGACAACCCAAGAATTTACAGGAACTGGAGTTTTTTTTGTCAAGACGAATGGGCAGCTTTACCATCTGAGAAAAATAAAGGGCCTCATCCACAACTACCACAAAAGACTTCAAGCTGTAATTGATGTTAAAGATGGCAATACACAATATTAAGAACTTTTGATCAGGGTCATTTGGGTAGTCTCTGTTGTCATTATGATTTAAAAAGAGTAAACACAATTGTTTGACAAGAAATGGCTTCACTCAACCACTAACTATGAGTGAAAGAAAGGATTTTGTGTTATCATTTATATTCTCTGAAAAATGGCCAAAAAAAATCACATTCTGCCAGGGTATGAGTTATGAGCACAACTGTACTGTCCATGTGTGGTGGGCCCTGCCATTGGATTGGCCAGTGTCCTTGTCGCGCAGAGGTGTTTGACCCACTATGTATATCTGCTCAAAGTGGCCGGCAGCCTTTGTCCCTATCAGCACTCAGTCTTCCTGATTGCTGTTATTTGGTAAGCCATTGCCCCGCTCACAGCAATTTACGGGAGATGTGTGTGAACAAGAGCAAGCGAGGGGAAGAGCTCTGCAATTTGTAGTGTGCAAGTTTGTGTGTAGACAGTTGAGGAGCAATTTGGAGTAAGAGTTGGTGTATGTCGACGGCTCCGGCAGCTTTTCAAGTGGCTACTTTGATGTCTGACCCACTTTGGCTGTTGCTGAGTATAAAGCTATTTATTTGGTCTACTGTGTGTATGTGGTCTGGCAGAGTGGTGCTGTGGATCACTGGAGCCCACTCCTCTCTGCTCCCTCCATCTTGCTTATTTGGTCGTTTTCTTCCTCTCATCATAATGCTTTCTCCTCCTCTTGCCTCGCCCCGCTTGTCCTTCCATCTTCTGCATGCCATTAACTCTGGGTGGCACAGTGGTCTGCTGCTCTCAACTCTGATTGGCTGAATAGTGTTTGACACTCTCAAAAGTAATTACTTTACTTTCTGTCTTTTGAATCTTTATGTTAATGCACAAATGACTTCTGACAGGTGGCCAATACAGTACATAGAAAATTGCAGATTTTTCAGAAGTAGCCATCATGCTTTTTTCGGATTGTTTTTGTGAAGGGCATCGTGAGTGGTGACCACCTCAGAGTCTGTATCTCCTCCACTTTTACATATTAAACAAAAACAAATACTACTGACAATTATGAGGTACCTTTTGCCTTTGTTAGTTACAGCTTCGACAAACAATTCTGAAACAGCATCTTGGAAGAAGCATCAATTATAACAACTAAAAATTTGAGCATGAAAGATGGAGTATTTTCAGAAGTGGAACAGTTTATCAGTTTTTCAATCTAACTTTTATTTAAAGGGGATTAAATAAAAGCAAATACAGGTGACCAGATTTAACAAGTTTTTGCTAAATAATATAGTTTTTTTACCTTTGAGTATTGCACTAGTAATAAATCCAAGTGTAAAATTGAATAATCTTTGACACTAAACATAAACTTTTGTTTGTTCTGTAGAGCTTAGCAGGAGAAGCAGGCAAGAACCACAGTCTGGACCAAAACAACAGAGCTCAGCTTTTCTTCAGCAACCTAGCACTGCATTTAGTCCCCATAGACTGGAGTATTTTCAATAGTACAAGATTATTACATGAATTGAAAAACACGCTGCATCAGTGAGCAGCAGCTGAAGTAGTGATCATGTGCTTAGAACAAAAGAGGAACAGAATGAGGGCAGGTTTGTGGTTTGAAAAGAGGAGACCCTGGGGCAAATGTTCCAATTTAACACAAAGCGTACAGACTCTCTAGAATTGTGCTACATTTCACTGTCAGATATTTGTCACAGCCTGTTTTTGATCCTAAGAGAGGGCTGCTGTGTTTCTTCAGAAGCCCTCATCTGTGCCCGAAAACACTGATGGAAGCTATGAAAACGACGAGGGAGTCTTGTTTGTCTATTGGAACATAATTGTCCTCCCTTAAGCCACATACTGTACTGTATGTCCCTATGTCATTACAGAGTGGATTATCAGTCCACAACAGTTTGAAGTTGTACACCCTGAAATGAGAAGTGTGCTCGTCTGTGCAAATAGTGCTGCTTTGGAATCGTAGAACCTTTGAGTTAGAGTTGGTGACACTCGACAGTTGCTCTGCTCGTCTTCAGTCGGTCACTGCAGCTGAAGGTGAATACACTTTGATGTGGCTCAGCCTCCAAACTGTCAGCCTCTGACTGACTATGCAGCGCAGTCGGTTTCATGAATGCTTTTTATGTGGGAACACACCCCTCTCATCTCTCAGCTCTACAGCCCTATTGCCACCTCAGATACAGAGAGTCAGGTAGAGAGAGAACAAATGTGTCAAGTAAGTGACAGGCACTATTACTTTATAGATATCATTATTATTGTAGAATGAAAGCCCTGTCACATCTGACAAGAATAGCTTATCAATTATTTTGATCAGTTAGTGTTACCATGTCATCTTATAATAACGTTTATTTTTTAAAACCAGTGCATTTTTCACAATTTCTAAAAAGCGGAACAGATATATTAGATATATTTCATACAGATATATTAGGTTTATAATGAATTTCAGCTATATCAGCGTATGTCAGCATTTATATCAGCTATAAAGTATCTGTAAATGTAAATTACTGTAATTTTCTTCATTATACTGATTTGGATCTTTATAACATACAGAAATTGTATTAGTTTGTGTATATGTTGCCACAACATTTAACAGTAAGCCCTAATCAAATATGTCGCATACACAATATGTCCACAGTAAAACATTTTCATTGTAAAAGACAAAACTTTGTTGTGACTTTATAGATCTTAGTGTAAAAACTCCTGGTTGGGTTTCACTTTGGATGTACATAAACGTTTTAGGACAATGCCTTGGGTTTCTGTGTTCACTTCATAATTCAGAAGAATAGTAGTCCGTGTGTGTTTTCACTATTTGTTAACGTCCGAGGCTCAGCTTCAGCCCGGAGTGACTAGTGCCCAGCACAAGTCTATAAGGCTAGGATGACCAGATGTACTCTTTTGTGTAGCACTGCACAACATTTTCAACATTAATCATGCGCCCCACAAACTGAGTTTGCTGTATGTCCCACATTTTGATTGGCTGTAGATAATCTAAGGGGAAAACGGTTCTGCTTTGTTTTCCAATAATAACAAAATATGAAAGATCATTGCAGAGCTGCAGATTAATCAAGCTCCAGTGCTGAGAAGGTTGACCTGTCTCCACCTACGATGTATTTCCCTCTTTCTCCTACCTAAACAGGCGTATGCCCTATATTAGTTGGCGTAGCCTGCCAATCTGCTCCTTTTGGAACTCAGCTACAGAGGGCTGGCCAGCTGTGTCTGAGGGAAGGGGGCTGCTCACAGAGCTGGAGTTACATCCAGTTACTAAGGTCAGCTCTAAACCTGCTGTAACAGAAATGGAAATTATTTTTGGTCATTCCACAGGATTCTGTATGATTCTGGCAGCCATGGGCTTTATTTTCTTACAATTTAGCTTTAAGGCCAAAATCATGACCAGACAGACCTGTTGAAGTTCTCATCAGTCTTTTACTAAAAACTACTGGTACTGGTAGAATGTGTTTTTCTTGTAGTCCCATGAATTACTTCTGAAGTACATCTCATCCATTACTGTTTTGTTTATCCTCTCAGTTTAAATTGAAGTTTCCTGTCATAATTGCCTCTTTTCTTAATTTGAGTTAATACATTTAATTCACTTACTTAAGGTAATTTCTTTTAACAAATTGTTCAGAGGGGAGGGAGAGGGAGTCTGTAAATAACTGCATTGAAAAAAGGCGGTCAGTTTTTTCAATTTGCCAGATTAATTTAATTACAGATTTAAAGTTCAAGATTTCAAGATTTTATGTGTCCCGAAAGTATCTTTGGCATGTAACACTTTACATTTCTATTTTCTGTGATACTGGGATAATAGTTAGTTATAGAACATTAAAGACAGGGCTTAATTAAAGCGTGGCCAGCAGGTCAAATAAAGCCATAGAGTGTACCCATATCCAGTCTTCATTATGTGTTTATTTGCATCATTTCATTGGTTTAATGATTAATCCCTGCATGAAATAAAGCACTTGTGAGAGTAGTCCTCATAGTTCAGTAGCTGAATGTGTAATCAGGGCTGTTCTCACTCGGCTGCAGGTGGAGTCATTCTACACACTCACCCCACACTAATCAAACTCATCTCAAACCAAGGCAGGCCGGAGAGTCTGTGTTCTTGACCCCAGTATTTTAGCTGGTATTGTGACAGTTCTTGGGCACAGCAGGGCCCTCTGTCCTTTTCTAATCCACCTGAGGTCAGTAGGACACAACTGCAAAAAGTTTTTTCTTTTATTCATTCAGGCTGTAATGTTTTCAGGAGATAATTATAAAGACATATACTGTATTTTTATGGTCTATGGAGACTGCATGGGGGTTGCAGTGCCACAAGTGGCCACTGGAGGATTTTGGCAGGTAGAGGCAGTTTGTCAACAGTTGGTCTAAATGTATTGTAATTCATCTACGCAAACCTCTGGCTTTTGTTGTCTCAAAGTCAAAGGACCCCAAACCTTTACATCAGCAGTTCACAGTTGGTTTTTGCATGGTTTTATTCTATCAAGCCATTTCATTACTGTCTTTATTACTGTATCAACTCGACAGCTTCACCTTTCTCTTTATTCTTAGCAGAGGCTGAAAAATATGTGGAAGCCCCAGCTCTGATTTGTCATCTATAAAGCTGTAGCTCACATGCCACAGTTGAATCACTGTTGATTACAGCTCTGAGCAGGGCCCAGACCCAAAATAGCCCCAGTGTGCATTGGGTTGTTTGTGTGTGTACATTTTCTTAGCACTTGAAGAGCTTTGTCTCACAGAAGAGCTGGGAGACAACACATTTATGTTTTCTATGAATATGTGCGGGAAACAATCTGTGTGGTTAAAATGTCCTCTAGGTACAGCTTGGACAGAAATAGCTCGCTCTTAGATTGTTTGTTAAATTAAACAGAACAGGGCCTTGCAATAAGAGTGATAACAGTTGTGTAGAGTTCAGCAACTGAAGAATGCAGAAGTTTTTCTACTGTTTGTATAAATGTCAGAGGTTGAGGGGGAGACCTTATTTGATTAAAAGAAGGTGTGATTTTTGTCCTAAACCCATTTTTTGTTAATGCTCAAGGAGATACTTTTATTGTGCCCACATACGTATAACAAGTGGAACAAAGTCACAACCAACAATGGAACAACACAAATAAAAGAATGCTATAACAGAATTTCAGTTTTAGTTTTGCTTTAATATCCCCTTGTCCAGCTAGTCCAGTCCAGAATGAGTTGGAATGTTGGGTGAAAATTAAAAGAAACAGTCATGGGGAATAATGAGAGTCCATTTATTATCAGCCGGAGGGAAACAGTTCCTTCCAAAATGAGAGGAAATGGTGTCAGGCTGGGTCCATAGGTCAGGCACCGAGCACAGATGGGGCAAGGTACTGTCACTGGGACGTTTAACTGTGTTCCTGGGACAACTGGTGATCGGCTGTGAACTGACAGATGGTCACACCTAATAAACTGTGAGTCATCCCTGTTCTTATATGTCCTGACCGTGAGCCTTTTCAATGGGGAAGGTTTTAACATATAGAGACTGTGTGTCTCTCCCTAACGTAGGCCGGTTCCATCAAAGTGGAAACCACGTGACCATGTTCAAGTCTGGGCTGGAGCCAGTTTTGTTTCTTTTTCCCGATTTTTCCGCAGAGATGTAGCATATTTAAAAACTTGATGTGCCCCTGTCTCCCATCAAGTCAGCACTTTCCATCTTTGTTAAATTTGTGAACATCCTAGCTTTGTTTCCCAGGACAAGCGTGTCAAGTCAGTCACGGATGAGAGGTATTCAGTTGGAAATATCCTTATATCTCAGCCAATGACAAAAAGACATAGAAGTGAGCCCAAATCTGCTGCTCTAAATTAGATAAACACAACAGGACAAAAAAAAATATTTTTTAGTGAGCGTTGTCAGCTGAGGCCCATCAGAGAATTCCCTGACTCATACCACTCTCATTTTGATGCATCTCTAGCAGACGTGACCCATTTCTGCACAAGTGATAAGAAACCTGCCCACAAATGATAAAGCTTTGAGTTGCCTTCCTGTGGTTTGTGGCTAACTGAGTTTCCTGCGAGAGAGTGGGTCAGTGCACCACCAAAAGTCTCCAGATCACCACTTCCCTCGGGTTAATGCAGCGACAGCACTCAGGAGCTATAGAACATTAAAAATACATTGGCGACAGTCATATTATTGGCTCAAAGTATACCACAAAGGAGTAAAAGCTCATTTTGGTTACACTGTAACATGCCTTAAACCTGGAGTGATTGAACAAAGGGCCACAGAGACCGACCTCCATCGAAGTGAGTGCAGTCTGAGTGGACTAACCAAAAAAAAAGTGACATAACATATTTTCACAAAGTACCAGTGGTGGACAGTAACGAAGTAAATGTAATTCGTTACCGTACTTAAGTAGTTTTTTCCAGTATCTGTACTTTACTAAGTATTTCCATTAAGGAATACTTTTTACTTTAACTTCACTACATTTCAACGTCAAATATCTTACTTTTTACTCAAGTACATTTTGCCAAATTAGTCGTTCCTTGTGTTTCCGTTAAATATTTTTGTAGAAGAAGACCTCAAAGACGCGTCTCAGTGGGAGTGTCAGGACCGGCTCAATAGAAGCCTCATTCTCTACACGCGAGCTGATAAACATGAAAATAACAAATAAAAAATACACCTGTGATGAAGCTTTGGTAATAGTAATGGCTGACTCTGATTCTGAGGGAGAACATCTACCTTTAGAGTCTTTTCAGCCGAGTGAAAGTGAGAATGAGCGAGAGTGAGTTCGTGTGTAACTTGGACAGCGGCGCCGCTGCTCGTGCCTTTCTCAGTGTCTCTCATAAAGCACACGCTGTTTTTCCACATTTTGCCAAACATCAGTGAAAGAAACGGTAGGAAACTAGTCGCTCTGGCCGCGGTAGTGAGGGGAGGTTGTAATGGGAAGCCGTGAGCACGTAGCACCTGCAGCTTTACCTTTAGCACCTGCAGCTTTACCTTTAGCACCTGCTGCTTTACCTTTAGCACCTGCAGCTTTACCTTTAGCACCTGCAGCTTTACCTTTAGCACCTGCAGCTTTACCTTTAGCACCTGCAGCTTTACCTTTAGCACAGGTGATAGAAGCCGGGGCGCGTGTACTGCCGTGGCCGCGGGAGTGACAGGGAGTTTGGGAATAATGCGGCTTCTATTGACAGCTGTTTGGGACAAATACGTGTTGTTCATCCTGACACTTTACCCAGTCGAGGAGGGAGAGGCAGGGGTAAACATAGTCAGCGAGAATGCGCTAATCAAAGCAGCGATCGTAATAAAACTGATGGCTGTGTGCTGTGCTTTATGAGAGGTCCCACACTCTAAAAAACTACTAACTATGCCACATGGATGGATAAGAAAAGATTAAACAACTGCAACCACACACATACAGTAGCCTACATGTGTATATTTCTCATAACTATTTGCATACGTTTTACTAGTTATGGTATATTAGAAGTTGTAGTTATTCTTTATTTCAGAAAAAGAAAAAAAAAACTATTATAATATGTTCATTAGTGTGTATGTACTGAAAAAAACATAACCGCCAATATATAATGTCATGGTATGCAAATTATATGCAAATTAGATGCTTAAAATTTATTTACTTAAATACTTTGGGTCAGGTCTGACATTTTTCTAGTTTAGAGTAAGACTCTATCTCTTATCATTTTCAAACCACAGCCTTTTGAAATTTGGATCTCAAAAATCTGTATTTTTTAAATAATTCCTGGCACCTAAAGGGGGCAAGAGACTGACAAAAATTATAAGGGCATTATAGCCTAGTACTTGGATACTTAAGTACATTTAAAGGCAAATACTTTTGTACTTTTACTCAAGTGAAAGTTAAAAGGGAGTACTTTTACTTTTACTGAAGTAAGATTTTACCTAGTGTATCTGTACTTTAACTCAAGTACTTGGTTTGTGTACTTCGTCCACCACTGCAAAGTAGTTACCCTTCAAGCTGAGAAGAGTCACACAAGAAAGACAGGCTGGAGACTTTCTGGATGTCTTAGGCAGGACACGTTTATTGACCATAAAACACAGGATCCAGAGACAGAACAGTCAATACAGTGTGGTGGTATTTAACATTCAAGAGTATTAAGACTATATAGCCTTGTATTGTGTCAAAGTCTACGTAATGCCATTATGTTTAGTCTTGAGTTTATGTTTGAGTCTAGACTTGGACCACCTGCCTAAGCTGAAACACAAGAGAAGACACCACAGCCTTGGTATTAGAAGGAAGTCCTCACAGGGTGTCATCACCAGAACAAATTCTTCTAATACAGGGAAAGACAAAACCACTTAATAAACAGGTTCTAATTAAGGTTAAGGGCACTATAGCCAACAGTTAAAGAAGTTAGAGAAGACCTTAAAGTGGATCTAAAATTCCTCAGTACTGACTACATTGTTTGCATCTCTATGGGTTGTTTTTACATGTGCTTCAAACCCTTATAAGAAACAAATGGGCTGCAGTGGGTTTTCTAGTTTTCTAAAAGTTAAATCCATAAACAACGGGTGCTCTTTGCTTTGTGAACTATTACACAAGTGCAGTGCCCTGCAAATTGTGAGCATGTGTTCTAAATATTCACATAAATGTACAATCTCAACACAAGTGTTAAGTTAAGAGAAGGCAGTAGTGGCTTTATGTGAGTCTAAATAAAGATTTGTAAAAAGCATTGCATCTTAAAAAAATCTGCTCCAAAGCGACTAACCAAAGTAAATGACAGAGATTTAATTTCACAACTTAATGTCACACTCACAATGGGGCACACACAGGGGGGAATGCTAACACACACACACACTGGTGCACATGGCCCCAGGGCCGGTCGCTCTGGGGCGGTGGAGCGTGATGGTCGCAGCTGTCCTTCATCTGCGACCATCCAAAGTCTGCCTCCAGAACAAACATTTTAACATGTGCTGTGTTGGACCTGGAGCCTTTTCTCAACAGACAACAGATATGTTGGGGTGGGGGTAGTCCTTAATCATAGGACCTTTCCACTGATTCATATCTGAATGTTACCCAATCTTTTTACTCTTTCTAACCCTCCCACACTAAGAAATACATTAGCAAAATAATATTTATTAGGGAAAGCAAGGCAATTTTTTTTATTTAGCACAATTCATACACTGGGTAACTCAATTAGTAAAATTGTGGTTTTGTTTTGTTTTGTTTGTTTTGTTTGTCTGATTACCCAATCAGGGAGCAGATATGCTAGACAACCAGCTGGTCGACCTGCCAGTTCAGGGTAAATTTGGGCATTATGTGTAACTGTTAGGGTTAACCTGGGCATGAATGGATATCTTTCAATTCTGCAAAAAATACTGCAGCAAATAGAACAATAATACATCTCCTTACAGATGTTAATAGGTCTAACCTAATTTTACTATCTGGCTAGCCGTTGTGTGTGAGTAAATCTGTGTACTGCAAACTAAGTATTTGGAGATATTATTTTCAAAATGTTCACACAATTGTTCTAAATCATACAATATAATTATTGAAGCTGTATGATGTATCTTTTTAAGTTATGACCATTTGTTTAACAAATCAGAGCTAGACTGTTTACACTGACGTCTTTAACTGGCAACTCAACTGAGTGGTCAGCCATGTTTTCTGAGGTATCATAGAGACATTTATGCCATTCAACTAAAACATAATTCTTAGGGTGTTTAGAAATTACATTTAAAAAGATTTTTTGTTACCTCAACTTTCACACCTACTGCTTCTCATTTCTCAGTCACTTGTTTTTTTGAGCTTTCAGACAATAGTATAGCATTATAAACCAGTCAATATAAATCCTTTGTTTAGGTTTCATTTGTTAACACCAGACAAAAGTCATGACATTAAAGTCACTCTACAGCTGGCTTTCACTTTGTATTTGTTTATAATTTATTATATTTATATTAGTTTACCCCTGTCCCAAACAAGTTTCAAAACATATTCAGGCACTGGACCCAGGACAGACGTCAGAAATAATGACAACACACACTTTGATTTCAAGTCTACTCATTTATTTCCATTGAATAACATCATCTCAGATGATTCATAGCAGAGATAATATCTGTGGTTATGCTGAATTTAGATTACACTTTAAATTAGCCCAATATTTGCTTGATTGAAGTGCTGACAAAACACAGGGGAGTGTAGGACGAATATATGTTCACCAGGAGTACAGACAGTTAGGTTGGATATTACAAAGGTCCTCATTCAGCTGAGGCTCTCTATAAAAATACATCTAGAACAGCATTTATACAGGTTTCTCCAACAAGGATAATCCAAGCTGGAGCAGGTTTTAGAGCGTGTGGGTGGTGCAGCCATCGACAGTATGAGGAAAAGAATGGAAGTCTTTGCCAGTATTAGCCAGTTTAGGTTATTGAAGAAGTTACCATGTTTGTACTTGGCTCAAGAGAAAGCATAAAGCATGTTGCTAGTAATGCTAACCAGCTTACTTTTTAGTTTTATTTAGGTCCGCAATAAGAACTCACAAATGCAGTGTATTTGTGCATAGCCTATTGGTTTTGTTCGAAATACAATAATTAGACTGCAGACACATATTATTAATATAAAAAGAGAAACTTGCACTACATGCCCTACATGTTTTAAATCGCTATAACACAGCTGTCAGCTGCACAGAAGGCATCTGTTGTAGTTAATGTTCAACGCTATATAGCTATTGCGATAAAAATAGAGCAATGCAAAACATATAACATCTGTGTGTGTTATAAAGCAAACCAATAGCTTCTCCATATGTTTTCTTGTCTGGAACTTCCTGCGTTCAGTCTGAAAATCCAGAGAATCCCCAGGAAAAGTGGGTAAAAATAATCTGAATTATAGCGATGGGGATTCACACAGGACTATTTTTATCACAGGCACTGCTTTTGGTGAAATATGGTAGGTCATTTGCAGGAAATTTTTACCACAAATTACAGACATGGCAGATTCGTACAGTCTGACGAGCTCTGTAATTATTACAATTTAGAAGATGTTCCCAGGTAATTCTAAACCTGTGGGAATAGGGCTTTTGTCTGACTTTACATTCACAGAGAACATAAATGCCTCCACTCAGACAGATGCTGCATTCATGTGGTCTTGGTATTTCACAGCATTAAACCTTTGTTAAAAAGAGAATATTTATTTATTAACAAGAGAAATGTTAATAAACATACTAATCAAATCAGTTATACAGTGCATGTGAAAAGTATTCACAGCGCTTCACTTTTTCCACATTTTGTTATGTTACAGCCTTATTTCAAAATGGATTTTAGGTCTTTTCAAAAGCTTGTGAGTGTTGCAGGTTTGAACAAGACATGTCTAAATCAGAGCGCCTGGTTGTTCCAGAACTCCAGCGGGACAACCCTATGGACTCTACGATACAGGCCTATTTGATGGAGTGCTGTTGTTCTTCTGGAAGGTTCTCCTCTCTCCACAGAGACACTCGGGATTCTTGGTCACCTCCCTGACTAAGGCCCTTCTCCCCCGATTGCTCAGTTTGGCCGGGCTGCCAGCTCTAGGAAGAGTATTGGTGCCTCCAAACTTTTTCCTTTTACAGATGATGGAGGCCACTGTGCTCATAGCAATGCTGCTCCCCAGATCTGTGCCTTGATACAATCCTGTCCCGGAGGTCTAAAGACAATTCCTTGGACTTCATGGCTTGGTTTGTCTCCGTCCTGCACTGTTAACTGTGGGACCTTTTATATAAACAGGTGTGTGCCTTTCCAAATCCAGTCCAATCAACTGAATTTACCCCAGGGGGACTCCCACCAAGTTGTAGAAGCATCATGAAAAAGGCTCTAAATACTTACGTACATGAGTTTTTTCATTTATTTATTTTTTATAAATTTGCAAAGATTTCAAACAACCCTTTGTCACGTTGTCCTTATGGGATATTGTTTGTAGAATGTTGAGGAAAATAATTTATTTCATTTCATTTTGGAATAAGGCTGTTACATAAAACGTGGACAAAGTGAACACTTGGATGCACTGTAAATATCAACGGTAACACAAGTTAAAAAGTAAATTAACAAGTAACAAGTAAAACACTCATTTACTTGACAACTGCAGCTTCGGAAAGCTGTGTCTCCATCTGACTCTGGAGCAAGTGTCCGACTTTAATCAGAGTCATATACATGCAGCAGTAATCTAACAATAACCTGCATTATCCAGGTGGTGCTGTGGGTTTTGCTACAGAAAGAGTTTAAACCTCATATTTCACAGTGTCACCATGGCGACCCACTCCACATACTGGAGAAGGTTCTAGTGTTTGTGAGTGGTCACGTACTGATAACAAGGGCTGTTCAAGCTTATTATAATAACTATTATAATAACTAGAATCTATTGTTTTCTTTCATGCACAGATCTGCACATTCACCCACTTTTTTTCATAGCAGCCTACAATGCTTAGGGTGAAGGTAAAGCTCGAGATTCCCTAAAGGCATGGCAGCCAGATGTTCAGCTCCAGGAGAAAACATCTCCGAGGCCACAGCTGGGAGAGTGGGAGGCCCTCTGCTGTCATGTCACCACTTTACTTCCACTTCTTTTTTTTTTTTGAACGCAGCAAAATTTATTGTATAATTGTCAGCTTGTCTACACAAGAGGAAATGCCCAAATTTGAACATAGTGGAGGAGTGATGGAAGCAACACAAAGGCTAATGCTATATTAATGTGGTTTTGAAAAAATGAGACATATATTTATCATATTTTTCATAGTGCACCCTCTGTGCTCAAATGCACTCTATAATATGGATTACCATTAGTTGTCCACACAGAAACTGTCAGAGAGTATACATTATTACAACAGTGTTTTTCACAGACTGGCAGTAACTCTATGTCAGGGTGTTGATGATAACTTTTGATACATTTACATTTTTACATTTACATTTAGTCATTTAGCTGACGCTTTTATACAAAGCGGCTTACATGAAACTTTTATTCACCAGTGTTACAGAATACCACTGTAGGCAAGGTGGGTTAAGTGTCTTGCCCAAGGAAACAAAACAGTATGAACTGTGGGGAGAGGGGAATCGAACCGCCTACCTTCCGGTTGAAGGATGACCGCTCTACCACTGAGCATACTCTGTTTTTTTCTCACATCAAAAGGACATGTGGCCCAATGTCTGTATTAATTACAGTAGATTTATGCAAATGACCTGCAAGTAATTTTGATTTAAACACATATAACACTGCTTTAGCTCAGTGTAACAGGATGAATAGAAATAGATGTTGTCTGCTCATTAACGAGGCTGGTATTATTAAACAGGTTCATCTGGAGCCGGATCAGAAAACAGTTGTGGGCTGCTGCAAAGAAAGTAACTTTTACGAGGTTGGTAATGTTTTGCTAAACCTTTAGCATGTCTCTCTGTCAATGTTTTTTATCCACTGCCAGTGGCAGATACAGAACGTCATTAATAGGTGGGCCTGGTGAATATACGGAGGGGCCTTGGGTTTTTTTATATTATACACCTGATTCCCGGGCTCCGTATTATAGAGCTTTCACACTGCGCGCGCCGCGCGGATGCGGTCTGGCGATCCGTTCCATGTGCGGTGCAGTGCAGAGCAGAGTATGTGAGCGGAGCTGAGCGGGAAGAATTTGCGCTCCACGCTCAAAGTATTTCATAATTACTCCGCTCAAGCTCCGCTCTGGGTGTACTGTTTTCCGCTTCTCGCTCCCTCCCCCACTCCGTCCTTTTACGTCTCGCTCCGTTTTCGCTCCAGGGTATATATATATATATATATATATTTTTTTTTTTTTTAATAACACCAGTGTCTGATCAGATTGGAAGATGCATGTAGTGTAAAACGAATACGCAGTACTTTATATAAATGTTTGTGAAAGTACTAATAAAACAATACAAATGCAAACAAATGCAAAATATGATTAGAAACATTTTGAGTCCCCCTCCGTCTCCTGACAGTGGTTTGGTCCTGGGACTCCTGGCTCGTGATTGGTAATTGAGCGATAGTGGAGCGTTTCGGAGCGGAAGAAAATCACAACGCTCCAACATTTAAAAAATCCGCTCCTCGCACCTGGCCGCTCACATACTCTGGTGCAGAGATCGTTTCTGCACCGAGTCTATTTCTGATGTGCTGCACGCGCTGAATTAAGATGTTTTTATTAATCTGATTGGGTGGGCCACCAGTCAATCTGGGTGGGCATGTGCCTACCCAGGCCCACCCGTAAATCCGCGCCTGTCCACTGCTTGTGTCTGTGCGGAGAAAGACAAGACAGTGCTGGTTTTCTGCAGAGGTGTACTATAGGCTACAAGTATTGCCAACGTATCACCACTTTCTCTGGAGAATAACCACTACTATATTTACGGCTCATTTACAGAATATGGCAGCTCCATTAAGACACAAGTCAATGAAATCGGGACCCGTGCCAAACATAATGGTAAAATGAGTAACGAAGGCTAGACTCACAAACTTACTTGATTCGTGGAGACCTCAACTTTAGGATGTACATGAGTTATTGTAAACTTGGTTTAAAATAATTCCAGCCTCAGGGCCTACTTGTAGAGACAAAATCCTTTTCCACAATCTGCATTTGAATATCATGGTGTCATCTGTCAAACTGTAACAAGCAGCCAGTAGCAGAGGCTGCTCCGGGATTAGCTGACAATCAAATTCTTATATTTCTTTTATAACACTCTTCTAACAGATAGTTGTATTACTGTGTGTTTTGTCACATGCCCTGCTCTTATTCACTTGGCTTTTGTTTCCTCGGATGACTCACTAAAAGTTACTCCCTAAAAATATCCCAAGCGCAGAGCACATTGACAGAAAATCGACAGCCAGCTGCCAAGATTAAAGGTCATTTCTGATGTCAAAGAGTTATTTCTGAAGTTAACATTTGGTTCTTAACGTCAAGTAAGACAGAAAAGGAGACTTCCAAAATTAGTCTAAAAATGTCTAAAATTAATCTAAAAATGTCTCGAATGAATCGACGGCATCAGAGTAGAACATTTGCAGCAGCGAGACGTGAGCTGAGCCTCAAGTGGATCACACAAAGATGAACTATTTTGTTTGCTGCATATTTTTATATATATTTTTTGTTTACTGACTTCAACACAGTCAGTGTAGTTGAGGATCTAAAGCGGATTTTTATTTTGTAACAGCCAAAAATGATTCACAATTCCCCCCATTAAATGTAAATCATACTTCAGGTTCTCTGTGATCCCACTGCCAATGCATCTGCAATAAGACTAAGCAGCCTCCTTCTCTGATTGTTCTCTAATGTCCTCCTACGGCTTTTTTGCCATTACAGTCAATTTATTTTTGCCGTCTGTGATCAGCCCTTCCATCAATAAATTGTAGAGTATTATGGGATAATGGGACATTATCAACACTCCTTGAAGAAATAGCTTTCATGTTAACCTCTTTAAAGAAGTCTGCCCTCAAGCTAAAACACGTCTGTCGTTAAAACAACCTGGTCTTGACACATGTTCTTGCTTCTAGCTGCACTCTTTGCCTACATTAGAAAAGTACAGTTTAGATGAGCTACTCTCAGCTGGATTCAATGGTTTTGTCGGGACTATTGAGTGACCATATTATATATATATTCATGCCATATTTGGGGCGCAGTGGCTCAGTGGTAGAGCAATCGTCCGTCAACCGGGAGGTAGGTGGTTTGATTCCCGTTCTCCCCACAGTTCATGCTGTTGTTGTGTTCTTCTCCAAGACCCTCCAGTGTCTGAGGTACTGG
Source organism: Perccottus glenii (assembly GCA_024416835.2). Classification (NCBI taxonomy): domain Eukaryota; kingdom Metazoa; phylum Chordata; class Actinopteri; order Gobiiformes; family Odontobutidae; genus Perccottus; species Perccottus glenii. The sequence continues at coordinate 27,823,188 of CM044552.2, read as the reverse complement.
TGTGTGAATGTGTGAGAATGTTTGGTAATGGTCGGAAAGTCTATAGGCGCAGAATGACTGCCACATTTCTGTCAGTCTGCCACAGGGCAGCTGTGGCTACCACCACCAGTGTGTGACTGTGGAGTGAATGAATCTTTGCGTCCCCGGAAAAGCACTATATAAAATTTATATAATAATAATGAGTGGAAACCAAAAGTCTGCATCACTCAGGCCAAGGCTCTCAGAAGTGTAGTCCATCTGTGAATTACTCCTGTGTAACTTTTATTAAATTCTCAATTAAAATCATGTTGATGGTTCTTATACATGTGATCAGTAGAAGCCTGTCTATCTCACTGACACAGTACCCTCAGCTGGACACAAACCTCCAATGTAACTTTTCTGTCCCGGGATGAAGACTTATTGTTAGAGATGAAGTACATGTTTTACCACACAACACATATAATAAAGAAAATACATACAAAAGACATGTTCTTTCATCCAAACCTGCCGCTTGGACAGTCTCTACTTTTACAAAACCTCTACTTGCAAAACATTGCACCGTTGAGAGTCCCAGCATGCCTTGCAAGTAAGTGATTGGTTTAAATGTGGGATTTGTGCGGAGGGAGCTGAGCCCAGCTGTGCCCCCGCAGCCCCCCAGAGCCCCCCAGCTGCACACCTGAGGCTCATTTGGCGCAAGATTGACACTGATGAAGATAATTAGCCATAATTTTTGCTTGTGAGTCCGTGCTGTAGTGTTTAGATGCGGTGATGAAGTTCTGGGGGTGGCTTAAAAACCATTGAAGACTAATCTAATTGATTGTGATCCCTTACTTTCGTGGCCATCAGATGTGCTGGTAACTGCTGCTCTCACTGTGCAGACAAATCCAGTAAAATCTTTTGGTGGCAGTATTGTGAGTGGGCCATCTAGTCCACTACAGAATCCCCATTCAGCATAGATATTAGCCTGGTTCAGTAAAAAAGTATGTGTTTTCAAACGATTGTCCTGTCAGTGGGAGTACAAACACAGTTGCCCTCTCATTGTGACACAACAGAAGTAGAAAATGAAAATGCACAATAAAAATATTAGCTAACTGTGATTTTTAAAAATGAAAGAAAGAATGTTTATTGATCCCTTCATCTATCATCACTGCGGCTGGTACAAACCTGAGCAGCACTGGGTCTTGTAGGAATGTATTGGTGGGCTAGTGCAGCACTACTATATAGTGCATTCAATTAATGAATGGCTTTGGACACACCACAACTGTTTCTCTGTTGCCGTTAGTCAAGTAACTCTGGCGTACATGTTAAAAGAAAAATCTGCTGAAAAATACACTTTAGTGATATAAGTATCAATATAAATAAGCTTATGTGTTTAATTAGATATTATTTATCTACTCTTGTTTGTATTTTTGTATCAATGACCAAAACTGACTGGCAGCTCTTTTATGCCTCAAGAGGAAAGCTCTCATTTGTCCTTCTGTATTATTTCAGGTAAGCTAACATCAGTGATTTTACAATGTTGCGGTTTATTAATAACAATTTAGGACGGATTAGGTTTCCATAAAAAGTCAAAATTGTGGCTCTAACTTGTTTCATTCTAACTTATCACTGTCATATCACTGTCGCGCAGCTTTGCTCACTACTTTTACTAATGCATTGTGGGAAACTTTGAGAGCTCTATATTTCAGTCACCAGACATTCAGAAACCACTACAAAATGGTGAAATCACTATATATTGCACTATAGTGATTAGTGTGTTGATTCAGACACAGCCTATGTGTATGATGTCACACTGTTATGTAGTTACACATGTAGCCTCACAGCAAGAAGGTCCTGGGTTCGATTCCCATCCAGGGCAGGGTCTTTCTGTATGGAGTTTGCATGTTCTCCCTGTGTCTGCGTAGGTTTCCTCCGGGTACTCCGGTTTCCCCTACCACCAAAAAACATGTACAATAGCCCCCCCCCAAACACACATGGGGCCAGGACTCCCCTGCAAAAGAGATTTGTAATCTCAGTGGGACTATCCTGGTTAAATAAAGGTTAAATAAAAAAAATAAAAAAATAGGTTTTCATAACTGACAATCTATTGGTTTTCTCTCCAATGCCCTGAGGGTGGATTTCCCTTTAAACCAGTCAATAATTACTTTAGAAAACTATCGGTGTAGTGACTAATGAGGTTTTCCAAACACTTTGCCTAAAAACAACAGTAGTGGTGCTCCTGCTGCCTCCCATTCAAACACTAATACTTAATACAATTTTATTTTTTACATTTTTGCTTGAATTATTTGAACATTCACTAAATTTGAGGTTTTGATTTTGATGATTTGTTTTTAGCCACATTTGTGGACATTAGCATAACTAACTAATATCATGATTCATGCTTTCCAAATGGGTACTTCCAAGTATGGTAACTTCAGGATAAGAAGAAAATGAACTGTCTGCTTGACACAAAGGTGATGCCATGCTTTAGTCGCCCACTCCCTTTTTCTGTCCTAAATGTAGTTGTCCATTAAAACAACATCTGTATTGGTACTACTGCAGGGTGGGGTGGGGCGTACAGGGCTGGGAGGTGGAATGCCGCCGTCAGGGTATACGGTCCTTCCAGGAGTGGGACTGGTAGAGATGAGGGGTAGAAGGACGGGGGCAGCGGTGGAGGAGGAGGGGGTACGTGGCAGAGGTGAGGGGAGAAGGATGGGATGAGGTGGGGGTAGGACGGGAGGGCAAGGGGCGGTGGCACGAGTGACAGGTGCTGCTGGATGAGGGTGTGATGGAAGGAGAGCGAGGAGGAGAGGGGTGGGGGCAGGAGGGGCAGGCGGTGGGGGAAACGCAGCCTCTTCTCAGGATGCTCCAGATCAAACTCTCTCCTTCGATCCTCCTGTTCCCTCCTCCTCAGCCACTCCTTTTCCCACTCCCTCCTTTTCTTTCTCTCCTTTTGCTTCTTCTCTTCTTCCTCTTGTCTCTCTTTTTCCAAATCCCTCTCTTCCCCAGTTTTCACTGGATTTGTGCTAATGAGTTCTACCTCTCCTTCGTTTGTTTTTTTTTCTGGGTAATTACAATTAGTGACATGATTACTGCTGCAGTAATCATACTGGCCGCCGTCAATATCATCGAGGCTCAGTCTGTTTTGATCAATAACACTGCAGCTTTTGGAATCAATTACCGAGTTGGATAGAGTCGTCTCATGATGTGTTTCATCAACTTGACTTTGGGCTTTTTTGTTGATTAGTTTTGGATTACATCTATCATTGGTTTTACAAGAACACCCACTAAAAGCAGCTGTTTGGAGCAGACTGGGCTGAGTAAACATTTTGTTTTGTGTTTTGTTTTGATCATTGACACTCCAGCTAAAAGAGTCTTCACACAGCAGCTCGGTCCTGCTTGCATCAGTTTTGTCTCTGGTGTGCTGTGCATGTTCCTCGTTTGTGTTTGATTGAAGTTGCCCTACATCACCGCACCATTGATCCCCCTTGTTGTAGCTCTGGTTGTGACAGAGCTCATTATGCTTGTCCTTTTTGACAAGAGGATTGTCAGAAGCTGCTCCTCTATCTTCCGGTGTGTTCTTAGCATTTCTTTGGCTTTCACTGAGTGGATGCAGTGCTTTCCAAGTTTGACAGTCAATGGGAGAGTTCTGAATAGTTTGGTCCTGCTCTTTAGTGCTAAGCTGTCTGTACCTACCATCCTCAGAGTGGCAGCAGTTGTACAGTTTGCTTGTATAAAGTGTTTTCTCAATGTTCAAAGAAAGATTGTGCTTTGAGACAAAATGGCTGCCCGTGTTTGTACTGGTTCTGTTCATTTCTGTTGACAGCGGGCAGTTATTAAAATGTTTGAGGAGCTTGGTTTTCTGCTTCTTCCTTAGGGGTCTCCCAGCTTCAGGCGAATTGCTCCTCCTCTTGCAGCTTGTCGCAGTTGGTGTCATCTTCTCAGAAATGGCGCCCCCCTGAAGGGACATGTCTGCTCCTGTGGATCTAATTTTCACTTGTGTTTCTGTGTCTTGCCTGTAGCAGTGTAAGGTGTGTCCTGCAGGTATTGTTTGAGCTTCACGGAAAACTGTGTCTAGGCTAATCACTCCATCACATTCCCTTTCCCTGGCCATTTCCTGCTTACTTGCTGCTTCCACAAAGGCAAAAGAATCACAACTGATCACTACGTGGCTTTCTTTAGCATCCTGAGCGGGTTTTATCACGGCCCTCCTCGAATTATCTTGCACCACGCTGCTTTGCAAGGCCTCTTTCTCTGCGTGAGGCTCCCACATGCCTCTGTCGCTCTGAGCTGGGTCGGGTGTAATTGCAGGACAGCATGCTATCCCTATATCAGAGCCGGGGATGGGGCTAATCACTGCGTTACATGCTGCACCCCCGCCGTGCGGCTTTCTAAAGTCTTGGCCCCACTTGGAGGCTGATTGCTGGGATTGACACCGGCTGGCTTGGCTGTTCACCTGCACACACAGCTGGTTACACCGATTACACCCAGTGACAGGAAGATTACTTAATAGCTCTGCTCTCTTCTCATCATTTGTACCTACCTGATCCCCTCTTATCTTCTGTTCATGCCCCTTCATCCTGATTTCCGACCGCCCTTCTGCCCAATACACTCTGCCATCATTCCATTTCCCTCCCCCCTCCCCCGTTTGACTGATTATTATCTGTCTCACACTATCTTTTTTATCTGCCTTTTCTCTCCGTTTTCTCCTCCCTCTTTTTCTCATTCCCCTCCTTAGCCCTCCCCTCCTTTTCCGCCTCCTCCCTTTTTTTTGAAGCAGGGCAAGGTGGCACTCCTGCACAGAATCAGGAAGGGATTTTAAAATGCTTTCATCGGGGCATCCGGAGTGATTTGCCACAGAATTGCTGGAGCTACAATGGGCTACAACTTCCACAAGACTTCCCAGCTTTCCTCCTCTTTCCCCTCCGTCCCTTTCATCTCTGCTCAGCTCCCCCTCTCCCTCCATACTTCTCTGCTTCTGCTGCCAGTTGGCTTGTTTGATCACTGATGGCTTTCTTCTCTCTTCTTCTTTGGCCCTGTTATGGGCTCTGAAGTCATGCAGCAGAGGGTTGACGCTGAATGAGATGGACGGGTATGTCTCGGTGTAGCTGACCATTTCTGAAGGCCACAAGAGGACAGTGCTGCCATCTCGGCTGAGAACATGGCAGAATGGCTCTTTCGGACGAAGTAAAATCGTTGATTCTTTGGCACAGTTTGAGTGGGCCCTGTGCTTTGTTTGAGCAGACCTTCCTGCCTCATTTGTATCATTAGAAAAACTGTCCGGACGTGGTAGATCTGGACTTGGTAGATCTTCTGAAAAGTCTAAATGCATATTGTCTACATTGTCAGAGCTTAGCTGGGAAGAGTTATCTTGGGTCAAAACTGGGTCTAAATCAGGATTCTCCTCAGTGTTTAGGTCAAGATCAGTCCTGTCCCGGGCAAATTGGTCTTTGCGATCATCGCACGAGGAACGCTGGGTTCTGTTCTCACACATATCTAAGTCTAAAGAAACCCAGTCTGGAGTTGGTTCCTCAGAGCAGTTCTGGGTTCTATCCCAGTGGTCCACATTCAGAACCTCAGTGTCTGCAGTTTTGTCTTTTTCCAACCCTGGCGCTCCTTCCGTTGATGCCAGACCCAGTGTAGAGGCCTGAATGAAGACAGCGGCTGATTGGTGGAGGAGCACACAGCTCCTCTTCGGCAGGGAGAAGGATACAGGACGCAGACTGCAGACTCTGCTGTCACTCAAAGTGATATCACCAGGGCTTTTGGTGTGAGCAGAACACTTGGAGACACTGTTACTGGCAATTGTTGGTATTTTATTGGGCTTGATAGTGCCACACACATAATTATGAGCCTGTGGGGTCTTGTTAAAGTGGCTGGGGTGAGTGCTTTGGTTGGGTGTAGTGTCAGCTCCACTCAGATGATTATGGTCCAGGCCAGACTTGAGCAGGCGGCTGTCGGCAGTGCTGCTGGAGAGCGGTTGTGGGCCACATTGGACTTCAGCCTCTGGTGATGATTCCAGCGCAGTGAATAGATGCATTAGTGGTGTTCCAGGTTCTAAATGGGGAGAAGAGAAGAAGCTGTTTCAGCATGAGGAAATAGGTATACTATTATGTGACCAGTTTCAGTTGGAGCTATTTAAAGATAATTTAAAATAAAGCTTTGCATTACGACAATTTAAAAAATCAATTTTTTTGAAATATTGTAACTGTAGGTCAAATCTGGCCCGTGTTAAGGTTTCATAAGGCCAAGTAAACATAAGTAAAATATTTTAAAAATCCTATTCTGAATATGTCTGTGAAACTATGCTCAAAAACACAATATCCTTGTATGTCAAGATATATTTATTAAAATTTAATGAATTCCAGACCGTTAATATAATTACTATGTATTAGTGCTGCAACAACGTCGTCGATTACGTTGACTACGAAAATACGCCGACATGCGTAAAATGCGTCGACTCGTCAGTGGGAGTGTCAGGACCGGCTCAGTAGAAGCCTCATTCTCTACACGCTAGCTGGTAAACACGTAAATGACAAATTAAAAATACACTTGTGATGAAGATTTGGCATTAGTAATGGCTGACTCTGATTATGAGAGAGAACATCTGCCTTTAGAGTCTTTTCAGCCGAGTGAAAGTGTGAATGAGCGAGAGTGAGAGTGCGTGTGTAACTTGGACAGGGTGGACTTGGACTTGCTGGTGCCTCTCTCTGTACATAAAGCCCACTCCGTTTTTCCCACACTTTGCCCAACATCAGTGAAGAAAAAAACGGGGAGGAAACTAGTCGCACTGGCCGCGGTAGTGACGGGGAGGTTTGGGAATAATGCAACTTCCAGTGACAGCCGTGTGGGAGAAATACGTGTTGTTCATCCTGACACTTTACCCAGTCGAGGAGGGAGAGGCAGGGGTAAACATAGTCAGCGCTGATGCGCTAATCAAAGCAGCGATAGTAAGAAAAGTGATGGCTGTGTGCTGTGCCTTATGAGAGGTCCCACACTGTAAAAATATTTATGGTTAATAACAGATAAAGCTTCTGCAACCAAACACCTACAGTACATGTATATATTTCTCAGATCTATTTTCATACATTTTACTAGTTATGGTATATTAGAAGTTGTAGTTGTACTGTAGTTTACTAATTTTGCTTTACAAGTTACTGTTATTAATAATTTCAGAAAAAGAAAACTATTATAATATCTTTATTAGTCTGTATGTACTGTAAATAACATAACCGCCAATATATAATAATAATAATAATAATAATTAAAGCCGCAAGGGGCGATAAAGGCCCTCGCCTCCCTTGAGACCGCGGGGACACATGCACTCGTGCTTTAAAGCGTAAACTTCACGGTAAAAGGATTCTGAGGAGTTTTCTAAGACTCTAGCCGTGGCTCTGGAGGGGCCTCCTCTAAAGGAAGGATCCTGGCAATTGGGAAATGGCATTTATTTCCCAAAGGTTGCCTCTTCACAGACTCATTACGACCACAGCCACAAATGTATCAAAAAACAAATTGATATTTTTTTTTTGGCACACGTGTCTAGATGATACTCACCAAATTTGGAGCTGTTTAGATGAAAAGCCTTTAGACACAAGGGGTGCGATTTAGGTGGTCACGCATTCCACCCAACATAGTAGATTTTCTGTTGAGTTTACGGTATGGCTGTAATAAACTTTTCTGTTTGCCCTGAGGTGTCCTATGGATGTACCAAGGTTTGTATTTCTACATTGGAAAAATTTACTTTCATTTTCCATAGAACCAATGTATTTTGACTTTTCTAGGGGTCGCCACTGAGACATTTTTCGTATTTTTTTTCGGGGACTTCAAATACATAAATTTTTCGCTGGGCTTGAAGTCTGGGACTAATTAAAATGACTTTTAGTTGCACGTTTACTGGGTCAAATTGAGGATCATTTTTCAGAAAAATTATAATAAAAAATATACCAAATTATAATAAAATAAAATATAACACGAGCAAAAAAGTCTAGAAAAACGCCTGTCTATTTTACATACATGTGTTTAGCTCATTTTGCCCAAGTTTGGTGTCTGTGGAATGAAGCAGCTATTTTCTGTGTTCTTTTATAAAAGAGGTGTATTCTAAGTCAGTTCACATTTTCTATTCAAAATGGCCGCCTTCCCGTGTGTGATAGGGTGTGGTCCCCATTGGCTTTTTGTTCATAAGCCCATACTGGATGTGTGTACCAAGTTTCATTTGCCTACAACAAACTAAAAATTTCACTTCCCATTGACTTTTTCCACATTTTTGGGACGTTGCTATGGCAACACATTTATAGATAGGGGGTGGTTGTCATTGGCTTTTATGCTCGTCATGACATAAGAGATGTGTGTACCAAATTTTATGTCTCTATGACAAACTAAATTCTTGGGTGCCATTATAAGTTTGTAGGGGGCGCTGGAGAGCCATTTCTAAAGATAACCCTTTTATTTACATATCTTTGAGTTCAGGTCATGAATGTGCACAAACGCCTTTTTGGGTCCAACTCGATCCGAGAAGGCGTTTGAGAGTTAAGAGACGCGTTTATTTTCATAAAAATGGCCACCTCGTTACAGGCTTGCCACACCCATACCCGATAAGATATCATAAACAAAGTCACAACTTTGGTTGGCACACGTGTCTAGATGATACTCACCAAATTTGGGGCCATTTAGATTAAAACACAATGATTTGCATCTTTTTGCGCAAGGTGTGCGATTTTAGTGGCCATGCGTTTCACCCAACATGGCGGACTTCCTGTTGAGTTTAGAGTGTGGCTGTCATTGACTTTTCTGTTTGCCCTGAGGTGTCCTATGGATGTACCCAGTTTCATTTTTCTACATTGGAATAAAGTTACTTTCACTTTCCATTGGCCCGATGTATTTTGACTTTTCTAGGGGTCGCCACTGAGTCATTTTACGTATTTTTTTTTCGGGGTCTTCAAATACATAAATTTTTCGCTGGGCTTGAAATCTGGGACCAATAAAAATGACTTTTAGTTGTACGTTTACTGGGTTAAATTGAGGATCATTTTGCAGAAAAAATATGATAAAAAAATATATACCGAATTATAATACAAAAATATATAACTCGAGCAAAAAAGTCTAGAAAAACACTTGTCTATTTTACATACATGTGTTTAGCTCATTTTGCCCAAGTTTGGTGTCTGTGGAATGAAGCAGCTTTTTCTGTGTACTTTTAAAAGAGGTGTATTTTAAGTCGGACCAAATTTTCAATTCAAAATGGCCGCCTTCCCGTGTGTGATAGGGTGTGGTACCCATTGGCTTTTTTGTTCATAAGCCCATGCTGGATGTGTGTACCAAGTTTCATTTGCCTACGACAAACTAAAATTTTCACTTCCCATTGACTTTTTCCAAATATTTGGGACGTTGCTATGGCAACACATTTATAGATAGGGGGTGGTTGTCATTGGCTTTTATGCTCGTCATGACATAATAGATGTGTGTACCAAATTTTATGTCTCTATGACAAACTAAATTCTTGGGTCCCATTATAAGTTTGTAGGGGGCGCTGGAGAGCCATTTCTAAAGATAACCCTTTTATTTACATATTTTTGTGTTCAGGTCATGAATGTGCACAAACGCCTTTTTGGGTCCAACTCGATCAGAGAAGGCGTTTGAGAGTTAAGAGACATTTTATTTTCACAAAAATGGCCACCTCGTTACAGGCTTGCCACACCCATACCCGATAAGATATCATAAACAAAGTCACAACTTTGGTTGGCACATGTGTCTAGATGATACTCACCAAATTTGGGGCCATTTAGATTAAAACACAATGATTTGCATCTTTCGGCGCAAGGGGTGCGATTTTAGTGGCCGCGCGTTTCACCCCACATGGCGGACTTCCTGTTGAGTTTAGGGTGTGACTGTCATTGACTTTTCTGTTTGCCCTGAGGTGTCCTATGGATGTACCAAGTTTCATTTTTCTACGTTGGAAAAAAGTTACTTTCACTTTCCATAGGCCCAATGTATTTTGATTTTGTAGGGGTCGCCACTGAGTCATTTCTCGTATTTTTTTTTCGGCGACTTCAAAAACATACCATTTTCGTCGAGCTTGAAGTCTGGGACCAATAAAAATGACTTTTCGTGCATGTTCACTGGGTCAAATTTAGGATCATTTGGTCACAATAAAAATAAAAAAATAAATAAAAAATAAAAAAATAAAAAAAAAAATCCGAGCAAAAACAATAGGCCCTCCCGGTCACCGGCTCGGGCCTAATAATAATAAATTTTATTTGTAATGCACTTTACATTTAGACAATCTCAAAGTGCTACAGAGCATCTAAAAAATCAAAGTAATTCAATATAAAAAGAAAACAGAACAACATAAGCCTATATAAAAAAAAAAACGTTCATTGAAAAGCTTTTATAAAAAGAAATGTTTTTAGGTTGCGTTTAAAAGCATCAGTAGTCTGTGGGGCCCTCAGGTAGTCCGGGAGGGTATTCCACAGCCTCGGAGCAGCCGATGAAAAGGCCCTATCACCCATGCTGCAAAGTTTTGTTCTGGGAATTTGGAGGATGTATGAGTTTGCAGAATGAAGAGTGCGTGCAGAGTGTGAAAAGGTCGGGTGGGTGAGAAGTTCCTGCAGGTAGAGGGGGGCATGTCCGTGAATACACTGATGGGTGAGGAGGGAAACTTTATATTCAATTCTAAGTTTGACAGGAAGCCAGTGAAGAGATTTCAGGATGGGGGTGATGTGTTCATGCTTGCGCACCCTCATCAGGATTCTGGCAGCGCTATTTTGGATGTATTGAAGTCTCTGGATGCTTTTGCCAGAGATCCCGATGAGGAGTGCATTACAGTAGTCCAGCCTGGAAGAAACAAAGGCATGGACGAGCTTCTCTGCATCCTCCATGCTGAGTGTTGGACGGAGTTTGGCAATGTTCTTGAGATGGAAAAATGAGGTCTTGCATAGGTGTTTAATGTGGGTGTCAAAGGTGAGATGAGGATCCATTTTGACACCCAAATTACTGACCGATGTGGAAAGGGAGATATTTTGGCCGGAAAAAGTGATGCTGGTGATGGTTGAAGTGCGGTTGATGTGGTGTACCAATTAAGATGGCATCAGTTTTAGAGCAATTTAACTGAAGGAAATTGAGCTTCATCCACATCTCTATCTCCTCCAGGCAGGTGGTCAGTGTGGATGTTGGTAGGGGAGCAGAGAAAGTGGAGGTTGTACTTAAATACAGCTGTGTATCATCAGCATAACAATGGAATGATATACCATGTCTACTAATGATTTTACCGAGGGGGAGCATGTAAATGGAGAAAAGTGTGGGACCCAGCACAGAGCCCTGAGGAACACCACAGGTGACATTATGAGTGAGTGATTCGGCTTTGCCCAGGGCAACGTACTCAGTTCTGCCAGTCAGATATGAAATGAACCAGTCGTAAACATTGTCTGAAAGTCCAATGGTGTGTTTCAGGCGGTGTAAGAGAATGTTGTGGTCTACTGTGTCAAAAGCAGCTGTTAGATCTAGCAGGATAAGGAGTGATGGGGAACCAGTATCTGCTGCCATCAGAAGGTCATTGGTGATCCTGACCAAGGCTGTTTCAGTGCTATGACCAGGGCGGAAACCCGACTGAAATTTTTCAAACAGGTTTTTTTTTTTTGAGGTGAGTATGAAGTTGTACTGCAACTATTTTTTCCAAAACCTTGGATAGAAATGGTAGGTTTGAAATGGATCTATAGTTGCAGAGAACTTCAGGGTCCATAGTTGGTTTTTTAAGTAGAGGTTTGATGACAGCAGTTTTTAATGTGGATGGGATATGACCAACCAGAAGGGATTTGTTTATCTTGGTGATGAGTGGAGAGACAACAGAGAGGTTGGCCTTCAGCAGAGTGGAAGGGAAGGGATCCAGGGCACAGGTGGCCGGCTTCATCTTTCTTTATCTATCTTTGCGAGATGTAGTCCACGAAGTTGCGAGCTGGAATAGCGGAGTGCCATTCTGATCGAGAATGTCAGCCAGACAGCGCTAGCTAGCAGACAACACCAGCACAGCAGCGAAAAAAGTAGTAAGTAGGTGCTCCTTGCAGTTATAAGCATAGTTTAAAAACACCGTTTAAAAAAAAATCGCGGGCGAGCAGAGCAGAGTGGAGAAGCGGCGAACACACAGCGCCAGCGTCCTCTCCCTCTCGAGACTTATAATGTCATGGTATTCAATTTAGATGCAAATTAGATGCATTTTTGTTTACTTTTGGGACAAACCAATTAAATAAAACATAATCATAAGTACGTGATTAATAACAAATTATCTCCTTAGTTGAAAAGAGTTTAAAATGTTTTCTTTTATATTTTATAATGAAATCACAAATTCATTACACTCTCTGAAATACAATTAAGATTGTAATCAATGTAATCATATTAAACATTGTAATAATCACATTCAGTTCATTTAAAAATATGCATATTTACTATACTCTTTAAAATACATTACAGTTTATTAATCTAGTGTTGTTTTTTTATACAGTTTATCCAAAAAACACTAGATAAAAAAAAAAATCAAATCAAATAATCGTTAGATTAGTCGACAAAAAAGATTATCGTTAGATTAGTCGACAAAAAAAAGAATTGTTAGTTGCAGCTCTACTATGTATTGTTGTGGCCATTGGTAATATTGTTTTTGATTTCTTTCTGGTTATTTATGTATTAAAATGACCCCCTAGCTGAAATTCTATTACATTACAGAATTTTTTTTATATGTGTATATATATATACACACACAACAAATTAAATTCTTAGCACTGGCCTGCATTGGGATGAAACATTGGGAGATGTTGTACGTTTCCCAGATTTACAGAATCCAGTTCAAACCTGCATCAAATACCTTTTTGAAAACTTAAATGGCCCCTATTGATCTGATCAAAATAACCTATTTCTCTCTTCACACAGGAGCATTATTTGTGCGACGTGTGTGTGTATACTGTATATAAGGAGCAGCTCATCTGATGTTCAAATGTCCATCTCTGTTGGACAGTGCCTTACAACAGAGAGGTGTGGTATGGGCAGTCTGTGGTCAGTGGTGAAGCAGGTAAAACTCAGCAGCAGGAACTAAACTCGGTCTGACTCAACAGTAGCCACATGGATGTGTGTTAACTCAGTAGGTTGCAAAGTTTTATGGATTTATTTCACCAAGCAACTCCACCCACTAATATTGCCTACTGCAGCTTTAACAAAAGCATAAACTAATAGGATTACAAGTGAATAAAGACTGGAGGAGGAGAGGGATCCATGTGGAAAAGGCTTCTCATAAAGTAAGCTGCTTATACATTTTTTTAGTGTTCCAGCTCTCCACCATCACCCTTTTGTAGAACACATTTAAATATGATTATTGGGTGTAGGATGGACTTAGGAAAAACACAAGCGCTCATTGAATGAGCACTGAGACACATGGGTTTTATTCCAACATCTAATATACATTTCTGTTAATTCATTTAAGAGCCACACACGCTGCAGACATTACTGTGGCAGATAAATCAAACAATGGTTTTAAGATGACTCAAAACTTTCAAAATAATCCATAGTGGGGTTTCCTTAAATTCCAAGATCACTGCTGTTAAATATTACAGTTGTGAGAGGATGACTTCAAAAGAATTATTGCTTGCAGTGCATTTAACACTGAAGGTTTGAGTTAGAATGAAATTGCCAAACTTTTCAATAGAAAATGTAGGGTAGGTGACAGCAGCACTGCTCTTAATATATGCTGCGTCTTTTTTACACATTTGAATATTTCTTACACCTTTAAATTCATTTGACAGGACTGTGGGGAGCACTAACACCTTCAAAATCAGACCTTATGATAAATTCAACTGAGAAAATCTAATGCCAAACTCCAGCTGTGTCTCAAAGAGGCTTTGGTTCTGACTCCCGATGTCTAAAACTAATAAACATGTTTTAGATTCTGAAAAAAAAAAACACTGTTAGTGTCCCTTTAAGGTCAAGGTCCAGCATGGGATTGGCTTTTGGGACTTTGTAGATCTGATTTAGTGAAGCAAACAAAAAAAGAGAACAGTCTTTGGACCGGATCTTCTAAGCTACACAATTTTGCCTGAGGCATAAATTTGGGATTTTGTGGCAGACAGTGTCCTATTTTAAACAGTTAATTCACGTAGCACAAAACTCTACTGTTGCTTTAATTACAGCTGTTACAGCAAGCGCATAGACTTTGACATGACAGGAGCGCATGGTGGTTACGCCATAACGCAGGACACATCAAGGAAGAAATTAAGCCTTACAGTTGTAGTGTTGCAGTTTGTTGAAAGAGTTCAGTTGGAGTTAAGATTTCTACAAACTGTGAACCAAAAGAGCAGGATGTGACCACAGACCACACAGCTTTTCTGCGATGACCCAAATATGGTTTAAGACCTTATGAAAGCTTTAGAATCTGACACAAGGAACTCAAAAGCACAATAACATATGTCTAAGAACTCTATAGAAAATATAGACGTTTGAGATGCTTTAGTGCTGAAATAAAACCATAAATGTCTGCAATGAGCAGTGATTGTGCCACCTGAACCTGACTCAGCTGAAGCCAAACACAAACAGTTGGGCATGCTTGGAGAAAGTGATGTCAGGAAGGGCATGGGAAGAAAATCTTTGCCAGAGTAAACATTTAAATCCAAAACATCACTTCTATATCAGCCAAGCCTCTCCCATGGTACCTCTTAAATGGTCCTCGTGTAAGGGCGCCGCCATACGGTGATTTTACAGCAAAATACAGCGATATACCTCCGTCCACCAGAGGGCAGGCTCCAAAAGCGGAAATATAAGGAGAAACCCAATGGCGACTTTACAAGAGTAAAACTCATGTTTACAGCCTGGTACAAAAGATGGCTCCGGTCTCTAGAGCTAAGTTTTTACTACGTGACAACTCTGGGGTGAATTTTTGAAAATTATGTTGGTTTATGCTATCTAAAAACTATTGTTTTACTATGGAGTAAAACCCGAAAAGCCCGGATGTAACGGCCATTTTATTGCCCATTCGTAATGACAATATTGGTGAATAGGGGACCAATGGGCGGATATCATCCATAATTATACTATCTATGATATCAGCCCAGTTGAGTCCCGGGTTAACAACAACCGTCATCCTTGCTGTTAACCTACAGAAAGGAGGAAGATGTTTCTGTTGACAGAGAGAAGAATAGAGATGGCAGAAGTAAATACTTTCTTTCAGAAGAGGCAGGAACATAGGGTGAGAGGTAGTATGTGTAATCTGATAGAGATTAGTGATTGCAAAGTGGTGGTGGTAAAGAGAGTGTAGCCAGACTGCATTGAATGGTGGTGTGTAGGATGAACCTTGGGTGGAGCAGAAGATGAAGAGAGCAAAGGCAGAACAGAAGACAGTGGTGGAAGTTGAAAAAGGAAAGTCGTTTTTCCCACTATGGGTATGTTGCAGTCCTGAAAAGTTTTGTCTCTATTTGACTTTTGAAACTTGGATGCATTGTTAATGATTATTATAAAGACATTTCCGTTCAATGTTTTTACTTTTGCTTCTAGTTTGGCTCAAGTGAGGATTCAATCAGCTGACTGCGGTGTTCAACTACACTCCTCCCAAAGTGGACCACAAAAACGGACCCGCTTGAGACCAATAGCCGAGCTGTTCCCAAAGTATTTTTGGGGATCCTTCGGTCTCCTTTTGGTAATGAAAGTGCTCCAGAACCGACCAGGCAAAGTGATTAGGGAGACAGGTTAGAAGGTATAAGAAAGGGGATATTGAGTTGTATTGTTTGGCAAAGCAAGAGAATAGAGATGGTAAGGATGTGAAGCAAGTTAGCGTAATTAAACATCTCTGTGACGGGAAGATGGAAGGGAAACTCTGAGCAATTGTTGAAAGATGAAAATGATAGGAAAAGAAGGAAGGGAGTGGTGGAGCTGTAGAGGTTTTAGGCTTTTGAGCCATACAATGGAGGTTTGGGAAAGAGATGTGGAAGCTAACTAATGAAGTGAGCATTTTTGAGCAGCAGTATGGTTTTCATCCAGCCATCTTCCACAACTTATCCCGGGCTGGGTTGCGTGGGCAACAGTGTAAGCAGAGACACCCAGACTTCCCTGACCCTCCCCAGACACTTCGTCGAGCTCTGCCAGGGGGATCCCGAGGCGTTCCCAGGCCAGCCGAGAGACATAGTCCCTCCAGCATGTCCTAGGGTCTTCCCCGTGGTCTCCTCCCGGTGGGACATGCCCGAAACACATCCCCAGGGAGGCGTCCAGGAGGCATCAGGAACAGATGCCCGAGCCCCCTCAGCTGGCTCCTCTCGAGGTGGAGGAGCAGCAGCTCTACTTTGAGCTCCTCCTGAGTGACCGAGCTCCTCACCCTATCTCTAAGAGAGCGCCCCGCCACCCTGCGGAGGAAACTTATTTCGGCCATCTGTAACTGGAATTGTGTTCTTTCAGTCATGACCCAAAGCTCATGACCATAGGTGAGAGTAGGAACATAGATCGACCGGTAAATCGGGAGCTTTGCCTTGCAGCTCAGCTCCTTCTTTACCACAACAGACTGGTACAACAATTGCATTACTGCAGAAGCTGCTCCGATCCATCTGTCAATCTCACACTCCTTCCTTCCCTCACTCGTGAACAAGACCCCAAGATACTTGAACTCCTCCACTTGAGGCAGGAGCTCTCCACCAACCTGAAGGGGGCAAGCCACCCTTTTCTGACTGAGAACCATGATCTCAGACTTGGAGATGCTGATCCTCGTCCCAGACTCTTCACACTCGGCTGCAAACCGTCCCAGTGTTGGAGCCAACAGGACAACATCATCTGCAAAAAGCAGAGACGAGATCCTGTGGTCCCCAAACTAGACTCCACCCGGCCCCCGGCTCCGCCTAGAAATCCTGTTCTCAGACAAGGCGGACGTTTCCTACTGCTGCTCCTCCTGTTATCTGTTATCTGTTATCTGCTCTACGCTCTATAAGTGTGCTTATGTCTAGTCTTGTCATAAAAAACTCTTTCCTTTGACTCTACTGCTTGCTGGACTACTAAGAAAACTGGAAATGGATCTAATTAACTGGTCTCTGAGCGCAATTGACACACTTTTTTCCCAAAGGAAGGGTGCACCGGGAGAACCCATTTGCCCTGGCGGTACCTCAGCGGCAGGCTACACACGGGATGCCTGGAAGAACTGGCAAGTTCTGTGTTTAGAAGTTCTGTCCGTGGAGGACGTCGAGGATGTATTCATTTTCGGATTTATGATAGTGGGGTTCCTAATTATTGGTCTTGGGACTGTCTTAAACTATCGCAAAATTTGACAGCTGCCTTTAAAGCTACCCAGCGCTGTCTGTTGAAATTAAACAGTGCTTCTGTGACGTGAGTGACAAGCTGAAGGGATTACAACAGGGTGTTGCACAGTCTGAGGAGCTGATTCGTGTCATCTCAGCCCGGACTGCGTACACGAAAGAAAAGAGTGGATTTGATCGAGAATCAGATCTGTGAGCTGCTACGCAATGCTACAGGGCTGACTACGAAACTGGATGAAACATCAAAGTTACTTCACGAATCGGACGCACGCACCTGACGCTGAATAACCAGGACTGATTGACTACGATCCGGACAAATTACCGAAGATTAAAATGGATAAATTACAATTTCTGTCTCCTTTACCTCTGCCCCAGTCCCTTCTCTCAATTAGAAGTCTGGCTATAGCAGCTGGGTCTTATCTTATCTTAGTGGTACTCCCTGTGCTACATCAAGGCCGAAGCCAAGGAACTCTCAAACAAAGTTCCGTTATACACCTCAAGGCCTCCTACCACTACTATCACATCCCACCTGCCACTTCATCTGTCTGACTCTCTCCTCTACTCCCCCCTCCCCCTCGTAAGCCACTGAAAAATTCCATCACGTGACCTTGTGTGCTGTTATCCTGATACTGTGATGTGTGATGTATGTCTATGTATGTTGTAATGGCAACTGTAGTTGCGACTTCGTATGTTATGTTGTAATAGCTACTGTTGTTATATATGTTATGTTTGTAAAATGCTCTATGTCATTTTCCTGAAGACCACAGCGCCTGAATAATGGCTGCACATGAAGCACTTTGTGACTATGTCTGTGAAAGGTGCTATATAAATAAACTTTCTTCTTCTTCTGTCCATAAAAATAATGAACAGGACCGGACAGCCCTTAGCAAAGGGCCTCGGAACCATACTCCCAGAGCACCCCCCACAGGGCACCACGAGGGACACAGTTGAATGCCTTCTCCAGATCCACAAAACACATGTGGACTGGTTGGGCAGACTCCCATAAACCCTCCAGCACCCTCGAGAGGGTATAGAGCTGTTCCAGTGTTCCACGACCGGGACGAAAACCGCATTGTTCCTCCTGAATCCGAGGTTCAACTATCAGCCGCATTCTTCTCTCCAGTACCCTGGCATAGACTTTCATTTTGAGGCTGAGGAGTGTGATCCCCCTGTAGTTAGAACACACTCTCCAGTCCCCCTTCTTAAAAAGAGGGACCACCACCCTGGTCAGCCAGTCTAGAGGTACTGTCCCCGACCGCCACACGATGTTGCAGAGGCGTGTCAACCAAGACAGTCCTACAACATCCAGAGACTTGAGGTATTCAGGGCGTATCTCATCCACCCCCGGTGCCTTGCCAATGGTTTCAAGCCAAGAAAGAGCACTACAGATGCAATATTTGCTTTGAAAAAGGTTAATGGAGAAGTACAGAGAGGGTCAGAAAGAGCTGCATTATGTCCTTGTAGATTTAGAGAATGTGTATGACAGAGGGCCAAGAGAGGAGCTGTGGTATTGTATGATGAGATCTGGAGTGGCAGAGAAGTATGTTAATGGTGCAGAATATGCATGAGAGCAGTAGGACAGTAGTGAAGTGTGTTAGAGCGGTGAAGGATATGAATGGTGAGGTGTGCAGGAGGTGTGACAGGGGGGTTCACTGTGAAGGATCAACTCTGAGCCCAGTTAGACTTAGCTGCTAAGTGGTTATAGGGTTATACGGTTCTAATTCTAAGTATGGACAGTTTTTGTTTATTTACCCAAAACTTTCCATGACCCAGGTCAAATCAGGGAGCCTTTATTCATGTTTATGCTTGATTTTGTCCTAGATGTCTGTACACAGATGTTTATACTTGCTATATCAATATTTTGTTGACAAAGTTATTGTTTATACTTAACTGTTTAATCATCAGTAAAAATTTATTTTTATGTTGGTATATCACATATATGTGGTATTAGACAACTGATGAGCTGCGGTATGCCTCTGTATCACACACAGTGTGTGAGTGTGCTGTGGAGCAAGAGGCATCAGACCAAAAGTCAGAGCAGTTTTACCCGTTTGACTGCTGCTTGTGCAGAGGGCGGTCCAATTCTGAAGGCAGTTTGGCCTGGTGGGGTTCACTGTATCCACTGCCACTGTGGTGGAGCGGAACATGGGTCCGGATCCAGGAGCACTAAAGGGGAGCATACATGAGGTTAACACATAACAAATGTCCAAAAGAAAGACAGTAAAAGGATAAATAAATATCTTGTAGATTCTACAGCTGTGAACATAATTACTGTATACAATTTCACGCACTGACAAGAAAGTGAGCAGGCCAGGAGCACTGGCTCTGTGGCGAGGCGCTCACAGAGCTGGTACCTGTTAAATGCTATTGCATGTCCAGAGAAAATGTGTGGTTCAGCTCTTTCTTGCAGTGAGCAGTTTGAGGTAACAGAGCATTACTGACTCCTGAAGTGCTAACATTTAGGATTCAAGATTCAGTTTGTACTCATTGTAAAGGAGGAAGGAAGTACTTGCATTTAGTTAGAGAAGATAATGATAAAAATAATAATGATTAGGACAGTCCAGCTGCAGAACAGCTGCCTGTGAGTGGAATAACTTAACAATCACACCTGTCAAGCCATCACAGTTTGTTGAGTAACTTCTCTCTCTTTTCTCTTTCTGTTCCTTATCATTAAAAAAGAAACAAAAAATGCTTTGAGGTGGAGTAAAAACACATTTTTATGGCAGTTTTCATAAATGTCTACAGTGATTTTGAGTTTTCCTCCTAAACCTCACTCAGCTGTTGTCACTATTTGGAAGTTTTGGAAAACATAAATTAGGCAGTGTGTCACATTTCAATACTTGCTGGCTTTTAGTAAACATGACAAGCACAATTTGTGCCAAAAATATTTGGTTTTACAATGACCTCAGTAAACCTGGTGGTGTATCAGGTGACCTTTAAAAACTGCCTCTCGGAAACACAAATACTGTATACAGCTGTCAATTCATGTCCAAATGGAATTTCACTTATCGTGGCTGTCAAATGACAGTTTACACACTGCTTATCCCGACAGTCTGAAACCAGTTAGGGTATAAACTCTAAACTGTTTAAACCACATTTTAAAAAGAAGCTGGTTTGGTGAGGGTTATAACTTAGTAAATGAAAAATTCAGGTCAGACAATCTCATATAACAATCACTGTCTGCAGCTGATAATATCCTGCACACACTATTGAAGGCAAAGTCTTTTGCAGACGCCACTGGTCAGCATTACCAGTAGTAGCCCCCATTTGCATACACTGCATTTCTTCTGTAGATCCATCGATACACACTTTCTTTTGAAAACGCTGTTTTTGTTTGAACAGTGGTTAGTGGTTAAAATCATAAAATAAGGTGAGTGCTTTAAGAAGTCAGAAAAGAGTCTGCAGGGAGGAAAGATCCAGAAAAAGAGACAAGCAGAGGAGCAGAGTGGAGCTGAAATCTAGCTGAAAATCAATTTGGTCATGCTTCGCTCTCTCCGCCTTTGTGCCAAAAGCCAAACTGCATTGTTGCAAATCTGAAAATGGCAGTGACAGCCGATACTGATACGGGACTTTCCATAGAGCCTGCGGCTCCCCGCAGCCACAGCCCCATAAAGCACAGTGCTGCTATACCAGGCAGGAGTCGGTCCTCTCTATTGTTCCTATTTAGTGCATTGTACAAACTGAGCTGTGTTTAAAGATCAATTCAATTCAATTCAACAATTCACAATATAGTATTGAACCGTTAGGGACACCCTTCATGGTTCAATATGCGTTTGGAAATTTTGATTTGCTTGTTATTGCGTAAAATTTAAAGTCCCCTTCTTTTTATGCAGCATATTTCTCTACTGTTGGCTGTGTGTGTGTGACTGTGGCTTTAAATAATTTGGGACTAGGGAACGCCTCTGTGAGTGAACAATTAATCACAACTCAACTGAAACTACAGCCTTTGATCTTTAAAATCATCCCACAATGACTACAACTAGTTTAATTAATATCAAATAAAATAATTGAATGATGGCACCATAAATTCTACTGTAATGAATCGAACCAAAAAACGTAAAAAACAAAACAAAAAACAAGGTACGTATTAAACCTTGGACTGGCTGTATTGATGCATCCCTACATAACACTTACTTACTTTACTTACTTTAAGTTTATAGCACTGTGATATACACTTTTCAATTTAAGGATTTGGATTCAACCTCTGTTGTTTTTAGGAAATTGATCTTTTTGAGCACAAATATCACAATAGAAATGTCATCTTTAACAATTAATTGAGTTGTCTAGACCAGGGGTCTCCAAACTCCCGGGCCACGGACCGGTACCGGGCCGCAGAGAAATAATAAATAACTTACATTATTTCCGTTTTATTTATTATCTGAGTCTGAACGATGTTTTATTTTGAAAAATGACTGGATTCCCTCTATTACATCCGTCTATGACTCACTCTTGACGCTTGTCCCGGTCACGTAATACGTTGCCGCTAAAATTAAACGCCCAAGCTAGCAAAAAGAGTAAAAAACAAACGTCTTTGGAAAGTTTCTTCGCAAAGGGGAAAAGACGTGAGGAGACAGAAGAAGACCATACCACTTCCAAGAGAAAGTAAGCTGCATTTAACAGACAATACCAAGAGTCCCACTTAAAATATGGATTTATAGCGACAGGTGATCCCCGCTCTGCATAATATGCGGCGGCTGGCTCTCTTATGAGGCAATGAAGCCTTCAAAACTGCTTCGCCACTTGGAGACCAAGCACCCTGCATTAAAAAAACATGTTTATTAATATATTTAGAAAATATTACAGTTTTTATGCTGCTTGTATCATTTTATTATGTGTATTTATCCGCCACACCTTAAAGACCGGTCCGTGAAAATATTGTCTGACATTGAACCGGTCCGTGGCGCATAAAAGGTTGTGGACCGCTGGTCTAGACACAATACTCTGTGCTGTATTTTCAAACACTGGAACATGTGTTTTCATTTGCAGCCCTGTTGTCGGATATGATGCTGATTGGATGAAAACAATACAATATAGACCAGTTCTGTATAATGTATCATTAGATGGAAAGTGTGTCTTTTCCTGTGGAGGTGGGGTTCTCACCAGTGTGTGGGGCCCTGCTGCTCATTCCGGAGACCCCGCTGCTCACTCTGGAGGCCCCGCTGTTCACTCTGGAGGCCCCTGAGCCGCTCATCTCTGCGTTCCTCCCTGCGTCTCCTCTGTCTCCTGTAGGCCAGCGCTCGGAGAAACTCCCTCTGCTTCAGCTCCTTTAGACGCTGAAACAAACACATCATTTTATTGATTTATTTATTTATTTGAAAAAGGACAGTTTGCAAGTTCTCCCTGTATCTGTGTAGGTTTAAACCAACCATCAATTGAAATCTAAACGTACTGCAGAACTAGGTGGGGGCAGTAGCTCAGTGGGTAGAGCGGTCGTCTTTCAACCGGAAGGTAGGCGGTTCGATTCCCGCTCTCCCCACAGTTCATACTGTCGTTGTGTCCTTGGGCAAGACACTTAACCCACCTTGCCTCCAGTGACTGTAACACTGGTAATGTAATGTAAGTCGCTTTGGATAAAAGCGTCTGCTAAATGAATAAATGTAAATGTAAATGTAACTACACAGTAACACAGTAACAGAGAGTTACTGAGGTGTAAGTGGCACTTCTGTCTGTCTAATTTTCAGAGAGATCGTTAGATGTGCCACAGAAAAAAAAAGATTACTTAGTTACTGAAAATAATTCCGTACAACGCTTTACAAGCAATGTAGTGACTGACTGGCCGAGTAATGTAAAATACCACCTACTCCATGTCAGTAGGTGGCAGTAGGTGGCAATAAATCAATGTCAATAGAGTTTATGAAGCACGCTGCAGGTAGTGACAGCAATGGATAAATCTTTGAAAAGAAAAACTTCAATCAAGGCAATACAGAGAAAGTTATTTTTTGTTTGGGATCCGACTAAACCGACTCCACTATGTTTGGTGCCAATAGTGCCATGGTCCCAAATAGCTTAAACACAGATAGAGACTGAAAGCAGTTGACCAAGAGCTCTGTGTGTCTGTCATCAATTTCTTCCAGGATATCAGCTTTGTGTTCATCTAAGCAGGCCTACCTCAGCAAATTAAAAGATGAAATTGTTATTGTATATACTGTGTTAGATTACAGTGGGTCATTTTGTGAAATTTTTGGCTGTTTCATGTAAAAAATGTGCCTTGTTTCAAAAAAGGTTGAAAAACACAACACGCTATATAAATAACTCCCTGCCACGCAATAGCACATTAGCGTCCTAGGTAAAACTGCACAGCTTAGCAGACCTGGCCCTTGGTGTCAGTGCCCTCTATTTTCAGTCACAATTTGGAAAGCGTGTTCTTGACACTACCAGATGGTGCTACAGTGTATATAGTGTTTCTCTGGTGGTATTTCTGTCTGCACTGCACTTCTTTATCTGCTTTCCTCACTCTGGAAGTACACTGTGGTGGTGAGCTTGTTATAGAGTGAGCCGCTGTCAACTTTAGTCCAGTCCAGACCGGCTTAATTCACTTACTGAGCTCTGTCTGCCAGCTGACTGCAGCCCCCAGATACTGATACCATGTCTCACTAATAATAATAATAACTATATACTGTCTACTTTATATCTCAGTCACACAGCTGGACAGACAGACGGATGGGCCCACAGTGAGGCAGCCAGAGACACTGACAAACAGGCCAAGACAGGGGCAGTATTTCTGCAGTGTTAGAGCAGCAGGAGGAGAGTGGATAGTGACAGAGCTCATGTTCTGTTCAGTAGGAAACATTCAGAGCAATGTGTGTCATTTTGATCACTGTCATAATCTCGCACTCTATGACGAAAAAGGCTTTATTGATCACCAGTCAGTTCCAACCATTCTGGAATAAAGTCCTAGCTTTTATCGGTGGGATATGTTGTTGTCATAATGAGTTACTCAAAATTCTGATAATAAACACAACAACCACACATTTAGTCACTAAATCACATACTCACTGTCTCTTGTATGTCCACTCAGATTCCACTCAAGATAATTTTTAGAAGTATGACCGCAATGTATAGTAACTGCTCGCTCTGTTAGTGCACAAAGTCCAGAAGGTTACAATAATTCATTCTTGTCTTGGTTCTGCTGTTAATGTACAATAGTTAATTTTTTGGGGCTGACGCAGCGTTCAGTGTCCTGCTGGAAACAGAGAGATTTTCGCATATATGGGCCTGATGAGAAAGGCTGGGTTTGGACTCACTCAAGTCTCCCCCACACTAGAGAGAAGAGATGGGACCAGGACCAGAAACAGAGGTACTGCCATCCGGGTTTCTGAGCTGTGTCCTTTTCTTAGTTTCCATTAAAATTTGTTTTTTATTTTGTTTTTTAATATGCCTTTATTGAAGAGAGACCGTTTCTGGACAGGAAACGAGGATCAGAGGGGTAATGACCTAGTGGAAACAGGCCTGAGCAGGGAATTGAACTCGGGTCTTTCTGTCCAAGCATGCGCCCCATGATAAAATCTTCATGAACATTTTTGCTCAAAAAAAATAAATAAAAGAAAGCTACAGCACATATCTGACATATTTACAAGATACAAGCCAAGTAATTAGAAAGTTAACTTTGATGGCTAATTAAAAATAGCCAAAATGGTGTTTCTTAAAGCAAAACAACCTAACTTTTCTCAAAAAATATCCACTAATGAAGGAGAAGAAATTCTGCAAACTCACATTAGGTTGTCACCTCTCAATCCATACCATAAGTTGTAATGTAACAGATGATGTAGTTATAAATAGGATAAAAGTAACAAATTCCTTGATTCACCTTTGATAAATTATGGCTTCTAGTGCTAATGCTAACTGTAAACTGTATATTGGTATATGTTGGTGGCTCCCGACAGACAGAGCTGCTTTATTATGACTGTAATGAGCCTGAATGGCAGTCAATGGAAGCGTCTCACATCTGCTCAGAGTGTCGGCACTTACAGCTCACACTCGGTACATATTTGCTTTAGATCTAGTGTAATGACTCTGGTGTGCCCAGTCTACACTGCAAACAGTGTGTCATCATCTCAGCACCCAGGGATCTCACTGCATTAATTAGAAATGTAATCAGAATGACACGCAGAATATACCCTCCGTGCGTTTTTCTCCATTTGGGCTCCTTTCTTCCGTTACACCAACACATCAAGCACCCAAACCCGGAAACTGCTTAATTTCCAAAAGATGATGGGAGCGTGACTGACCGGGCAGCTTAGCAGCGAGTGCAGGCTGGGGAATATTACTGAGAGAAAATCCAATCCCTGCAAGTGTAGCAGTCAGCAACAATACGCCCTAAATGCGCCACAAGCTCAAGCAGAGATAATAACTGACAGAAAAATATGATGCTGCTTTCATCACTGCAGCTTTACAAATGATGATCACAGATCCCATTCTTTTAATAAAGAGAAGAACTGAGAAAAGGCAGACCAATGGCCATGACATTACAGCATTCTGCAGCCATTGTTATATGAAAAAGTTTTATTTTTCTTATCCAGAGCGTAATCCCACCTGTCACCTGTTATGACTTGGACCTGTTGTGACTCCCAACTTTCTGTGATCCTCACCCGTCTGTGACTTTCACCTGTCATCTGTCATGACTCCCACCTTTCTGTGACCCTCACCTGTCTGACTCTCACTTGTCATAACTCTCACCTGTCATGACTCTTTCCTGTTGTGACTCTACCCTATCTGTGACTCTCAGCTGTTGTTACTCTCACCTGTCATGACTCATACCTATCATGACACTCACCTGTCTGTGACTCTCACCTATCATGACTCTCACCTGTCTGTGACTCTCACCTATCATGACTCTCACCTGTCTGTGACTCTCACCTATCATGACTCTCACCTGTCTGTGACTCTCACCTATCATGACTCTCACCTGTCTGTGACTCTCACCTATCATGACTCTCACCTGTCTGTGACTCTCACCTATCATGACTCTCACCTGTCTGTGACTCTCACCTGTCAGTGACTCTCACCTGTCACTGACTCTCACCTGTCACTGACTCTCACCTGTCTGTGACTCTCAGCTGTCATAACTCTCACCTGTCATGACTCTCACCTGTATGTGACTCTCACCTGTCTGTGACTCTCACATACCACCTGTCATAATTCTCACCTGTCTGGGACTCTCACCTATAACGTTTCTCACCTGTCTGGGACTCCCACCTGTCTGTGACTCTCAACTGTCATGACATTCTACTGTTGTGACTCTCACCTGTCTGTGACTCTCACCTGTCTGTGACTCTCAACTGTCATGACTCTCACCTGTCAGTGACTCTTACTTGTCATAACTCTTTAGCTGTCATGACTCTCACCTGTTTTTGACTCTCACCCGTCATGACTCTAACCTGTCTGACTCTCACCTGTCATGACTCTTACCTGTCTGTGAATCTCAACTGTCATGACTCTCATCTGTCAGTGACTATTACTTGTCATAACTCTTTAGCTGTCATGACTCTCACCTGTTTTTGACTCTCACCCGTCATGACTCTAACCTGTCTGACTCTCACCTGTCATGATGCTCACCTGTCATGACTCTCACCTGTTGTGACTCCCCCTTTCTGTGACTCTAACCTGTCTGTGACTCTCAGCTGTCAAGACCCTCACCTGTCACCTGTCATGACACTCCCCTCTCTGTGACTCTCAACTGTCATGATTCTTACCTTTCTGTGACTTTCACTTGTCAAGACTCTCACCTGTAATGACCTGTCATGACTCTTTCCTGTCGTGCCTCTACCCTATCTGTGACTCTCAGCTGTCAAGACCCTCACCTGTCAATACTCTAACCTGTAAACTGTAATGACTCTTACCTATCTGTTACTCTTCCTGTCTGTGACTCTCAACTGTCATGACATTCTCCTGTCATGACTCTGACCTATCATGACTCTCACCTGTCTGTGAATCTCACCTATCATGACTCTCACCTGTCTGTGACTCTCACCTTCTGTTACTCTCACCTGTCATGAATCTCACCTGTCTGTGACTCTCACCTGTCACTTGTCATGATTGTTACCTGTCTGTGACTCTCACCTGTCTGTAACTCTCACCTGTCTGTGAATCCCACCTGTCATGACTCTCACCTGTCTGTGTCTCTCACCTTCTGTTACTCTCACCTGTCATGAATCTCACCTGTCTGTGACTCTCACCTGTCACTTCTCATTATTGTTACCTGTCTGTGACTCCCACCTGTCATGACTCTCACCTGTCTGTGACTCTCACTTGTCACTTGTCATGATTTTTACTTGTCTGGGACTCTCACCTGTCTGTAACTCTCACCTGTCTGTGAATCCCACCTGTCATGACTCTCACCTGTCTGTGTCTCTCACCTTCTGTTACTCTCACCTGTCATGAATCTCACCTGTCTGTGACTCTCACCTGTCACTTCTCATTATTGTTACCTGTCTGTGACTCCCACCTGTCATGACTCTCACCTGTCTGTGACTCTCACTTGTCACTTGTCATGATTTTTACTTGTCTGGGACTCTCACCTGTCTGTGAATCCCACCTGTCATGACTTTCACCTTCTGTTACTCTCACCTGTCATGAATCTCACCTGTCTGTGACTCTCACCTGTCACTTGTCATGATTGTTACCTGTCTGTGACTCTCACTTGTCATGACTCTCACCTGTCTGGGACTCTCACCTATAATGACTCTCACCTGTCTGGGACTCTCAGCTGTTTTGATTCTCACCTGTCTGTGACTCTCACCTGTCACCTGTCTTGACTCTCACCTGTCTGTGAATCTCACCTGTCTGTGACTCTTACTTGTCATAACTCTTTAGCTCTCATGACTCTCACCTGTTTTTGACTCTCACCTGTCGTGACTCTAACCTGTCTGACTCTCACCTGTCATGATGCTTACCTGTCTTTGACTCTCACCTGTCTGTGACTTTCACCTGTCTTTGACTCTCACCTGTCTGTGACTCTCAACTGATGTGACTCTCACTTGTGATGATTCTCGCCTTTCTGTGACTTTCACCTGTCAAGACTCTCACGTGTCTGTGACTCTCAACTGTCTGTGACTCTTACCTGTCTGTGACTCTCACCTGTCATGACTCTCACCTGTCTGTGACTCTTACCTTTCATGACCCGCACCTGTCTTTGACTCGCACCTGTCATGACTTTCACTTTGTCTGTCACTCTTACCTGTCATGACTTTCACCTGTCAGTCACTCTTACCTGTCATGACTCTCACCTGTTGTGACTATTACCTGTCTGTGACTCTCATCTGTCAAGACTTTCACCTGTCTGTCACTCTTAACTGTCATAACTCTCTCCTGTTGTGACTATTACCTCTCTGTGACTCTCACCTGTCTGTGACTCTCACTTGTCATGGCTCTTCACCTGTCATAACTCTCACCTGTCAAGACTCTCACCTGTCATAACTTTTACCTGTTTGTGACTCTCACCTGTCATGACTCAACCTTTGTGACTCTTACCTGTCGGTGGTGGTGGTCGTAGGAGCTGATGTGGTTGTCAAACTGCTGCTGCCGCTCGTACTGTTTGTCACACAGCGGACAGTAGAGTCTGGAGTCGGCTTCTTCCTAAAAAGCACAACAAATACATAAGTACAACAAAAGATGTAGAATAGATGCAGTCACACAGTGTTCTTTTCATGGACCTGATTGAACACACTGGTTAAAGAAAATATTTCATAAACATTTATAGCATTAGGATAGAGATAAAAGCAGAAACAATCTCATTCCTCTGTTTACTGCAGCCGTGTGTCATTGGCCTGTTTAAATGAAGACGTATACCTAAATATCTGAAATGGTACCATGCAATACTATTTTCTCCCAAAACATGGATTTTGACCTATGATTGGTTTTCAGAAATGTTCCTATCTACAGAAACAGTAGAAGTGCACAATTACTTGACCATGGGATGGGCCAGTTTATGGACCATATCAATTAATCAGACTTGTTGCTTGTGTCTCTTTGTGCATGTATTGTGCATCAATGTTTTCTCTATTGCTTCCGACAGCTAATGGCCCTTTCAATCACAGCTATTGATCAGGAATCAGTGAGTACACTCACAATCGAGCACACAAACAGTCAAACATATCCAAAGCTTTTACTACAGCCCTCTCATTTACAGACAGACACCGAACCCACGCACGGCACACGTCATATACCATCTCCATTAATGGAAGATTGATTTATCCTTAAAAGTAGGGAACATTCAATCTGTGGCACGACCTTCAGACTGGTTCTGCTCAGTGTGTCTATGGGCATTGGATTGACTAACCTTTTGTGTCCAAAATGTGTAGTTAAAAAACTGTTTAAAGTCAGATCTAGACAGACGGACAAATATTGGAAGAACAGTCAACTGGAGAGATAGACCCTCAGACAGAGAAAGGAGACAAGGAGAGGAAACACAGCGAAGAGAGGAATCATAGAGAAGGGAGAAGAAGAACGAGAGCTCTGTTTATGATGACAATAACACACCTGGATCTGCAACAAGATCTCAAATTAACTTCAGAAGCTAAATTAAGTGTAATCTAAATGTTTGCCAAGAATATTTATATTACAATATATAACATTCTTTCTCTTTATTCATTATTCACTTTAAATATTTATACTATAAGGTTTTAAAACATCAGGATTTATTATAACATTCACAAGTGAACCGTTGCATCTAAGAGACACTTCTGTAGTCTCTGCCGAAGTTCTTCAGTTGATGGGGACTCGTCAAAGCGACTCAGACTTGAGTTGCACTTAAGTTGCTACAGACAGTGGTCCAAAGACTCAGTTGTAGACTTGTGGACACTGAACCTTTTCCCACCGCT
Organism: Perccottus glenii; assembly: GCA_024416835.2. NCBI lineage: Eukaryota > Metazoa > Chordata > Actinopteri > Gobiiformes > Odontobutidae > Perccottus > Perccottus glenii. Next base: position 27,793,154 of record CM044552.2, on the reverse strand, counting down.
GCCACTCTGCCAGTATCTCAGTGGACTACTGAGAAGCCTGGACACAGGGCGGGGGAGGGATGATGCAGTGGGCAGCGGGTCCTCCCTCACCCGCTGCCGCTCTGCAACTCGTCTTATGGTCTTCTATTCGGACCATAAGACGCAGGCACTTTTCCTCCCACTATTTGGTGAAGAAAAAGTGCGTCTTATGGTCTGAAAAATATGGTATATATATTAGGGCTGGGACTTTAACGCGTTAATTAAGATTAATTAATTACGGGACTTTAACGCGTTAATTAGGATTAATTACGCAAAAAATACCACACTTATTTTTGCACCGCGGAACGTTTTTCAATGAATGAGTTTGGACGGACCGATTATACTGAAGCACCAACTGGCGACCACAATCAACATGAACGAAGAAGCTGACGAGACCGCTTTGCTTGGCCCCATGGATGGGAAATTTTGTTTTAAAAAACGAAAGGATGGAAGCGTCGACAAGAGCATAGTTGTGTGCAAGCTATGCAACAAGGAATTTGCGTATCACCGCAGCACATCGAGCCTCAAATATCACCTCAATGCAAAACACATAGGAGTTAGCGTGGACGTTAGCCCGACTCCGGGTAAAGTTACAAGGACCCACACCCAACCCTCAGGGTTGGGTGTGGGTTCAGTTATTATTCAATGGTATACTAAAAATCCATGTGAAAAATTACTTCTCACTGTTCTCAGGTCAAATATTTATATGCCATTAAAATGCGATTAATTTCGATCAATTAATTACAAATTAATTAGATTATTTTTTTTAATCTTAACATACAATCGAGTCCCGGCCCTAATATATATATTATATATACTATATAATTGTATTTTAAGAATTCTAAAAAAAATTACTACCTATACTCTAAAGCAGCGTTCCCCAACCTTTTATGCCCCACGGACCGGTTCAATGTCAGACAATATTTTCACGGACCGGTCTTTAAGGTGTAGCGGATAAATACACAAAATAAAATGATAAACTTCATGGATCTACTCCAAACCTGATATCAGCCAAGTCAAAAATCTTTCATCAATAACCATCTACAGGTAACGACCACTGTTCAAGTCCAGATGAGCTTTAACAGAGTAAGGACCACCAGAGAGACCTCAGGAAACTGCTCACAAGACCAAAGCCAACAAACAAGTCAATCTGTGTTTGAAACCTCACACAAAAATCTTGGCTGTTATTTTTAAACTTTAAAATCAAATTGACAGCAAATAAAGACAAATAACTGATATAAATAGGGAGCTGGATCAGCCTCCTGTAGACAACTCCTCTTTTATCCTGTCAGAGTCCAGCCTGGAAAACAGGCCTCAGATTGTGATCGAGGACAGACCAAAGAGACACTGACAAAAGCCAAAAGAAAACAGGCTTTTTGTGTTTCGATGATTCACTGCCCCCAACCAGCTGCCCTCGGCCCGGGATGGCCTGCTTCAGTTAGCATTAGCTCCAGAGACGACTGATCACTGCTGCTGCTTTAATTCCATTAAGTCACAAATTTATGTAGCGTTATTCTATTACAGAAAGAAACACTGCATTTGCATTATTTAATCAAAGACAGTATTGGTTTGCATTATGTCATTAAAGATGTCGCTGGCTTGCATTAGCCACTGAAGATGGCTCTGGATGTCCATTAAACATGCTTGGCAGGACAGCTGCTAAACTGCTGCTTGTAAAGTCAAATTAGTCTTTTCTTTTTTTTTTTTAGGTGCTTTTAGTGCATTTCGGTTATTTGTGAACAGACTTAAGGGAGCTTTATGGAAGGTCTCCTTAGTTTCCTGACTGTTTGAATTCCCTCAGAATAAGTGAGACAATAAATGTGTAGGTTTAGTTTCAGCCAGAAAAAAATATCTGCTCTGAGCCAAACAGCTTCTTTGACTTGAACTCCTCAACCTGCATTTGTGGAAATAGAAGAATAGAAAGTAGGAATGTAGCGCCGGCTGGCTCGTGGTAAGTGCTTCCCTAGATGACTGGATGTGAGGTCATCCAATAGAAAAGCAATCAGCATGTAGTTATGGCCTTTATAATTTTTTAACAGTTTTATTTTATTGTGTTATAGTATCACGTGTAGGTCTGGTGGGGTATACTCTATGTCACAATGTACACATCTGTAGACATCATGCATTAAACGGGGAGTACGCTGTTTTTTTACAGGAAAAAAATACATGTTTTTACAGAGAAACAGAGTAAAAAAGGAGAAAAGGGAGGCAACATGAAACGTGGATAAATACTGTCAATTCAATCATGTAATGTTTGACGAGGAGATAATTGTTGTTCTGATGCTGAAGTTCTAGCTAAAGGTTTACGGTCAGCTCTAAACTTCCGTTTGGTGGAATGAATTTGTATTTTGGAGGAAAAATTGGTCCAGTTGGACTTTTTAATTAAAGAAAGCAGCACAGCCCCATCAGTCCTACCCAAAACACAACTAAAGCCATAAGCCTATACAGTCACAATCAGGGCAAAGGTTCAGTGCTGCCCTGAGGGTGTGAGCCCCACAGACATTGGCTAAAGACCAAAAATACAATAGCAGAGCTTCTACAAGAACACATTTGTCAAAGCTGCATGTTAATGACACATGCACATCACAATCAGAGCAAGTAAATAAACTCTAAATCAGTTACCCCCACTCTCTCTTTTACTGACAAGATTCATTTTCATTCACTAAATAACCATTCACTCTCCCACTTTTCACTTTTTGGCAAGGCAATTATATATATATATACAGTGCCTTGCGAAAGTATTCGGCCCCCTTGAACTTTGCGACCTTTTGCCATATTTCAGGCTTTAAACATAAAGATATAAAACTGTAATTTTTTTTGAAGAATCAACAACAAGTGGGACACAATCATGAAGTGGAACGAAATTTATTAGATATTTCAAACTTTTTTAACAAATAATAAAACTGAAAAATTGGGAGTGTAAAATTATTCAGCCCCCTTAACTTAATACTTTGTAGCGCCACCTTTTGCTGCGATTACAGCTATAAGCTGTAAGCTTTCCACAGATTCTCGATTGGATTCAGGTCTGGACATTGACTTGGCCATTCTAACACCTGGATATGTTTATTTGTGAACCATTCCATTGTAGATTTTGCTTTATGTTTTGGATCATTGTCTTGTTGGAAGACAAATCTCCGTCCCTGTCTCAGGTCTTTTGTAGACACCATCACGTTTTCTTCCAGAATGGTCCTGTATTTGGCTCCATCGATCTTCCCATCAATTTTAACCATCTTCCCTGTCCCTGCTGAAGAAAAGCAGGCCCAAACCATGATGCTGCCACCAGCATGTTTGACAGTGGGGATTGTGTGTTCAGGGTGATGAGCTGTGTTGCTTTTACGCCAAACATAACGTTTTGCATTGTTGCCAAAAAGTTTGATTTTGGTTTCATCTGACCAGAGCACCTTCTTCCACATGTTTGGTGTGTCTCCCAGGTGGCTTGTGGCAAACTTTGAACAACACTTTTTATGGATATCTTTAAGAAATAGCTTTCTTCTTGGATCTCTTCCATAAAGGCCAGATTTGTGCAGTATACGACTGATTGATGTCCTATGGACAGAGTCTCCCACCTCAGCTGTAGATCTCTGCAGTTCATCCAGAGTGATCATGGGCCTCTTGGCTACATCTCTGATCAGTCTTCTCCTTGTATGAGCTGAAAGTTTAGAGGGATGGCCAGGTCTTGGTAGATTTGCAGTGGTCTGATACTCCTTCCATTTCAATATTATCGCTTGCACAGTGCTCCTTGGGATGTTTAAAGCTTGGGAAATCTTTTTGTATCCAAATCCGGCTTTAAACTTCTCCACAACAGTATCTCGGACCTGCCTGGTGTGTTCCTTGTTCTGCATGATGCTCTCTGCGCTTTAAACGGACCTCTGAGACTATCACAGTGCAGGTGCATTTATACGGAGACTTGATTACACACAGGTGGATTCCATTTATCATCATTAGTCATTTAGGTCAACATTGGATCATTCAGAGATCCTCACTGAACTTCTGGAGAGAGTTTGCTGCACTGAAAGTAAAGGGGTTGAATAATTCTGCACGCCCAATTTTTCAGTTTTTATTTGTTTAAAAAAGTTTGAAATATCCAATAAATTTCATTCCACTTCATGATTGTGTCCCACTTGTTGATTCTTCACAAAAAATTACAGTTTCATATCTTCACGGGACATCACATGCTCCGCGCGGACAGAACAACAGATGGATCCGGTAAGACAAGGGGAGGCGGATTGTGTATTTATATTAACAAAGCTTGGTGCACAAACTCCGCTGTTGTTGGGAGCCATTGTTCAGCTAACCTAGAGTTTCTCATGGTTAAATGTAGACCGTTCTATTTGCCGCGGGAGTTCACCTCCACCATTATAACTGCAGCTTATATTCCCCCGGACGCTGATGCCAAGCTTGCTATGAAAGAACTTTATGCAGCCATCAACAGACTATTCACCCGGAAGCAGCGTTTATTGTTGCGGGTGATTTTAATCACTCTAACCTAAAAACTGTGCTACCCAAATTTCATCAGAATGTTTCCTGTCACACCAGAGGGAACAAAACCCTAGACCATGTCTACACAAACATGGCTGGAGCTTACGTGGCGACACCCCTCCCCCACCTGGGACAATCAGACCACATCTCTTTGTTCCTCACTCCCAAATATTCACCCCTCATCAACCGTGTGAAGCCATCAGTGAAGACCATCAAGGTGTGGCCTGCGGGGGTAGATTTCACACTCCAGGAAAAGTTTCTACACACAGACTGGAGTATGTTTGCTTCCCAAGCCACCAGTGGTGCTCACACAGACATTGACTGCTACACCTCCTCTGTATTGGATTATATTAATACCACCATTGACAGTGTTACAACCCAGAAACAGATCACCACATACCCAAACCAGAAGCCATGGATGAATCAGGAAGTGCGACTCCTGTTGAAGACACGCAATACTGCCTTCAGATCAGGAGACGCACAAGCCTACAGCACATCCAGAGCAAACCTGAAGAGGGGCATCAAAAAGGCCAAGCACTGCTACAAGCTGAAGATAGAGGGACACTTCTCCAACTCTGACCCTCGACGCATGTGGCAGGGCATCCAGGCCATCAGTGACTACAAACCCACCCACTCCACCCCTGCAGCCACCGATGTCAACTTCCTGAATGAGCTAAATGACTTTTATGCTCGCTTTGAAAGAGACAACAGAGAAACTGCAACCAAGCTCAAACCCTCAGTTGACCACCCCCATTCACACTCTCATCCACTGATGTCTGCAAGGCACTGAGCCAGATCAGCACACACAAGGCTGCTGGACCAGACAACATCCTGGTCGTGTTCTCAGGGCATGTGCGGAGCAGCTCGCTGGGGTTTTTACAGACATTTTCAACCTGTCTCTTGCCCAAGCAGCTGTACCAACATGCTTCAAATGCACTTCCATTGTGCCAGTGCCAAAACACTCCAGTCCAAGGTGCCCCAACGACTACCCCTGTAGCACTCACACCCATCATCATGAAGTGCTTTGAGCGGCTGATCCTGGAACACCTAAAAGACTCCATACCACCCACATTGGACCCGCATCAGTTTGCTTACGCAGCAATAGGAGCACAGAGGATGCAGTTGCTATGGCACTGCACTCTGTGCTCACCCACCTGGACAATAAGAACTCTTATGCACGTATGCTGTTTGTTGACTTCAGCTCAGCATTCAACACTATCATCCCGACCAAGTTAATAGCCAAACTTGAAGACTTGGGCATCAATACCTCACTCTGCAACTGGATTCTGGACTTCCTGACCAACAGACCCCAGAATGTCCGATCTGGATCCACCTGCTCCACATCCATCACACTTAACACTGGTGTACCACAGGGCTGTGTGCTAAGCCCATTTCTCTACTCCTCTTCACCTCTGACTGCAAGCCTGTGTTTGGATCCAACGCCATCGTCAAGTTTGCAGACAGACACTACAGTGATTGGTCTCATCAGCAACAACGATGAGACTGCCTACAGGGAAGAGATCCAGCACCTGTCCACATGGTGCAACGAAAATAACCTGCTCCTCAACACCACCAAAACGAAGGAGCTCATCGTGGACTTCAGGAAAGAGTCTAGAGGCACACACGACACCATCCACATCAATGGAATGGACGTCGAGCGTGTCTCCAGCTTCAAGTTCCTGGGGACCCACATCTCGGCTGACATGACCTGGACAACCAACACCTCCAGCCTGGTCAAGAAGGCTCACCAGCGCCTCTTCTTCCTGAGGACACTGAGGAAGAACCAGCTCTCCTCGGCCATCCTGGTGAACTTCTACGCTGCGCGATAGAAAGCATCCTGACGAACTGTGTCACAGTGTGGTATGGGTGCTGCTCTGTCGCTGAGCGCAAGGCATTGCAGCGGGTGGTGAAAACTGCCCAACGCATCACAGGGACTCCACTTCCTGCCATCGAAAACATCCAGAGGAAACGCTGTCTGCGCGAGCTCGCAGCATCCTTAAGGACTCCTCCCACCCAGCCCACAGACTGTTCTCCCTCCTCCTCCTCCGGCAGGCGTTTCAGGAGCCTCCGGACTAGAACCAGCAGACTAAAGAACAGTTTCTTCCCCAGAGCTGTGTCTTTACTGAACTCTAACCCTTGCTGACCCCACACCTCTCACAGACTCCTCTCTCACCCCCACCATGCCACTCCCTCACAGACTCTCCTCTCACCCCCACCATCCCACTACCCTCATAGACTCTTCTACCCCCACCACCATCCCACTCCCCTCACAGACTCGTCTCATCCCCACATCCCACCATCCCCTGCACTACTGCACCTTTGCTACCAACTGTTTACATTCCACTGTTTGCACTACCTTAAATCTACTGCTTACCTTAAGCTAACATACAATTGTTTACACCTACCTGTAAAATTCTGTTCATAGTTAGAAACATCTGTATATCGTGTGTGTGTGTGTGTGTGTGTGTGTGTGTGTGTGTGTGTGTGTGTGAGTATGTGTGTGTGTGTGCTTGTGTGTGAGTATGTGTGTTGTGTGAGTGTATGTATGTGTACGTGTGCATGTGAGTGAGTGTGTGTATGTGAGTGTGTGTATATGTGTGTGTGTGTGTGTGTGTGTGTGTGTGTGAGTATGTACGTGCATGTGAGTGAGTGTGTGTATGTGAGTGTGTGTATATGCGAGCGTATGTGTATGTGAGTGAGTGTGTGTGTGTATGTGTGTGTGTGAGTGTCTGTGTGTATAGCTCTCCCGGTTTAATTCCCCTGTGAGTATGTGTGTATGGTGGTGTGTGTATGTGAGTGTGTGTATGTGTGTGTGTGTGTGTATGTGTGTGTGTATAGCTCTCCCGGTCTAATTCCCCTGGGTGTATGTGTGTATGTCAGTGTGTGTATGTGTGTATGGTTGTGTGTGTATGTGAGTATGGGAATGTCTGTGTGTACAGCTCTCCCGGTTTAATTCTGCGTGTATGTGTGTATGGTTGTGAGTGTATGTGTGTATGGTTGTGTGTGTATGTGTGTGTGTATGTGAGTGAGTGTGTGTATGTGTGCGGCGCGATGCGTGTGTATCACATTACATTTAGAGTACATATCCACCTGTAAATGCTGTTTATAGAAAAGAGACACCTGTAATTATATTTATGGCACACACTCACCTTTTTATAGTAATAACCATCTGTATATTTATATTCATTGTACATATTACCTGTAAATCCTGTACATCTCCATATCCTGCACACGCAACCATTGTATCTTCTGGTTAGACCTAAACTGCATTTCGTTGCCTTGTACCTGTACTTGTGTAATGACAATAAAGTTGAATCTAATCTAATCTGAATCTAATCTTATGTTTGAAGCATGAAATGTGGCAAATGGTCGCAAAGTATATATATATATATATATATATATATATATATATATATATATATATATATATATATATATATATATATATATATAGGGCCCTTGTTTTCTGGGCTCACATACCATGACCCCTGTAGCAGATCAGTCTCCAGAATTCCACACAATATCTGTTGTAAGACTAAGAAGTCTTCAGGATTAACAACTATTTGTTTTCACTATCAGGCCAAAAGGACTCAGGACCAGGGCAGAACCCTGGCGCCATGTCCTTTAACCATAAATTTGTGGAGATAAAGTTGTTTATTCAGCTTTCCCCAGGACATTAACAAGCCATCCTGAAGGACATGGTAAATGTCTTTGAAAATAGACTTCTACAATGGTGAAACACAACCCCCTGGTGGTCAAATGGACGAATGACTCTATCCACTCGTCAAAGGACATTTTTGTGTTTATTTAATTAAAAGAAAATGTATTAAGATATTGTGGTGTTTATACTGTTTTTTTCCAGGACGCGGAGTTGTGACAGAATGGCTCCTTACCCCAATTTACGGTTTAATAAAATGTAATGAATGTTTCAATAATATTCTGACATATGCATTTTTCTGTACAATCCTACAAGTACGAATGTTTGTGTGTTTTATAAAAAAATCAACAAATACATCGCGAAGCAAGGAATTTTTTAAAACTTAGTTTAATCCAGTTTAACTTCCCTTTTTACGGGAAAAAGAGGACGCGAGACACGCCCCCCCGCGCTCAGGTTTAAGACGGGCACCCAACCAAAAATCTCCCTCTTCTTCCTCTCCACCTCTCGGATCCTGTTTCTCCCTACGGATGGTTCGCTCTCTGCGGGGGGACCGCCCCGTCTCTGCAACCTCCCCAAAACTTCGGGCCTCGTGGAAACGAATACATTTTCTTTGTTTAAAGCCTGCAAGCCTAGCTTGCTACGCTAAGTTTTCCTTCTTACAAACAGCTGCTCAAAGTACTTCCTGCAAGTCTGTTACCAGACGGAAGTTATTTTCCTTTTTTAATTTTTAAAGTCCGGGCCTGCTAACGAGTTAGCTTGACCGACAAGCACTCGCAGAAGCAAGTTTTTTTTTTAAACCAGCAAAGCAACCTCCGAGAACTCTTTCATGGACCTTGCAATAACTTTCACAAACTTAGATTTTTAAACGGTGCAACGTAGGCCATGCTAGTTTGGTCAGCAACAGGACGCTTTTGTTCTCCCCCCCCTGGGCGCACTGCGAACCCCTCTGGAGGAGACGTGCACGTGGCGGCACCAATGGTGTGTGGAACGCGTCATCAGTAAGCGACGAACTTTCTGGAGAACATTCAGGACGCTCGTCTCAGACCACTGATGTCGACAACATCCGCTGACTACAGAGTAAGTCCGCACGTGACACAACAGCCTTGGCGTCATTAAATGTACTCTGTCCAAACTTTAGTCCCGAAGCCGCCATCTCCTTCCCCCGTTAAAAGTCCCTTTGTTAAGTTTCCATAATATAGATTAACATGTCTAAACATTCCTGGTTTCATGATACCCTCTGAAAGCAAATGTTTATACCTGTGTTTATCCCTTGTCGTGTCAATCCTTTCCATGTTCCCATCATTTTATTCACCATTGTTCATTTGTGTAATTTTTAATAAAATCCCATAAAAGACATTACATTTACATTTATTCATTTAGCTGACGCTTTTATCCAAAGCGACTTACATCGTTCTAATGTAATTACCAGTCACTGGGGGCAAGGTGGGTTAAGTGTCTTGCCCAAGGACACAACGACAGTATGAACTGTGGGGAGAGTGGGAATCGAACCGCCTACCTTCCGGTTGAAAGACGACCACCACTGAGCTACTGCCGCCATTAATGTTTCTCTGTTTATATTAAGTAATGTTCAAAAACCAGAAGAATTCTCTTCCTTCAGATTAATGAGACTAGATTAAACCTAACAGTTTTTTTGGACCTGTCCAAAACCAGAGTGGTGCCCCTTTTTTTAATTAGAAATTAATTTTAATAAATTAATATTAATATCAAAGTTAATTATTAAAATTATTAAAATGTATCTGATATATATGCTTTTGCAACATAGTTCACTACACCCCCTTCATACTCATCAGAAAAGCATACAAAAGAAGAGTCCATGTAGTAAGAACAAACATTAAGCATACATTTACTAATCACATAAAATTACATGATATCAGATTAAGAAATGTAGCTACTACTACATTCACGCCATTAACTTTCAAATCTCACCATTAAGTCTGAAAATGTCAGGAGGCTGGGTGCCTCTGCAGAATCACAGATGCACACACAGTCTGATTGGTTGATCACACACTCTCATTAGCATAATGTATGTCTGTTGACAGCCAGACATTCAGCCTCCAAAGATCTGCCACAAGCAGTTTCCCAACATTAACCTACAAATGATCCCAACACAGAGCAGTGCTGAACTAATATTTGGAACTTATGACGAGTACCTTAATGCTCCTAACAGTACACCTTGGGTTGAAACACAACCCCATGGCAGCCTGTTGATTTGAGACCAGCACTGTGGAACACTGCAGCTGTGTCTAAAATCATATTCAAGATTTAGAAGGAACAGAAAAAAAACTATTTTAATAATCTTCATCTTTCATCTGAATATGCTAAAAAAAAAGTTAGGACTGTGTCCAAAACAAAGCTGTGACTAATCTGATCTGGATCGGAGGGCTCCTCTGTGCTGTACAGAGTGCGCTGCTTGCTCTGCCTCAGTAGTACGTTCCGGACTCTAACGTGTGGAGAGAGACAGCTTTAACAGGGACAGAGGTCACACTGGTTTACTTTGAAGGCTGTTCATACTGATCAGTGTGTGAGTAGAAAAATGTGCTGTGATGAGCGGTTAAATATGTTTATTTTTATGTAACTGTTACACCTTTATGTACAGGACATATCAGTACCATCAGGTCACACTGATAAACCATTCACTCGCATTTCATTCAATCTTTACACTTTGCATACACATGCATGTTAGCCGGACCTGGGAGAAGCCAAAGTACCACAGGCAGGACATGCAGACTCCTCACAGAAAGGAGATATTTGACTTGCCCTAACTCCAGGCTCTCGTCTGGATCATTTGCTCCAATAAATGATGGACAGAGGGGCAATACTTTTTTCATCATTTTCTTCAACACGCGAGACCCTTTGGTAATATTAATATTTCAGATGAACCCACGTCTTCACTAAGGAAAATGCCCAGATCAAAATAATATATTTATAGTAAAAGAAAAGTACAGAGCAAATGTTCCGAGCGGGCTGTTTGCACCATGACAGAGATAAGCCATATACCACTCAGTATGGATTCTGTATATGAAAATATATAATGTAAAATAAAAACAAAATTCTGCTCAAATTCCCAGTTTATTACTGGAGCTTACTGACAACAGCGCACCCTACCATTAGAATGTGTGCTCATTAGGACCATGGTAACTGCATTTACTTGTAAGGGTAGAGCCACAAAAAGTCAAGTGACTTCCCAACTTCTTTCAAAAATTACTAAATGTGTTAAACCACATATATTTTTAATTAAATATTCTTTTTTTTACTTTAGTTTATTTCATGATAAGATAAGATAAGGCTTTATTGATCCTGCAGAGGTCATTTGTAATGGCAGCTCACAGAACAGCAAAGAATTTACAGTGTGAATACAATATAATATATATACATATTAATTTTCACAATGGAATAAAAAGATTATTATGTTCAATTCACATCATGCCTGTCTTTGGCTGCTGGATTATCTACAGCTGGTATTGCATAAACTGGGATTAGCACAGTTTGCACAGTTTATAAATCCCAAATATGGTTATTTAAACACAGACATCTGCACTGATTGATTAAAGAGGCCCAGTGTGATTGGATATTTTGAAATGTAGACAGTAGGAGCCAGACCTCACGTCCATGGGCTTTCCCTGTCTGCACGTTGTCCACTGTTTTCATGTGTAAGAGTCTAGGCCTTTATTAAAAGCATGTACCACTTGTAAAATATACATTCTCATCACAAACGTGGGGCCAGAGGCAGCCGCATGTTTGATCTCACAACACCCACTCATCAGCAGCTCCCCGACGTGTGCTACTACAGGCTGGGCTTACACACTCCCACAGATCAGAGTCATCAGCCAATCCAGCTCAAAAGGATACAGCTGCACTTGACCTTTGACCCCTGCTTTCATCCAGTCTGGTGTTCTGTTTAGAGCCGCTAAAGCTGGACATTATTTCACTGTGAAGCAAATTACATTGGGTCGAAACACAATGAGAGTCACAGTGTAACTTTCAGTCAGCGTGAAAATGACAAGAAGCAGATAATTTCTGCTCATGCTGCGCACGTTGTACCATTTCCTCTCTGTCCATATCCTGTCATTATGCTCAATGTAGTCCAAGCAGGTCAGGTCACTGAAAAATGCTTTGTGTGAGAGAACATACAGCATAGACTGCCAAAGACTTCATTTAAAGTAATACGAGCCCCCTGTCGTGTCTTTGTGTCTCTGCTTACCCTGGTGAAGACAGACGGCCACTCTCCTTGGGTCTGGGTCTGCCGAGCTTTTTGTCCCTCCTCTCGACAAGCTGCTGGTCCAGACCAAACCGAACCACGGTCTGGTTTATTTGTGTGAAAGCACATGTGCTGATAGTTCGGACTTTTGGAACAAAACCAGGAATTCACAACCAACTGAACACACAAAGAGTCAACGGAGGAGGGATATGGAGAAAACGGATATCAGTCGGGGAAAGTCCAATAATGAGTTACCTATCAAAAGCTACACTCGATGCTGCGTAGCATTACGCTATGGGGAACATTCTTTGTGTGACCGGTTGTGAAGCACGTGTGTCAAACACGCCAAGAATTGGCTTATAATACCTCGGTTGGTGACGCAGCTCATCAGCGGCAGCTGTGTGATTGCGCGCACCTGAACAGAGGGTATAAGAACACATGATGCGGGAGCGTCTTCAGGTTTCTTTGTCTTCAGATTGCATTGTGTGAAGTGTGAGCAAACCTACTCTCTGTGCCAGTACGAAAATATATAATAAATACAGAAGTATCATGGATGGGTTCAGGAAGAAATATGTTCCTCCGTGCCAGAGGCACATCGCTGACGATGATCAGCATGAATTTTGTTTTGAGTGTATGGGGGAAGAACACGCGGCCTTCGGACTTTCTGGGGAGTGTGAGCACTGTGATCTTTTGTCTGCTAAGATCCTACGTGCCGGGCTCGCTTTCTTTGCAGAGGAGCGAGCCGCCTCCCCACTCCGGTCGTGGGGTTCGCGTGTTGATCTGGCTGAGGTGCAGGGATCAGATAGTCCTATGTCCCTCGCGCTCTCACCAGATGAGGCAGACACCGGCTCTGTGCTCGGGCGGGCGCGCTCCGGCGCTTCCTGTGAGCACGTCGATGAAGCCTCATCCCTGGCTTCTGGGGGCGCCGCAGCCTCGGAGCGCTCTTCCCGCTCTGACGTGACGTTTGAGGAGCTGCTCGAGGTGGTTACAAGAGCAGTGGCGAGGCTGAGTATTGAGTGGCCTCAGGAGCAGGGCACCCCTAAATACTCTAAACTGGATGACAGGTTTCTGTCAGGTGGCCAGGGGGAGGGATCACAGCGGCGGTCTCTCCCCTTCTTCGGGGACCTCCATGAGGAGCTGGCACGCTCATGGAATAAGCCCTATTCGTCCCGTGTTTTTGTGCCTTCGACGTCGATTTATTCGACTATCGTGGGCGCACAGGTGCGGGTTATGGGTCGATGCCCCGGGTGGAAGAGACGCTTGCGGGCTATCTCTCCCCCGGGACATCGTCCTCCCTAAGAAAACCTACACTCCCCAATAAGCCATGCCGGTTCACGTCATCACTGGTGGGGAAGGCTTTCCAGGCGGCGGGTCAGGCTGGTGCAGCACTGCACACCATGGCGGTTTTGCAGGCATACCAGGCTGAGCTGCTCAAAGATTTGAGCACAGGGGGTACTGTGGACGAGGACGCGTTTTCTGAGCTACGCCGTGCCACAGACCTCTCTCTCCATGCAACTAAACAGACAGCCCGCGCTATTGGCCGCTCCATGTCTGCTTTGGTTGCGACGGAAAGACATCTGTGGCTTAACCTCACGGGTATCAAAGAGAAGGACCGCGCCTTCCTCCTGGATGCACCCATCTCGCCTTCCGGTCTTTTTGGCAACGCGGTGGACTCCGTCGCCAATAAGTTCCGCGAGGCTAAACGCTACGAGGAGGTGTTTGTGAGGTTCCTTCCTCGCCGTGCTCAGCAGCCGGGACCGTCGGCCACCCTGTCCCGGCCAGGTCCAGCCCCTTCCAGAGAAAAGCGGGCTGCCCAGAAGGAGAGTGTGGCAAATCGTGCCCCCCCTCGTAAGGACTGGGAAGCGGATTCTCGCGCTGCTCAAAAGAGAACGGACCTGCGGAATGTTATCTCCGCCAAGAAGCAGAGGCCCTGAAATTGGCGCGCCCATGGCCGCGGGAGTGTGCTCCCACCGGGTGGGGCGCAACAAAATCTCTCTACAACAGCCCCTGTTGTAGAGACTATTTTGAGTGCTAGGTCTCCCTCTACTAGGAGAGCCTATGCCTGCAGATGGCGTGTCTTTGATGCCTGGTGTGCTACACATCATTCAGACCCAGTCCACTGCCAGATTGTTTCAGTGCTGGAGTTTCTGCAGGACAAACTGTCCTCGGGCACTAATCCTAGCACACTCAGGGTTTTTGTGGCCGCCATTTCGGCTTGCCACGCCCTGATTGACGGGGTCTCGATAGGGAGACATCCTCTAGTTGCCCGCTTCATTCGAGGTGCCAAGCGGTTGAGACCCCAAACTAGAGCTAGAGTTCCTTCCTGGGACCTAGCTATAGTGCTGGAGGGCTTAGTAAGCACTCCTTTTGAACCACTGGAGTCAGCGTCTGTCAAGTTTCTGACTCTAAAGATTCTAAAGGTTCTTCTGGCGGCCATTACCACTCTCAAGAGGGTTGGAGATTTGCAGGCTCTGTCAGTTTCGCCCTCCTGCCTAGACTTTGCTCCTGGGCTGGTCAAAGCCATTTTGCATCCTCACCCTAACTATCTTCCAAAAGTTCCATTCTCGACCTTAAATCCGGTCATTCTTGAAGCCTTCTGTCCTCCGCCATTTACAACCCCGGAGCAGGAGAGACTTCACTTACTGTGTCTAGTACGTGCCCTCCAGACTTATGTCCACCGCACTAGCCAGTGGCGTAAGTCCGAACAGCTGTTTATATGCAACGGGGGCTGCAAGCTGGGGGTTGCAGCTACCAGACAAACTATATCAGGTTGGGTGAGGGATGCCATTGCCCTGGCCTATGCGCGGTCAAACTTCGCCCAGGTGTGAGGGCTTATTCTACTAGAGGGGTTGCAGCTTCAACAGCTCTAGCAAAAGGTGCACCGCTACAGCAAGTTTGTGATGCGGCAGGCTGGTCCTCCCCGCACACATTCATCAGATTCTATAGCTTGGATGTTTATGCTACTCCGAGCTCGCATATCCTTGAGTCATCATCCCAAAATCGTGTTTGAGACCTCTTTTGTGTTTGTGCACACTTCACAACCCGAGGAGTCCAGACACTTACAGTGCGGCGGCGTTGGTATTCTCGTTCCCCATAGTGTAATGCTACGCAGCATCGAGTGTAGCTTTTGATAGGGAACGTCTCGGGTTACTTGACTGTAACCCTGTTCCTTAAAAGCGGAACGAGATGCTGCGCTGCAATGCCGCACTGGGCGTGTCCGGGCGCTCTTCAGACAAAGTTGACCTGAAGACGCTCACGCGTCATGTGCGCGCAATCACACAGCTGCCGCTGATGAGCTGCGTCACCAACCGAGGTATTATAAGCCAATTCTTGGCGTGTTTGACACACGTGCTTCACAACCAGTCACACAAAGAATGTTCCCCATAGCGTAATGCTACGCAGCATCTCGTTCCCGCTTTTTAAGGGAACAGGGTTACAGTCAAGTAACCCGAGACGTTTTTAAAAAGTGTAGAGTGAAACCAAACGTTATAGAACCTAAAGAATACTGTGTAACAATTTGTGAGTTCTTGAATTTAAATCTTGAATATGAATGTGAGACCTTCAGGCGAGAAAACCCCCCTGGACATGATAAACAGAACTTAGCTTTCCAAGCTGACAGCACATGAACGCTCTTCTTTCCTTAAGAGAATATTCTTCATTTGCTGACTTTTTCCTATGATACTATTTTGTTGTCATTTCTTTGAAATATGACTCCAAGAACATTGTTCATTACAAAACAATGAATGTTAAAAATGAGCAAATAAAACCTGTTTTTACATTTGAGATAAATGGAAATGTGGCTGGAGAACATTGTCTTCACACACTACTCTACATCTGTCAACACACACTTCCATCTTACAATTCAACATTTATTGTCCCTGAGGATGATATATTGTGCTCAGGCAGGATTTACGATAAAAAACAACACAAAGCTATAGACGTTAACGACATCATAAAACTCAGCTCCAGACAAGAGCTCCACATAGTCCTATTAAAGTTCCTCATCAGAGGAGAAAATGCAGCCGATGTGGCAATAAAATGTAAAATGCAGCCAATTTGTTTGTGCAGAAGAGCAAAAGGGTGAAGCGCATTTTACCGGCTCATTTATTCAACTGCAGAGCGTGGATTGAGTCTGATTTCTGTCTCAGATCTCGACGAATATCCTTTGGCTGCTCAGCTGTGGAGCCGACAGTGAAATCTCAAATTGTTTATGCAGCTGGTGTGATTTTAAGCCTGCCAAAGTCTTTCTTGGATCTAAGAGTGTATAAAACCCACAGGCCTCCCACACAGCTGGCCTCCTACGCTCTACAGTCCAGAACATAGATGACCAGGGGCGTCGGACTGGGGGGATAAAGGGTACCGAGTACCCAGGGCCCGAGGCGGGGGGGGGGCCCTTAGAAGTCAGTTTTCTAAACATACATATACATTGGTATCACTATGGTATCTGGTACGGGGGCCCAGCAAGATGGTTTGTACACAGGGCCCAAAATTTGGTGCTACGCCGCTGTAGATGACCATCATTTTCAGTCAAAGAAACAATATGGAACCTGTATTTTTTTATAATTTTATATACTTTGTAGTTTGCTGTGGCGTAAGCTTTTCCTGAGGGGCCTAAAGATGTGTCACAGCCAGACACACAACGTTCAGCAACTTAAAAAACACCAACAGGCTTCAGGGCTGCATCATCGTTTAGTCAGAGCTAACAGGAACATTCCACAGCTCTGCAGAGCTGTGTTTGGGGACATCTGTGTGGAAAAGTGTCAAAGGGCCCAAACTGTCCATTTTAATCCTATAGTTTCACTCTTTATTGCTTTGTACTGTTTTGTTCTTCTGCAGGTCAGAACTGAGTAGAGAATTATGGATAATGTGCTGGAAAAGATCTGGAAAACAATGGTGGAGAAAAAGAGCGCCACGGCTCATTTGTGTTTGTGTCGAGAGAGACGGACACAGACTGAAGAGAAGAAAAGAGAAGAGGGGGATGAGAGCGAGCTGCTGAGATGGAGGACGCAGTGGCTAATGATGCAGGAGGAACATGCTCTTTATTGTCTCGCCATCTCTCTGTCTCATTCTGCATCTCGTCTTTTGTCTTTCTTTGTCTCTCATCTCTCCAGTCGTTGCATCACCACTTTGATAAGGCCACATTTCACCAGGACTAACTCTAAACGTTCTGAAAAAAGTTGAATTAGGGATGGGCGATTTTTATATTCCGAGATCACAATTTTGATTATATTTATGTTTATTTTTTTCTGATGCCTGTATTATCTCCTAAAGAGAATACCATGTTCGACTGTCTAAGCAACTGTTACAAACTATGAATTACAGATTAAAAATAAAAGGAAATAATTTGAGCAAGTTTATGTTCACTATTTGTGAATGTGTATAGAAAGTGTCATTTGTACAAATAAAACACATCAGACTTTTACCAGAGGCATAAGGTGACCATGTGTCCCTGTTTAATGGGCAAAAATCTTCAGTGTCCTAGTTTGGAGGTCGGGAAATATGGTCACCCTATCTATGAATCAAGTCCTGTATTCATGCAATTTATTTGAATTGTCATTCAATTTAGTGACAGTAAAGTTAGATATGTTTAGTCCTGGTTCAAAGCAATGACAGTATATACTGTGGACAACTTCCACCCATTGGTCCCCTATTCATCGATATTGTCATTACGACAGGGCAATAAAATGGCAGTTACATCCGGGCTTTTCCGATTTTACTGCATAGTAAAATAATAGTTTTCAGATAGCATAAACGGACATATTAATGTCCCCCCCCCAGAGTTGTCATGTAGTAAAAACTTAGCTCTAGAGACTGGAGCCATCTTTTGTACCAGGCTGTAAACATGAGTTTTACACTTGTAAAGTTGCCATTGGGTTTCTCCTTATATTTCCACTTTTGGAGCCTGCCCTCTGGTGGACGGAGTTATATCACTGTATTTTGCTGTATATCGCTGTATATCGCTGTAAATTGCTGTATATCGCTGTATATCGCTGTATATCGCTGTATATTGCTGTAAATTGCTGTAAATCACTGTATATCGCTGTATATCGCCGTAAATCGCTGTAAATCGCTGTATATCGCTGTATATCGCTCTAAATTGCTGTATATCGCCATATGGCGGCGCCCTTACTCGAGGACCTTTGAAAAGGGGTCCATGAGAGAGGCTTGGTCCAGAGCTGCTTAAGAGGATGTCATTTAGAGCTGTGTTGTTAAACTTGTTAAAGCTCAGTTTAGTTTTATTTAACGACAGCTGGAGTCGAGTAACAATCACTTCAAAAGCATCACTGTCAACAAAAGCACATTATGAGTAACTGACATCTTTAACAACGTTGTCATTAACGTGTGAATAAACATGGCGCCATAACACTCTCATTAACGAGTTTGACTTTACTTGTCTTGTTGTTTAAACTCTGCATGACCCACATACAAAGGCAGCAAGAGGAGAAGAAAGAGTTATATTTCTAGCTTTACAGTGTCTCTTCACCCACACTTCACTGTAATTGGTTAAATCTGTCTGTCACTCAGTCAAGCATGTAGTGAGAGTGGGAGGGAAAAGGCAAAGTAAAAGGCTTTGTGTGTCAGCACCAAGCCTCTCTCATGGAACCCCTTAAAGGTTCCTTGAGTAAGGGCGCCGCCATACAGCGATGTACAGCGATGTACAGCGATGTACAGCAATATACAGCGTTATTCAGCGATATCCAGTGATATACAGTGATATACAGCAATATACATATCCAAAAGCGGAAATATAAGGAGAATCCCAATGGCGACTTTACAAATGTAAAAATCATGTTTACAGCCTGGTACAAAAGATGGCTCCGGTCTCTAGAGCTAAGTTTTTACTATGTGAGGGAGGTGAATTTTTGATTAATATGTCCGTTTATGCTATCTGAAAACTATTGTTTTACTATGTTGTAAAAGCCGAAAAGCCCGAATGTAACCACCATTTTATTGCTTTGTCATAATGACATGATTGGTGAATAGGGGACCAATGGGCTGAAGTTGTCCAAAGTATATTCTGTCATTGGTCTGCACTAGGAATGGGACGAGGACCAGTTTGACGGTATACCGCAATATTAAATTGCCATGGTATCAATACTGTTAAAAACACAAATGAAAAGGTAACATTTAATAAAGAGCCACTGTAGTTAACATTATTTTTTCAAGTTAGACTTACATTTTACAGCTGGAGTTAAACTAAAGTGATTAAGTACATAATTAGTGCTAATACAGGCTTCCGTTGGTCAAATTGTTTCTGGAGAGTCTAGAGGAGAATATAAACAGAAAATGTGTTTGTCCCAGCAGCTCTGTGAGGTCCAACTGTTCTGCTCTGTGCTTTTTTTAATATACATTTCACGTGGATTAAACCTATAGTGCTTTAGTTTGGACTTTGTTTTCAGTAGAATATTGCCTCACAGACTGTTTTAGAGGGGAGGAACTGGACACTTTAAAGTCTAAGGCAGGACAGAGAGCAGGTAGGCTCAGTCTAAACAGTGCTATAATTTTGTTGGTGTTTGTTTGATGGGGTTCACTGAGAGCTACATGGAAGCGTGTTTCAGTTCACCTGCTCTTCCTGTTGTGTCTGATTAAACTAACATAAGGTTTAACTGTAGCAGGAGGAACGAGTGGCTATGTCCTCTCTGTTACGCACCTCTGCAGCTACACATGCTCCATCACGTCTCAGACATGCAGCAACCGTTTAATGTTTAATGTGAGTTAAATGTTGGCCCAATGCATTTAATGTGAATCAAACCAAAGAAAACAACACTGTGCTGATAAATCCTTTCAAAGCTTCAGTAGAACTGTGTCTGTGCTATTTACTGAATAATTAGAACAGAGAGATTCAAGCAGCTTTAAAAAGCCTGTATAGGCAATTCAAAACAAAAGAGTTAAGAGCTGCTTCTGTTCTGCAGATGTGACTCAAAGAACAGCAGCTAAAGCCCTGCTTTAAATACACTGCAGTCATTTATTTAAAAAGATGCACTATAATAATTCTTTTACTGTTTGATTAAATTAAAAAAACATTTATCTATGCCCAATTTACCTGGAAAATAATCTTTAATCAATAGCATAAACACCATAATGTCATGATATCTTATGATACTGTCCCATCCCTATTCAGCGCAGAATTGCACCAAATAGAAAAGCAGTGTGGCACAGTTCAGCCATCTTTCCAAACTGGCAGATTGTCAACACTTAATAACTTAACAAATGTGAAATATTATCCTATCTTTGACCCCTGACAGACATTTGACATTTTGACATCTGACAGACCGCAGTGGCTCAGTGGTAGAGCGGTCGTCCTTTAACCGGAAGGTAGACGGTTCGATTCCCGCTCTCCCCACAGTTCATACTGTTGTTGTGTCATTGGGCAAGACACTTAACCCACCTTTCCTCCAGTTGATGGAAGCTTCATGTAAGTCGCTTGGGATAAAAGCGTCTGATAAAATGACTAAATGTAAATGTAGACCCTAATGAGGAGACTCGTTTGTGTTGAGCGTGATGACAACATGAGTTCTGTTGTTCACAATGAGTGCCTTTACTAAAGCTGACGATGTCCTGGAAAATCCTCTCCATCAAAGAGCTCAGCTGTTTGAAAGATGTTTGTATTCCCACTTCCCATTATCATTCTTGTCATATCCAGGTGGATCCCAGACCGGAATTATCACCAGCTCACGCTTAATAATGAATCTCTATTATATACGTTGGTGCCCCGGCTCTGAGCGCTCATTTAAAATGACTGGAAATGAGTGGTGGGAAGCAGCAGCTTTGATAGGACTGTGACTCTTCCAAACGGGAGCTCTCTTCTCCCTCTGCTCCCCGTCCTCCTCATTATGTGCTGCTTTAATTAGCCCATCTGATACGGACCGGACTTCAGAGAGACCAGATCAGATCCACAGAAAGAGGAGGAGGAGAGAATGGAGATAAAGGCGCAGTAAAGAGGCTTTCTGAACTCAACAGTTCTGTTGGGTTAATTACAGAGGCAGGCCCGCCCTCTGTCTGTGGTTCCTCTGCATAACAAAAGATACAACAATAGAGACATGTTTAACTAAAGCCGCTCCACCATAAAACAACTAGTTTATAAATAAGTTGGTTTTGATGGAGTGCCGGGGCATAACATCTCGCATTGTTGTGTCTCTAGTGAGATGTACAGGTTGTATTTGTGGACGTGCTCCTGAAGATAACAGCTCACTCTTGTGGCCTGCGAGCACCTCAGGACTCCTACACTAACAGTAAAGCCACAGCCTTTGGGTGTATTACGGAGAAGAGCATGTGTGAGGGCTTTAATGTTTACACCAGGGAGATGTAGTCCGAATAAGATGGGACTTTTAAAAAGCATGCAAATCTGGAACACACCTCAATGATGCAGTGGAGCTTGTGCTGTGTGTGTTAGCCATAGATTGTAAATAAATATAGATGTTATCCGGCCATTGGTTCCCTATTCACCGATACTGTCATTACGACAGGGCAATAAAATGGCGGTTACATCCAGGCTTTTCGTCTTTTACTCCATAGTAAAACAATAGTTTTCAGATAGCATAAACGGACATATTAATCAAAAATTCAAGTTGTCACGTAGTAAAAACTTAGCTCTAGAGACCGGAGCCATCTTTTGTACCAGGCTGTAAACAAGAGTTTTGTACTTGTAAAGTTGCCATTGGGTTTCTTCTTATATTTCCACTTTTGGAGCCTGCCCTCTGGTGGACGGCAGTATATTGCTGTATTTTGCTGTAAAATCGCTGTATGGTGGCGCCCTTACACGAGGACCGTTTTAGAGGTTCCATGGGAGAGGCTTGGTGTTAGCTCAGAGCGTATGGAGTGAAAGCAAACATAAATGAAGCTCTGTCTACAGCAGCCTATAGAAATACTCAACATTTGATTTCAGGCACAGTATACAAAGTAAAATGTCTTTGTGTTAGCGTTAAATCCTAAAACTTCACAGCGGAGGGGACACAGTGTAAAAATGCAGCAGCACTGGAGTCACATGTTTCAGGCGCCTATGTATTTCCATAACTTCAACATCATGAGTTTGAGATGAGGCTCAGTCGAGCGACACTCAGGTCGAGGGAATCCCACGACTGACACCACAGCGCTCCGCTCAGGCTGCGTTCATGTGCTCTAGTATTGCCTAACAGAAAAAAAGCTAACATTAATACTTGTTGCATTAAATGTAGGGTTGTTACGATACATTTTTTCTCTTTCCAATCCGATACCGATACCTGGGCTCATAGCAGCTCCCGATACCGAGTACCAGTCCAATTCGTGTGTGTATAAAATGCACACACACTTGTAACGCTTTAGAGTAGGGGGCACATTTTATCATCAATTCATGCATTCATTAATGCATGAGTCATGCATTAAAATCTCATGAATCACCAGAAATGATCATATTATGTCCACAAAACAGCCGTCTTAATGTTCAAACATCTCATGAATAGTTTGGTGACTGTCCGGAGAAGCGGGGGGAGAGAAGAGCGGGGGATGACACTCATTTAGCATGACGGAGCTAACACAAAGGTAACAAATAAATGATTGGAGGGATGGTGACTCTTTGCTGTTACTTGTTTTAACACACTACAACTTCAGGTGAGAGCAGCAAAAAGAACAGATATCTGTGTCAAAACAATGAACAAAGCTAGTGGGCTTAACTGGGTCATTTTATTAGAGAATGCTGTACGGTATCGGATTGGTGAATGGGTTTAAGAATTATTTTGGGTCATTTTAAAGCATTTTACAGCTTTTTTAGGGGCCGGGTGACCTCATAAACCTATAAAAGAATCATTAAAATCGCAAAAACTGTAACAGCACAAACAAAAATGTTTATATTACATTATATATTATATATATACATTATATTACATTCTGGAGTGTTTGTGTTGTTTTCAACCCATTTCTAGCCAAGCCGTCTAATCTTATGAATAAACATTGTTGCACTCTCTCGGCCCGCGCTCTCTTTTAAGGCATCTTGCACCATTATGCCACTTATTTTACTTTGGACTTTATTGCTGAGGCTGGATAAAAATAAGGAAGAAGAGGCAGTGTTGTGCTTTCAATGCTGGATCACCTTGGCCTCTCAAAAGAAATAAATGGGGAGCTTGAGGGCCTACTGTACGCTTCACACTCACTTTACTGCTTTATTAAGGCTTTTATCCTGAAGACTGGAGCGCCTGCAGCTAAGTGCTAGTGCTAATTGAAGATGGGGATTAAAATGAGTGTTGGAGTGAAGCTGTTCACGTCATCAACTGTAACATACTGCTTGCCAAGGGTCCATCTCATTCCTCACTGGACATGGATGCACTCTTAGGAATCCTCTCATCAATTTTCCACTGCAGTTTTTTATGCCCTACCAGAGACACGTGATAAAGCCTTTTCTGTACCCAACAAACAAGCGCTAGTAATAAATGATGAAAAAAGTGCCACCTGAAATCAGGACCAAATGTATAATTTTCCAAGTAAACACAAATGTGGCCTCTTTCTCACAATGCTCTGTGCACACCTCATATATGACTGACTTCTCCTGCCACGGAGCTGCACCATTTATGCTGGAGCTGGGCTTGATCCGACTCACCTCTGTGACAGTTCTGTTCCTATCTCCTCCGGCAGAATAAAGACACTTGTGCCACTGCAGTGAACAGTTCCCACAGATATCATATGTTGAACTGCAGACAGACACCCACAAACAACAAGCCATGAACAGTTCAACACAATGTAATGGTTTGTGTTGAGCATGAGTGGGACATGCAGTAGAATATTCAAGGCCTTGGTGCTCTTGAGTCACTTTTACTTTCACCCTATAACCCTCAGCAGAGGTGAGTGCTAGTGTCGCCTCTAGACAGCCTGAGAAGAAATGGTTTGTCTGTGTGTTGTAGTGGCGAGGTGTGTGCCCCTCAGAGTGTATAGCTTCTGTGGACTTTACAGACTGGACAAGACAACACCCCTGTCCTTAGGGCTCAGAGGAGAAACTCACAATCAGTTTTATACTGGTACAGTCCAAGAGAAAGTTGGGACTAAACCAAGTTATCCACCAACAGCACCATAATAATTGTTTCTGCTTCTTTTATAAAAACAAAAAAAAGGTAAAACTGGATAAATTTTCCACAAAACACTAATGCATTATATTAAACTGAAGTCTGGAGCTGACCTGACACTGTAGAAAATATGTTAATAACTGTGGATCTTGCATCAAAGCAATATTTATCACGTTTGATTTTCTTTCTCTTTTTTGAGCTGTTTCACTGTAAAATAAAATGTATTTTGTAACAGAATAACCCATTTCCTGGTTTAATTCTTTGGTCCTTTGTTGATATCAGTATCAACCAATGTGGACGCTCCTTTTCACCATAACTGAGCTGTGATTGGCCAAACTCCCGCTGTGGACTGATCATTCTCATCTATTTGTCTTGATTTTTTTTTGTTACATTTAGCTTTAGGTGATTAATCTGTCAAACTAAATAAGGTAATCCCATTTAAGACAAAAAAAAAAAAAAAAAAAAGAAAGGCTGACTTTAATTAAAAAGTGAGAATTTTGCCCAACAGAAAGAAAAGTGCAAATCTTAAGTACGGCTGTTTTTACATTGTGTGCGTTTGACAAAAATAAATTTATCACCAGCCACCACCGACCAGCTCTGAACTTGAGGTAAAGAAGTTGAAAAAACAGGTTTAAACCTGAGACTTAGTTTTAATGAGTAGCTCTGGTAGTGTCTGTAACAGACCGAGCCCAGGTCCCTCCTGGACCTGACGGTGAAGCAGCTCTGCAGTAATTGGGCTTTACGTGTTGTGACAGCACTGCATCAGGGTGATATCTTTATTGATCTGGGTTAAAATAGGTTCCCATGGCTCCTGCTCAGAATCATCAATTTAATATGGACTAATGAATGTACAAAGCCTCAGACTTACATGTGCACCACACACAGACACTTTTATTATGCTGCAACCCTTTTAGGTTCCTGCACAGAACTGTCAAGCTCTCAGAACTAGAATAGAGGATCCAAGCTCAGAAGAAGATGAGCGTCCACAAAAGAGTGAGTAGGGCTGTTTTTACACCATTCATGCTGGTTACCCCTACCAATGTTAAAAGAAGGTATAACTAGACAGGGGCTTCTCCTTTCATCTACTCATGTTATGAATGTTCATCACATTTCAAACAAGTCACTTGGACATGAATTAGATAACATATAAGTAAATGTGATTTAGCTGGCCTCCATGAGCTAAAGCTAAGAGGAAGGGTGTATGACATTTAGTGCAGTTGTGCACCAAAGGACAGTAAACATTCAAATGCTTCATATTCCAGACCTGACATGATATCTGTCGGACATTTACAGACTATTGTCTGCATTGTCTAGGTTTAGTCCAAAGCTGCTGGGATAGGTTACAGTCACCTATGACCCCTACTGTGACTAAGCGGAAGAAAATTAATATTGTGCTGGAGCTCAATGACAAATACATGCATTACTTGTTACTGGAGAAAAGTCATATTACAGCAATGCCATCCAAAGCTCTTGTGCGCTGTATCCTCTCAGCCGTAAGCACTCTGATCTGAAGATCACACTGCTGATAAAGCCTCTATCTCCTCAGTTTACCGATGGATCTGTGAGAGAGTCTAGCGTGACGGGAATAACCACATTTTGGAATGTGTTTTGAGCGGAGGATCTGAAATGAGACTAGAGTCTCCCTCTACGACCCTCCATCAGTGAGTTCAGCCGAATGTGTTTAGTGTAACACAACTGAAGATAAACAGTGAACACACACACTTCCTGTGGCACAAGCCCCTTCTTAACCCGGTTTGTCACTGGCCAGTTCCATATTCGACTCACCTGTATAATGTTCCATTAATGTTCCGGTCCTGACACCACTGCTTAGGTTATCTGTGCACTTCCTGGGCTCATTGTTGGGCCCTTTGAACTATACACTGGGTCACAGTCTTCCTGACAGTTTAACCTCATCACCTGTCCACACAAATTATTAACTAGCTTCTGATTTACCAAATGACAATCTTATTCCAAAGACAATCACCTCCACATAGTAAAAATGACAACACAGGTGGTTCACACTGAGGACGCACCAAACACTGAGCCACAATAAGCAGAGCACAAGACAAACATGCCATCCATAAACTACATTTTAGGACGAGATAGTGTTGACCAATCAGGCTGCAACACAATATCATAGTCCCACACAAGCACAGGCTTAGCTGGGATTAGACCATGCACACACACCCACACACAGGCAGAGCACACTTCGCTGTGTGTTTCATTATCATGCATTCTGCTAGTGGCTGCATCGATTTTGACTCGGTCTTAAACTTAGACCACGTTCACGTGACTTGTGTGTGTGTGTGTGTGTGTGTGTGTGTGTGTGTGTGTGTGTGTGTGTGTGTGTGTGTGCGTGCGTGCGTGCGTGCGTGCGTGTGTGTGTGTGTGTGCGTGTGTGTGCAAGCCCTCCCCACTTGCCTTTATCTCTTTATTGCTGTTCACTCCATCAATCTCTGTCTGTATCCCTCTAAATAGAAACAGGAAACGTGCTGTTAAATCTGTAGAACGTTTGAAAGGAATAAAACTGAGCAGCTGTACTGTTATTATTGTGTAGGTAAACTTCCTACATAATAAGATATAGTCCTTCTTCTTGGTTCAGCAGCATTTGGAAAATTTAGATGGGCACTGAACAAAAGCACCAATCACAAGCGAGCTGTGCGACATCAGCTGTGAATCAATGAGCTGCCCTGTGAGTCACTCTCGAACACCATTAGCTGTTCCAACATGGAGGGGAGTCGCTGTGGCTCCCCAATGTTGTAGTGACAGTGGGCGGGGCACATTCACCTGCCCCTGTAGACTCCACCTAAGGTAGGCTAACGGTAGTTACACATGACGGTACCACAGTTTATGGTTTGACACAGCCCTTAATAAAAATGGACAGCCTTGAATGGAGCGTTGGTAGGAGCTGCTCAGGATCATGTCCAAAAGTTAATTCATAAATGCAGCTCTGATTCATCAGGATCAGTCCTGCTTCACTTTACACTGCGCTCCACAACAGGACCATGACGCAGAGCCAGAGCCAGAGCCACTGTGCCTGAACTTTTTACTCACCTACAAATAGCACATATAAAAAAAAACAGTACTGTGCGGTTTTAAATCGAGTTCCACTACATGCTGTATCTGTCTCTTTGCGGTTGCCAAGCAACCAGCACAAATGCAGCAGAGCATTTCATCTGGATCAGCCAAACCACACTGACCACGTGCTTTTAGACTTTGAAATGTGGAGCACTTTGCTCATTCATAAAACCGTCATTAAACCCGAGAGAAGAGCTGTTTGTCCAGTCTGAATATTCCTGAAGTTTAACACAGAGTTCAAAATCTGAACAGACCAACACAATCATCAACTCCAACAAATTCAGCCGGATCAGATTGGGTCAAAAACATCACGTTTTGTTAGCTAAAATTTGTGGTTAACTGTTACAGGTTTCACTTGCCACCAAACTGTCCAATAGCAAAAAAGAAAAGTGATGGCCAATGACACATTTTGTCAGATGGGGACTGACAAACAGTCACCACCACTCTTCTTTCTTCTTACATCTCCTTCTGTCATCCCTCTCTCTGTGTCATCATCCATTCACTGCTCCACTGCTCCACTGCCTCCTGCTCTGGTCCCATTTCTCTACGCTTTCCACATCCATCTCTGCTCGTCAGGGTCCAGCAGCACAGAATCAGTAAGAGCAGAGAACCTCTGCCAAACTCTCCAACACAGAGATGTTACACTGAAGCAATGGATGAACCTGATCAAACAAGTTTACAAAGGGCCTCAATGGGGTCATTCTATTGTCTGCCTGTATTTTGTGTTCAGCTACCGAAACACTGCTGTAGCCTGCAACTGTTGCTGGGTTTGGGATGAGAAAAAGAGTAGTGGAAGGGTGGGGGGATGAAAGGAAGTCCGGGGTCAGAAAAACAATAGCTTATGAGAAAGACCCAGCGGAGAAGGAGGGGAGGAAACAAGAATGAAATACGGAATAAAGGCGGGGGTGAGGGGCAATCCTGTTGGCACTGATAGATTTCTGGGAGAACAATGTTATCAGTGTGTGGCTCTGCACGGTAATGGAGAGCGCCAACAACTCTGTGTGGAGAAGTACATGTATCCATGCCTTTATTTTACAACACTCTGAAGGCGGCTGAAACAGAAACCAAGTGAATACAAATACCTCAGTGTTCATTTATTTACAGGCCACACCACATGGAGGCGAGAAAGTAAAATCGAGATGCCGGAAATAACTGCAAACATGAGACAGCTGACATTCAAGCAGAACCTCAGAGTCAGAGGGTGGAGGAAAGACTCCGACCGCTAGATGTGTGAGAAAAGTGAAGAGATGCTGCGGCTCAATAACTCTGGCCACCTGTAGGCTGGAGAGGGCCTTTGGCTTACAGCTTGCTGTGCCTTTTCAGAAGGCTGATTCATAGGGCCTTTCTGTGCTCTTGTCCTACTCACTTCCACTCAATTTGCAGGTTCACAAATTAAGGGCCGTCTGAAAAAGGGAAGTGTCGAGGGCAAAAGGCTTATTAGACCCTCCAGAGCGAGCCTCCACCAATGCGAACTCACTTGCCAGTTGTAACACCGGCTTCCACTCGTCATGACAGACGCTGCAGACAAATAATATTCCACATTTGTTGTGGAAATATAGACATGTAATACACACGTGGACAAAATTGTTGGTACCCTTCGGTCAATGAAAGAAAAACTCACAATGGTCACAGAAAAAACTTTATTCTGACAAAAGTAATAATAAATAAAAATTCTATGAATGGTAACCAATGAAAGTCAGACATTGCTTTTCAACTATGCTTCAACGGAATTATTTTAAAAAATAAACTCATGGAACAGGCCTAGACAAAATTGTTGGTACCCCTAACTTTATATTTTGTTGCACAACCTTTTGAGGCCATCACTGCAATCAGACGATTCCTGTAAATGTCAATGAGACTTCTGCACCTCTCAGCAGGTATTTTGGCCCACTCCTCATGAACAAACTGCTCCAGTTGTTTCCGGTTTGAAGGGTGTCTTTTCCAGACGGCATGTTTCAGCTCCTTCCAAAGATGCTCAATAGGATTGAGGTCAGGGCTCATAGAAGGCCACTTTAGTACAGTCCAATGTTTTCTGCTTAACCATTCTTGGGTGTTTTTAGCTGTGTTTTGGGTCATTGTCCTGTTGCAAGACCCATGACCTGCGACTGAGACCAAGCTGTCTGACACTGGCCAGCACATTTCTCTCTAGAATGCAAAGCAGCTTCAGAACATAACAGAGCCTCCTCCATGTTTGACAGTAGGGACAGTGTTCTTTTCTTGATATGCTTCATTTTTCCGTCTGTGAACATAGAGCTGATGGCCCTTGGCAAAAAGTTCCATTTTTGTCTCATCTGTCCATAGGACATTCTCCCAGAAGCTTTGTGGCTTGTCAACTTGTAGTTTGGCATATTCCAGTCTAGCTTTTTTATGATTTGTTTTCAACAATGGTGTCCTCCTTGGTCGTCTCCCATGTAGTCCACTTTTGCCCAAACAACGACGGATGGTGCGATCTGACACTGATGTTCCTTGAGCATGGAGTTCATCTTGGATCTCTTTAGAAGTCTTTCTGGGCTCTTTTGTTACCATTCGGATTATCCGTCTCTTTGATTTGTCATCAATTTTCCTCCTGCAGCCACGTCCAGGGAGGTTGGCTACAGTCCCATGGATCTTAAATTTCTGAATAATATGTGCAACTGTAGTCACAGGAACATCTAGCTGCTTGGAGATGGTCTTATAGCCTTTACCTTTATCATGCTTGTCTATAATTTTCTTTCTATTCTCCTGCGACAACTCTTTCCTTCGCTTCCTCTGGTCCATGTTGAGTGTGGTACACACCATGTCACCAGACAACACAGTGACTACCTGAAGCCCTATAAATAGGCCCACTGACTGATTACAAGATTGTACACACCTGTGATGCTAATTAGTGCACACACCTTGAATTAACATGTCCATTTGGTCACATTATTTACAGTCTTTTCTAGGGGTACCATCAATTTTGTCTAGGCCTGTTCCATGAGTTTATTTTTTAAAATATTTTCGTTGAAGCATGATTGAAAAGCAATGTCTGACTTTCATTGGTTAACATTCATAGAATTTTTATTTATTATTACTTTTGTCATAATAAAGTTTTTTCTGTGACCATTGTGAGTTTTTCTTTCATTGACCGAAGGGTACCAAAATTTTTGCCACGTGTGTACTAATACTTTGTAGATTAGAAAGAGTACATACACTGTACAAATATGTTTTTTGGTCTGGCAAAAATCCAGACAACAGGTAAACTAGAATGTTGTATGTGAAAACATTGTGCATTACCAACAATTCAAATCTTCATTTAACGTATAATTTCCTCAGATCCAGCAACGTGTACATATATATATATATATATATATATATATACACGTTGCTGGATCCGCCATGTGGGGTGAAACGCGCGGCCACTAAAATCGCACCCCTTGCACAAAAAGATGCAAATCATTGTGTTTTAATCTAAATGGCCCCAAATTTGGTGAGTATCATCTAGACACGTGTGCCAACCAAAGTTGTGACTTTGTTTATGATATCTTATCGGGTATGGGTGTGGCAAGCCTGTAACGAGGTGGCCATTTTTGTGAAAATAAAATGTCTCTTAACTCTCAAACGCCTTCTCGGATCGAGTTGGACCCAAAAAGGCGTTTGTGCACATTCATGACCTGAACACAAAAATATGTAAATAAAAGGGTTATCTTTAGAAATGGCTCCCAGCGCCCCCTACAAACTTATAATGGGACCCAAGAATTTAGTTTGTCATAGAGACAGGAAATTTGGTATACACATCTCCTATGTCATGACGAGCATAAAAGCCAATGACAACCACCCCCTATCTATAAATGTGTTGCCATAGCAACGTCCCAAATATGTGGAAAAAGTCAATTGGAAGTGAAAATTTTAGTTTGTCGTAGGCAAATGAAACTTCGAAACAGCCAATGGGGACCACACCCTATCACACACGGGAAGGCGGCAATTTTGAATTGAAGATGTGAACCGACTTAAAATACACCTCTCTTTTAAAAAACAACAGAAAATAGCTGCTTCATTCCACAGACACCAAACTTGGGCAAAATGAGCTAAACGCATGTGTGTAAAATAGACAGGCGTTTTTCTTGTCGTTTTTGCTCGAGTTATATTTTATTTTATTATAATTTGCTATATTTTTTTAATTATAATTTTTCTGCAAAATGATCCTCAATTTGACCCAGTAAACGTGCAACTAAAAGTCATTTTTATTGGTCCCAGACTTCAAGTCCGGCGAAAAATTTATGTATTTGAAGTACCCGAAAAAAAATACATCGTGCCTACGGAAAATGAAAGTACATTTTTCCAATGTAGAAATACAAAACTTGGTACATCCATAGGACACCTCAGGGCAAACAGAAAAGTTTATTACAGCCATACCGTAAACTCAACAGGAAATCTACTATGTTGGGTGGAATGCGTGACCACCTAAATTGCACCCCTTGTGTCTAAAGGCTTTTTATCTAAACAGCTCCAAATTTGGTGATTATCATCTAGACACGTGTGCCAAAATGTTATCAATATGTTTTTTGATAAATTTGTGGCTGTGGTCGTAATGAGTCTGTGAAGAGGCAGCCATTTCTTTGGGAAATAAATGCCATTTCCCAATTGCCAGGATCCTTCCTTTAGAGGAGGCCCCTCCAGAGCCAAGGCTAGAGTCTTAGAAAACTCCTCAGAATCCTTTGGAACGTGTAAACTTGTACTTTTAGACAAGTAATATTTACATTTTGCCTTTTTAAACAGGGGGGTGCAGCGATTCCTGAGTCATCTCAAATCTCCAGCCAGTACTTTGTTTTTCTCGCCTTAGCCCAAGCATAATCTATTATTTTCAAAGGTTCAGACAGCTCCCAGGAAAACCAGAGATTCTTGAGATCTTTAACTCTAAATTACAAGGTGGTGTAGCAGGCCCCAGCAGTAGCACAGGCCCGGTTATTTGACATTACCGTGAAGTTTACACTCTAAAGCACGAAATGCAATCCTCCGAGTACATGTGTCCCCGCGGTCTCAAGGGAGCCGCTTGCGACTTTAATTTTTATTATTTTTATTATCATTTTATTATACCCGTGGTAAAATTCACTGGCAGCCGCCACCAGGGGGTGCCCTGCATGTTTTGATGTTGGTGGTGGAAGCCAGAGTACCTGAAGGAAACCCACCCGAGCACTGGAACATGCAAAGTACATACATGTTTATGATGGATTTGCTCATTATACTCACAATCACTCACAGTGATAGACAACCATTCACTCTCACACTCATTCACTAGGGACACTTTAGGGTTGCCAATTAACCTAAACATGCATGTCTTTGGACAGTGGGAGGACGCCGGAGTGCCGGAGAGAACCCACGGTGACACGTGGAGGACATGCACGTGAATTTGAAATGTTTATTATATTTCTACCTTTTTGAGTGTTAGTCAGTCCATTCTTTCTTCAGTTAAGTCAGTCTGAACCTATCCTCTGTTCAGTGCAGTCTAATGACACCATTCTGATTTCCTCTAAGTGACCATATCATTTTTATTATCCTCTGAGACACTACCAGGTTTGAGGTCATTCAGATCAGACCTGGACACTCAACAGCTAGGACGTATCTTTTTAAATATTGCGAATTGTTCCTTTTATTATTTGTCTGTGGCCAGGGAGAAAAGGGAAGGTGAACTGAGAGCAGAGACACCTGAAGGCTTCAGTGCATACAAATGTAGTGTTTCTGCTGCGACTGTGTAATCTGCGCACCTCAGAGGAAGAGCTGACAAAGACAAATTTGTCTTTAACATGATTCTGACCGCAGATGTATGTCAAGATGTGATTTACATGGGGTCATTGCATTTCTGACTCTCTGAAGTGTAGTTTGGTCATGAGTACCATGGGGGTTTGGAGGGACTTACACCTCAAAGCCGGTCTCCTACGGCCACTAGGTTGCCAGTTTTCATCAGCCTAATTTAAGAATCCGCAGGAGGCCAAGGGTACAACAGACATTCTCAACCATTCAGCAACTTCATCAACTTCTGGATCACCATCTATACTCGCCTCAATATAAAAGTGTCAAATGTCAGATGAAGAGTCTTCCCATGCCTACAATTCTTACTCTCACACAAGCTCCAAGATTGTCACACACTCAAATATAATATTAAAATATAAGATGGGCTCTTTTCATCCTCAAGTAAACCCCAAACCGCCTCACACTACACAAAGCTCCTCTCTCTTATTCTTAATTCCATAAATCACCTGTGCATGTGAATGTCACTGAATGCTATAACTGGAAGTGAAATGATAAAGTCTCTCCATTGTGAATATTTCAGAATGCTGGTGTCAGCTTTCTTTGTGCCTCATTTACACTGAGAGCTGAAGGTGTGACGCCAAAACACGACAGATAAAAAAGCTAAGCAAAATTTTACTGATATAAGTTGCAACTGTGGTGTTGTCTCCTTGCAGTGGCACTGAGAGCTGGATTAAACTGGAAATGTTGCTGTTCCTGCAGTGCCTTGTCCAAGCAAGTATGTGATGTTTTACACTGGCAGGCGGTCACAAACTGGTGTTGGTACGTGAAGACCGTGATGAGCTCTGGTTTTGCACTCAGACTCTCAACACCAGTGCGCTGCTCGCCTTTTAATAAATGTGCCCTTTTGTCTGCGAGAACCTGTCAAAATGAGATTAGTTTTCTGCAGCAAGCATGGCCTTACACTTACAGCAAAATATACACACAGAGACTGGACACACACACAAACTGGACACACACACACACACACACAGACTGGACACACACACAAACTGGACACACACACACACACACACACACACACAGACTGAACACACACACACACACACACACAGACTGAACACGCACACACACAAACTGGACACACACACACAGACTGAACACACACACACACACACACAGACTGGACACACACACACAGACTGAACACACACACACACACACAGACTGAACACACACACACACAGACTGAACACACACACACACAGACTGAACACACACACACACACACACAAACTGGACACACACACACAGACTGAACACTCACACACACACACACACACACACACACACACACACACACAGACAGACTGAACACACACACACACAGACTGAACACACACACACAGACTGGACACACACACACAGACTGGACACACACACACACAGACTGAACACACACACACACACACAGACTGAACACACACACACACACACACACACACACAGACTGAACACACACACAGAGACTGAACACACACACACACACACAGACTGGAAACATACACACAGTCTCCTTGCACACACACAGACTGAACACACACACACACAGACTGAACACACACACACACACACAGACTGAACACACACACACACAGACTGAACACACACAGACTGGACACACACACACAGACTGGACACACACACACACACAGACTGGACACACACACAGATTGGACACACACAGACTGAACACACACATACACACAGACTGGACACACACACAGACTGGACACACACAGACTGGACACACACACACACACAGACTGGACACACACACAGATTGGACACACACAGACTGAACACACACATACACACAGACTGGACACACACACACACACACAGACTGGACACACACAGACTGGACACACACACACACACAGACTGGACACACACAGACTGGGGACACACACAGACTGGACACACACACAGATTGGACACACACAGACTGGACACACACAGATTGGAAACACACACACACAGACTGGACACACACACACAGACTGGACACACACACACACAGACTGGACACACACACACAGATTGGAAACACACACAGACTGGACACACACACACACACAGACTGGACACACACTTACTGGGGGAACACACACAGACTGGACACACACACACACACAGACTGGACACACACACAGACTGGACACACACACACACAGACTGGACACACACACACACACAGACTGGACACACACACACAGACTGGACACACACACAGACTGGACACAAACACAGACTGGACACACACACACACAGACTGAACACACACACACACACAGACTGGACACACACAGACTGGACACACACACAGACTGAACACACACACACACACAGACTGGACACACACACAGACTGGACACACACACACACTGGACACACACACACACACACACACAGACTGGACACACAGACACAGACTGGACACACACACACACTGGACACACACACACACACACACAGACTGGACACACACACAGACTGGACACACACACACACACTGGACACACACACACACACACACACACACACAGACTGGACACACACACACACTGGACACACACACACACACAGACTGGACACACAGACACAGACTGAACACACACACACACAGACTGGACACACACACACACACACACACACACACACAGAGACTGAACACACACAAACACAGACTGAACACACACACACAGACTGGACACACACACACAGACTGAACACACACACACACGCAGACTGAACACACACACACAGACTGAACACACACACACAGACTGGACACACACACACACACACAGAGACTGGACACACACACACACAGACTGAACACACACACACAGAGACTGAACACACACACACAGACTGAACACACACACACAGACTGGACACACACACACAGACTGGACACACACACACACACAGACTGAACACACACACACACACAGACTGGACACACACACACACAGACTGGACACACACACAGACTGAACACACACACACACACACACACACAGACTGAACACACACACAGACTGAACACACACAGACTGGGGACACACACACACACAGACTGGACACACACACAGATTGGACACACACAGACTGGACACACACAGATTGGACACACACAGACTGGACACACACACAGACTGGACACACACAGACTGGACACACACACACAGACTGGACACACACACAGACTGGACACACACACACAGACTGAACACACACACAGACTGGACACACACACACACAGACTGGACACACACACAGACTGGACACGCACACACACACACACACACACACACACAGACTGAACACACACACACACACAGACTGAACACACAGACTGAACACACATACACACAGACTGAACACACACACACACACACAGACTGGACACACACACACACAGACTGGACACACACACAGACTGGACAAACACACACACAGACTGGACACACACACACACACACACAGACTGAACACACACACACACACACAGACACTGGAAACACACACACAGTCTCCTTGCACACACACAGACTGAACACACACACACACACACACAGACTGAACACACACACACACAGACTGAACACACACACACACACACACACACACACACACACAGACTGAACCCACACACATAGACTGAACACACACACACACACAGACTGAACACACACACACAGACTGAACACACACACACACACAGACTGGACACCAGTGCGCTGCTCGCCTTTTAATAAATGTGCCCTTTTGTCTGCGAGAACCTGTCAAAATGAGATTAGTTTTCTGCAGCAAGCATGGCCTTACACTTACAGCAAAATATACACACAGAGACTGGACACACACACAAACTGGACACACACACACACACACACAGACTGGACACACACACAAACTGGACACACACACACACACACACACACACAGACTGAACACACACACACACACACACACAGACTGAACACGCACACACACAAACTGGACACACACACACAGACTGAACACACACACACACACACACAGACTGGACACACACACACAGACTGAACACACACACACACACACACAGACTGAACACACACACACACAGACTGAACACACACACACACAGACTGAACACACACACACACACACACAAACTGGACACACACACACAGACTGAACACTCACACACACACACACACACACACACACACGCACACACACACACAGACAGACTGAACACACACACACACAGACTGAACACACACACACAGACTGGACACACACACACACAGACTGGACACACACACACACAGACTGAACACACACACACACACACAGACTGAACACACACACACACACACACACACAGACTGAACACACACACAGAGACTGACACACACACACACACAGACTGGAAACATACACACAGTCTCCTTGCACACACACAGACTGAACACACACACACACAGACTGAACACACACACACACACACAGACTGAACACACACACACACAGACTGAACACACACAGACTGGACACACACACACAGACTGGACACACACACACACACAGACTGGACACACACACAGATTGGACACACACAGACTGAACACACACATACACACAGACTGGACACACACACAGACTGGACACACACAGACTGGACACACACACACACACAGACTGGACACACACACAGATTGGACACACACAGACTGAACACACACATACACACAGACTGGACACACACACATACACACACACAGACTGGACACACACAGACTGGACACACACACACACACAGACTGGACACACACAGACTGGGGACACGCACACAGACTGGACACACACACAGATTGGACACACACAGACTGGACACACACAGATTGGAAACACACACACACAGACTGGACACACACACACAGACTGGACACACACACACACAGACTGGACACACACACACAGATTGGAAACACACACAGACTGGACACACACACACACACAGACTGGACACACACTTACTGGGGGAACACACACAGACTGGACACACACACACACACAGACTGGACACACACACAGACTGGACACACACACACACAGACTGGACACACACACACACACAGACTGGACACACACACACAGACTGGACACACACACAGACTGGACACAAACACAGACTGGACACACACACACACAGACTGAACACACACACACACAGACTGGACACACACAGACTGGACACACACACAGACTGAACACACACACACACACAGACTGGACACACACACAGACTGGACACACACACACACTGGACACACACACACACACACACACAGACTGGACACACAGACACAGACTGGACACACACACTGGACACACACACACACACACACAGACTGGACACACACACAGACTGGACACACACACACACACTGGACACACACACACACACACACACACACAGACTGGACACACACACACTGGACACACACACACACAGACTGGACACACAGACACAGACTGGACACACACAGACTGGACACACACACAGACTGGACACACACACAGACTGAACACACACACACACAGACTGGACACACACACACACACACACACACACACAGAGACTGAACACACACAAACACAGACTGAACACACACACACAGACTGGACACACACACACAGACTGAACACACACACACACGCAGACTGAACACACACACACAGACTGAACACACACACACAGACTGGACACACACACACACACACAGAGACTGGACACACACACACACAGACTGAACACACACACACAGAGACTGAACACACACACACACAGACTGAACACACACACACAGACTGGACACACACACACAGACTGGACACACACACACACACAGACTGAACACACACACACACACAGACTGGACACACACACACACAGACTGGACACACACACAGACTGAACACACACACACACACACACACACAGACTGAACACACACACAGACTGAACACACACAGACTGGGGACACACACACACACAGACTGGACACACACACAGATTGGACACACACAGACTGGACACACACAGATTGGACACACACAGACTGGACACACACACAGACTGGACACACACAGACTGGACACACACACACAGACTGGACACACACACAGACTGGACACACACACACAGACTGAACACACACACAGACTGGACACACACACACACAGACTGGACACACACACAGACTGGACACACACACACACACACACACACACACACAGACTGAAGACACACACACACACAGACTGAACACACAGACTGAACACACATACACACAGACTGAACACACACACACACACACAGACTGGACACACACACACACAGACTGGACACACACACACAGACTGGACAAACACACACACAGACTGGACACACACACACACACAGACTGAACACACACACACACACACAGACACTGGAAACACACACACAGTCTCCTTGCACACACACAGACTGAACACACACACACACACACAGACTGAACACACACACACACAGACTGAACACACACACACACACACACACACACACACACAGACTGAACCCACACACATAGACTGAACACACACACACACACAGACTGAACACACACACACAGACTGAACACACACACACACACAGACTGGAAACACAAACACAGTCTCCTTGCACACACACATACTGAACACACACACACACACACAGACTGAACACACACACACAGACTGAACACACACACACACACACACACACACACACACACACACACACACACACACACAGACTGAACACACACACACACAGACTGAACACCCACACACACAGACTGAACACACACACAGACTGGACACACACACACAGACTGAACACACACACACACACAGACTGGACACACACACAGACTGGACACACACACAGACTGAACACACACACACACACACAGACTGGACACACACACACACACTGGACACACACACACACACAGACTGGACACACAGACACAGACTGGACACACACACACACACACACACAGACTGGACACACACACACACTGGACACACACACACACTGGACACACACACACACACACACACAGACTGGACACACACACAGACTGGACACACACACACTGGACACACACACACACAGACTGGACACACAGACTGGACACACACAGACTGGACACACAGACACAGACTGGACACACACAGACTGGACACACACACAGACTGGACACACACACAGACTGGACACACACACACACACTGGACACACACACACACACACACACACAGACTGGACACACAGACACAGACTGGACACACACAGACTGGACACACACACAGACTGAACACACACACACACACACACACACACACACAGACTGAACACACACACACAGACTGGACACACACACACACACACACACACACACACAGACTGGACACACACACACAGACTGAACACACACACACACAGAGAGATTGAACACACACACACACAGACTGAACACACACACACATACTGGACACACACACACACACAGACTGAACACACACACACACACACACACACAGACTGGACACACACACACACACACAGACTGGACACACACACAGACTGAACACACACACACACACACACACACACACACACAGACTGAACACACACACACACACACACACAGACTGAACACACACACAGACTGAACACACACAGACTGGGGACACACACACACACAGACTGGACACACACACAGATTGGACACACACAGACTGGACACACACAGATTGGACACACACAGACTGGACACACACACAGACTGGACACACACAGACTGGACACACACACACAGACTGGACACACACACAGACTGGACACACACACACAGACTGAACACACACACACACAGACTGGACACACACACACACACACACAGACTGGACACACACAGACTGGGGACACACACAGACTGGACACGCACACACACACACACACACACACAGACTGAACACACACACACACAGACTGAACACACAGACTGAACACACATACACACAGACTGAACACACACACACACAGACTGGACACACACACACACAGACTGGACACACACACACAGACTGGACACACACACACACACACACACAGACTGAACACACACACACACACAGAGACTGGAAACACACACACAGTCTCCTTGCACACACACAGACTGAACACACACACACACACACACACACACAGACTGAACACACACACACAGACTGAACACACACACACACACACACACAGACTGAACACACACACATAGACTGAACACACACACACACACAGACTGAACACACACACACAGACTGAACACACACACACACACACAGACTGGAAACACAAACACAGTCTCCTTGCACACACACATACTGAACACACACACACACACACACACAGACTGAACACACACACACACAGACTGAACACACACACACACACACACACACACAGACTGAACACACACACACACAGACTGAACACCCACACACACAGACTGAACACACACACAGACTGGACACACACACACAGACTGGACACACACACACACACACAGACTGAACACACACATAGACTGAACACACACAGACTGGACACACACAGACTGGGGACACACACAGACTGGACACACACACAGATTGGACACACACAGACTGAACACACACACACACACAGACTGGACACACACACACAGACTGAACACACACACACACACACACAGACTGGACACACACACACAGACTGGACACACACACAGACTGAACACACACACACACACAGACTGGACACACACACAGACTGGACACACACACACACACACAGACTGGACACACAGACACAGACTGGACACACACACAGATTGGACACACACAGACTGGACACACACAGACTGGACACACACACAGACTGAACACACACACATACTGGACACACACACAGGCTGGACACACACACACAGACTGGACACACACACACAAACTGGACAAACACAGACTAGACACACAGACTGGACAAACAGACAGACTGGACACACACACACAGACTGGACACACACACAGACTGGACACACACACACACAGAGACTGGACAGACACATAGACTGAACACACACACACAGACTGGACACACACACACACACACACAGACTGGACACACACACACAGACTAGACACACACACGCATACACACTCACGCACACACGTTCCCTCATACACACGCTCACACACACACACACACGCATACACACTCACGCATACACACTCACACACACACGCGCACTCACACATGCGTGCTCACACACACACACACACACATACAAACTCGCTCACACACACACACGCATACACACACACGCAAACACACTCCACGCACACATGCGCTCACACACACAAACCTGCGCACACGCGCATACAAACTCACACACGCGCGCACACACACGCATGCACACAGACTGAACACACACACACACAGACTGAACACACATACACACAGACTGAACACACACACACACACAGACTGGACACACACACAGACTGGACACACACACACAGACTGGACACACACACACACAGACTGGACACACACACACACACACACACACACACTGAACACACACACACACACAAAGACTGGAAACACACACACAGTCTCCTTGCACACACACAGACTGAACACACACACACACACACAGACTGAACACACACACACAGACTGAACACACACACACAGACTGAACACACACACATAGACTGAACACACACACACACAGACTGAACACACACACACAGACTGAACACACACACACACACAGACTGGAAACACAAACACAGTCTCCTTGCACACACACATACTGAACACACACACACACACAGACTGAACACACACACACACAGACTGAACACACACACACACAGACTGAACACCCACACACACAGACTGAACACACACACACACAGACTGAACACCCACACACACAGACTGAACACACACACAGACTGGACACACACAGACAGACTGGACACACACACACAGACTGGACACACACACACACACACACACAGACTGAACACACACATAGACTGAACACACACAGACTGGACACACACAGACTGGGGACACACACAGACTGGACACACACACAGATTGGACACACACAGACTGGACACACACACACACACAGACTGGACACACACACAGACTGAACACACACATACACAAACACAGACTGGACACACACACAGACTGGACACACACAGACTGGACACACACAGACTGGGGACACACAGATTGGACAAACACTTACTGGGGACACACACACACACACACACAGACTGGACACACACTTACTGGGGACACACACACACAGACTGGACACACACACACACACACAGACTGGAAACACAAACACAGTCTCCTTGCACACACACATACTGAACACACACACACACACACACACACAGACTGAACACACACACACACAGACTGAACACACACACACACACACACACAGACTGAACACACACACACAGACTGAACACCCACACACACAGACTGAACACACACACAGACTGGACACACACAGACAGACTGGACACACACACACAGACTGGACACACACACACACACACAGACTGAACACACACATAGACTGAACACACACAGACTGGACACACACAGACTGGGGACACACACAGACTGGACACACACACAGATTGGACACACACAGACTGGACACACACACACACACACACACAGACTGGACACACACACAGAATGAACACACACATACACACACACAGACTGGACACACACACAGACTGGACACACACACAGACTGGACACACACAGACTGGGGACACAGAGATTGGACAAACACTTACTGGGGACACACACACACACACACACAGACTGGACACACACACAGACTGGATACACACTTACTGGGGACACACACACACAGACTGGACACACACAGACTGGACACACACACACAGACTGGACACACACAAACACACATTGACTGGACACACACAAACACACAGACTGGACACACACACACAACCTGGACACACACACACAAATTGGACACACACAGACTGGACACACACACAGACTAAACACACACACACACACACAGACTGGACACACACACAGACTGGACACACACACACAGACTGAACACACACACACAGACTGGACACACACACAGACTGGACACACACACAGACTGAACACACACACACACACACACACACACACACACAGACTGGACACACACACAGACTGGACACACACACACACACACACACACAGACTGGACACACACACAGATTGGACACACACAGACTGGACACACACAGACTGGACACACACACACAGACTGGACACACACACATAGA
Source organism: Perccottus glenii (assembly GCA_024416835.2). Lineage (NCBI taxonomy): Eukaryota > Metazoa > Chordata > Actinopteri > Gobiiformes > Odontobutidae > Perccottus > Perccottus glenii. The sequence continues at coordinate 27,748,405 of CM044552.2, read as the reverse complement.
CTGGACACACACACACACACACACACAGACTGAACACACACAGACTGGACACACACAGACTGGGGACACACACACAGACTGGACACACACACACAGATTGGACACACACAGACTGGACACACACACACAGACTGGACACACACACAGACTGAACACACACATACACACACACAGACTGGACATACACACAGACTGGACACACACAGACTGGACACACACACACACACAGACTGGACACACACAGACTGGACACACACAGACTGGGGACACACACACACACACACACACACACACACACAGACTGAACACACACACACAGCCTGAACACACACACACACAGACTGAACACACACACACACACACAGACTGAACACACACACACAGACTGGACACACACACACACAGACTGGACACACACACACAGACTGGACACACACACACACACACACACAGACTGAACACACACACACACAGAGACTGGAAACACACACACAGTCTCCTTGCACACACACAGACTGAACACACACACACACACACACAGACTGAACACACACAGACTGAACACACACACACAGACTGAACACATACACACAGACTGAACACACACACACACACAGACTGAACACACACACACAGCCTGAACACACACACACAGACTGAACACACACACACACACACACAGACTGAACACACACACACACAGACTGGACACACACACACACAGACTGGACACACACACACAGACTGGACACACACACGCACACACACACCCACAGACTGAACACACACACACACACACAGAGACTGGAAACACACACACAGTCTCCTTGCACACACACAGACTGAACACACACACACACACACAGACTGAACACACACAGACTGAACACACACACACAGACTGAACACACACACACAGACTGAACACACACACACACAGACTGAACACACACACACACACACAGACTGGACACACACACAGACTGGACACACACACAGACTGAACACACACACACACACAGACTGAACACACACACACACACACAGACTGGACACACACACAGACTGGACACACACACAGACTGAACACACACACACACACACACACAGACTGGACACACACACAGACTGGACACACACACACACACAGACTGGACACACAGACACAGACTGGACACACACACAGATTGGACACACACAGACTGGACACACACAGACTGGACACACACACAGACTGAACACACACACACACACACACATACTGGACACACACACAGGCTGGACACACACACACAAACTGGACAAACACAGACTAGACACACAGACTGGACAAACAGACAGACTGGACACACACACACAGACTGGACACACACACACACACACACAGACTGGACACACACACAGACTGGACACACACACACACACAGAGACTGGACAGACACATAGACTGAACACACACACAGACTGGACACACACACACACACACACAGACTGGACACACACACACAGACTAGACACACACACGCATACACACTCACGCACACACGTTCGCTCATACACACGCTCACACACACACACACACGCATACACACTCACGCATACACACTCACACACACACGCGCACTCACACATGCGTGCTCACACACACACACACATACAAACTCACGCACACACGCGCGCTCACACACACACACGCATACACACACGCAAACACACTCACGCACACATGCGCTCACACACAAACACACGCACACGCATACAAACTCACACGCGCGCACACACACGCATGCACACACAGGCGCACACACACACGCATGCACACAGATACACACATACACACACTCACACAAACACACAAACATACACACACACACACACATACACAATCTAACACAAACACACATACACACACAAACACACACACACACACACACATACAAACACACACACACATTCACACACACAAACACACACATACACCCTCACAAACACACACACTTACAAACACACAAACACACATACACACACACACACACACAGACACACTTACACAAACACGCACACACACGCAAACACACGCACACGCAGACACACACACACACACACACACGCACACACGCACAAACACACGCCAGCCCTGTTTCCACCGAGCAGCCTTGTTCAGTTTGGAGAGCTTTCTGCACCTTACGAGTGGTGTTTATGAGACATCAGACAATTAAAATTGAAATGTATTTATTACTTATTTTTGAATGACTAGGTTAACCATAAAACTGTATAACCTGTAAACAGCAATTATTGTTTGTAGTTGTAGTACCATAAATGTGTGTGTGATGTTTTTACTTTCATTTCTATTGTGTTTCTATTGTATTTCAATGGGCATTGCATTTGAAGTAGAGGCACAAATGCAGGAAAAAGTTTTAATTCAAATGTGCAGCATTTTACATTTTATTCAAGCTTCGTTTGTTTGAGAATTCTCCGTCTGTTGGCCAACAGCACAGCACAGCTCCACACTTTTGACAAATAAAAAGTCTAACTGAAATAAACGGTATCATATTGAAACAGCACTGTGACAAAAAAATAAATCCTCAAACACGTGCACAAACAGGTAGTTCAGGTGAGACCAGGAGGAACAAGAGCACCCCCCACCCT